>CADDXX010000026.1:1446034-1594358 GCA_902810485.1 Alauda arvensis
AACAAGCAGTGGAGGGCTGCTTGCCCTGGGAGGGCACCAGTGTCCCTTTGCTAGGGCTCCTGCCCTGGTTCTCAACACAGGGAGGAACTGTGGCACCAGCAGTGGGACCTGCCCTGGTCCCTGGCTTGGGAGAGCTCCTGACCAGGGCACAGCCAGCTTTCCTGTTTGCAAAGCAAGTGCTGACCTATCTCCATCTGAGTCAGCATTAGCTCAGTTCCAATCCCTTATCCATTCTCTGCAAGTAACAAACCAAATTCACTTGTGGTGCAGCTCCAGTAAAATTTAAGCTTAATGGAGTCAAGCAGGCAGAGAGGGTGATGTGCAGAACCTTTTCAAAGGGAAAAAACCCCAAAAAAGGCAGTCGGAAACTCTGAAGGTCCCCTTATCTCTCTACCAGCTGTGGGACACTGAAGAGCATCCAGCAGTGCCTTTCTTTCCTCACTTTGCTGCACCTGCCTGCCCCTGCTTCTCATGGTTTCTGCAGCACCTGACACATACCTGTTACTACTGCACCTTCACAGTRCATGGCTTTATCAGCATCATTTTCAGAACTGCCATGTGTGCTCCCTTACAAAAGCACATGGCTGCATTTAATGCTGGATTGGAAAATGCCCAAAGCATAGATCAGTCTGGATCAAGAACCAGCTGCTGCAAAGAAATCAGACTTTAAAAAATGTGTTTATTTAGTCCAAGTTTTGATGCAGATTTATGTTTATGTTTTCTAAATTGCCACTCCCAGATGATTCAAGCACACACAGTTCTGACAGTTTATTTTAAGCTGAACATCTCCATTAACTGAAACCAGTATTTGTGCAGAACCCTTTTATACAAGAACTTGAATCAGTAAACCTCCTCAAATCCTCCATATCTTGTGTGTGTGTGTGGATTGGGCAGACAGTAATGTTTAGGATGYATAAGCCTGGAGTGGAGAAAGAAGTGAGCATGACAGCAGAAAGGTGGCTCAAGGCACAGCAAAGCAGCACTTGTTGATTACGTGGGTAGAGTCAAARTTCAATGCAAGGTCATTGAGGAAGTCATGTAATAGAAGCAAGAGCAGTCTCTGAATAATCTGAAAAGGTCTGAGGAAATTTTAATCAGGGTGTATGGCTGTGGTTTCACAGCCAGTGCAGGAGGGTGGCAAGCAGATTCAGCTGGAAAAGCCTGGAAAAAACACTGGAAGGTTGTTTTGTTCCTGTTTTGACATTTATATACCTAGTTCTAGTGCCTTGGCATATGTGTGAGATATTATTTCTGACATAAGAGAGCAATCCTGATAGAACACTTCTGTTTCTAAAAGATCTTTATACATCCAGAGGGAATTTTTGAAATGGATAAACTGAGAAGTTGRTTCACATAAATAAGACTAAGAAGTATGGAACACTGTGATGCTTAATTCGCAACTTTCTTATCAGTCATTAATTTCATCTGGACTACTTCAGCCAGCTACGTCAAGCACAGAAGTGCTTGCAGAACTCAGTGCAAGTATTTCAAACAGTGTACAGGGGGCTGTTGTTGGTAAAGGATCAAACATGGGTATTGTTTTAATTGCCTTGTGGAATCTTTTCATAAATGGTTGCATGCTTTTTGTGGATTAGCCTCACACATTTAAAGCTTCGTTTTGCCTGATGTAACAACYGCTCAACTGCACCAACAAGAATAACTTTACAAGTTTATTCTATTTTATGAAAATCAATGTATACAGCTTCAAAAAGCAATTAGTATTTATTTAGCTAAAATGTTTCAAATATTAATAGMAGCTTCAAAATGTTGACAAGTCCTAAAGCCCAGCAAGTAACATGCTTTGATGTGTTTGTCTTCTGGCAGCTGAAGAGAGAACTGATTTAAAATGTAAATAATTAGTTTGCTTAATATTTTCTTTCCACATGTGAAATCTGTTTGGGCTTTTTCTCCCTCCAAGCTGTAGTTTAAATTACATTTATTGATTTTGTTTTACAATGTATCTCCCAAAAGAAAATGGAGACAGCTTGCTTGCTGACATCCAACTGACCTGGTTCTTGCCTTTAGGTAACTCACTGTGCAGGTCTGGCATGTTGGCCTCAGTGTGGCACATCTTCCTACCTGTCTGTAGGCACACCAGCAACCTTGCTGAGGCCAGCAGGATTATTTGGTTTACTTAAGATTAAATTAATACATTTTGGAAGGATTGCTGCCACAATAAAGATGTTTTATCTTTTAGTACGAAGGGATTCATTTACACCTTCGGTATTTCAAAATAAACCTCTAAGGATTTTTTTATTATTATTTTTATTCTGCAACAAGATAGAGCAGTTATGGAGGCCTTATTCCCAGCTGGGATAAATCAGCTTGCAGATACTGGAGATGCTATGATGGTACAGCAGCTGAGGATTGAGATCTGGAGTTTCCCTAAATATATGAGGCAGATGTACAACTCACACCCATAGTGGCAACTTAACATATCTATCTGGTAGTGCATGAGCACCTCTGAGTTCCCAAAGGAACCCTTCTATCCCTTACCTACAGAAATCATCTTTGAAACACTAAAAGCACAACAACTAAACTGAATCTTGTACTGCAAAGGCATGGCCAAAGAGGAATTTAGGTTCTTTTTGAAAAGAGTATAATGAAATACAGCTCTGAGCCAAAGCCCAGTGATGCTCCAGCCCTTTCTGCTGCCAGCAAATCCCACAAAGGCCTGTGGGACACCAATCCTGCTGTGAAAAGGAGGTGACTCCCGATGCAGAGGAGTTAATAAGCTCAGGAGATCCTCACCTGGCTGTTAGGACTGCAGCAGTAATTGAGAGAAGGCACACACCTGCAGCATTCCTGGCAAGCTCCTGCTATGACCCCCTGACACTCTCAGACTGAATTTAACATCCTGCAAACCTATGAACTCTGCCCACCTGGTATCTGACACTGTGTCCTTCTGTGAGATCCTGTTTTACAAGCAGATGCTTTCTAACCAGATGGCAACATTTACACATTTCRAAGTGTCATTTGACTTCTCCTCTGACATTAAAAGACATAGCATCTCCACACAGATGAGTTATTTACAATGGCAGTCTCTGCACAGGATGTGTTAAATACAGCCAGCTAACCTTGCAAAAAAGTCCCAACCTTGCAAAGTCATCCCAACAGTGACTGCCAAGACTGAGCAGGCTGGTAGAGCAAGCAGAGAACAGGGAGTGKCTCCCCCAGCTACAGACCTCTGCAAAGGAGGTTTCTACAGCTGAGCTGAGTTCTGCAGGCTCCCTTGCCAGGGAGTGGAGAGYGCTCTGAGGGCACAGCATCTGCCCTGCTTCAGAGGGGTGTGCCAAGACCCACACTCCTGGCTCGTGTTGGCACTGACAGGGCAGATGCCCACCTGCCTTCTTGGAAACTGAGTGAACTACCCCATTTCTATCACAATTAATAGAGCAGAGGAATGCCAGCATGTTTTCAGCCAGTAAAAAATTAGTCAGTAGTGTGCTTTCCTCCACCAAAACCCACACATACAAACCAAYATTCCTCTTTAACTCAAGGGTAAAAGGAAGAAGTTCTGCCTTGGGTTTATTTTTTTCAAATCAATCATATGCTAAAAGCTGYTCACAGGAGACTGCAATAGTGAGTCCCTTAGTGCCTTCCCCCTGTCCCTAGTCAATTCGAATCCCAGATGCAGTTTAGTTACATGCAGATGTGTCATGTTTCATGAGGGTAACATATTTACAGGCTGACTGCTCCTATTTACATTGCTTTCGTTTCTTCCTTTCATTGGCACTTCACAGTATCATATTATCAGTTCAGCCTTTGGGAAAGAGGCCAGTGTATATAAATCTTTAGAAAAAAAGATCCTGAGTGGATTAGCAAGKGACAGATGGTAGGCACTGCATCTCACCATGCTGAGGAAATCCACAGGACAGGCAAGTTGCCAGCACAGAGCATGGCACAAACAAGTTGTGGCCTTAGAAAAACTGATGGCAAGCAATATAAAATGAGGAAAAGAATACAATGAGGAAAAGAAGTGCAGCAGATAGTTCATATGTGGTCATGGTGATCAGGTGTGAAAGAACCAAGCAACATTCCAGGCTAAAGTCCCTGGGATCCATCAGGCTGGCACAGGGCAGCTGCACACCCRTGTACCAGTGGCAGTCTGGTGTTTACAACCACGTGAGCTCAGCTCAGAAACAACCTCAGAAAGCAGTGCAGCTTCCTGCTTTTGGGGCTGGAGATAGCATGCTTTACACCAGGCTCAAACACCTCTGCTTAGCATGTACCCTCACAGCTGGTTATTCGGCTTCACCAACCCGAGGACTCGGTTTAACCTGGCTGAAACTACAGCAAAGGTGTCTCACAAAATTCCACTCTGCCAGTCCTTCACCCCCTTAGCAGGCAGAACAGATCCCTTCAGCTACAGTGGCTGTAGTAGTGCCCAAGATCAGAAGCTTCCCAGCTCAAACTCTACGGCAGACATGAGGCACCAGTTCTTTGTCACCAGTCATTCCTTACAAACAAGCAGCAAGCTTTTTGTACAGCATGATGTAAGGCCATGCCCAGCCAAACACCAGCTACTCCAAGGGAAGGGCTGAGTTACAATTAATGCCAGACTGGGAAGTCACTTTGCAATATGTTTGGTCATTTATTTATTGYTTTATCATGACACATCAAATGCTATGGCTGCAATATCAGAACATGGTGTCATTTATAAAATACCAGTATTATTAATGTGGTGGTAAGATACTGTTAACATTTACAGAGAGGTGTGTAATAATTCCATAGCTTTGCCTCAGTGACAAAATACACTGGCAAGCAGATGATGGATGGAATATAGTGATTCTTTATTATCATGGTTTTTCCTCCTGGATTACTGAATGGCCTATAATGATATCAAYAATTGTTGCTGAATCTAATCCTTTCAAATATGGTAGATAGAGCCTTTGCTTTTACAGTATGTGTCAGAATAAAAGAGAAGCATCTGAAAAATAAAGAAAAGGCATTTTCTGACAAAATGAGATGAAAAAATAAAACAATATAAATGGAACTTTCAAGTGTTTCTTTTTATATTTAAAGCTCTTATTTCAATAAACTGTATTTAAACATTCTTAAATAATCATTCTGTACCTTTGATTTTCTGTTTCACCTTTGGAAACAAATAGAGTAATCTCACTATAAATGTGTGCAAATAGAAAATATATAAATATATTTATGGCCCATGTCATAAAAAGGTGGTCTCGGAATTGTCATTTTTACAATGATCAGTCGGGGTTCCTTTTATTTTGTCCTGCAAGTTATTTGGGCTCTCTTCTTTTAAGCCTTTGAAGTCCACATGCAAAGAAGAGCCAAGCACACACATACTGTCCCGTGTTTCATTCTGTAAACTGCTTGGTGAGACCTGTAAAACAGTCCCAATGTGACTGAACAGGGGAGTTGATGTGATCCACTTCAACAAACTGAAGTCTGCCTGGTCCACTGCTGGGCTCCATGGGAATGTTGTTCCCACAGGCAATGACTCCACCTCTGAAGAGCCACATCGAACTTCATGAAAGCCCATGGAGCTTTCCAGACTGCTCACTGATGAGGGGAGCTTGTTTTCCTCATACAACACAGCACCCTGGGGAGAGGCAGCTGCAGTCTGGTCTGTTTTATGTTCTGCCTTTGTGTGCTCTTGGAAAAGTGACTCCCTTGTCTGAGGAGAGGCTGGCAAAGGAGTGCTTTGGTTCTTAGCCTTGTAAGAATCACTTGCATTTGAGCCAAGGCTCGGRGAGAAGCTGTCTGCAAAGAGCCGTGTCTGACACATTGTCTCCTTTACATTCAACTCGGTGAGGAGCCGGGTGCGAGTCTCTGGGGACAGTTTACTCAGCTGGCGTCCAAGCTGCAGCTGGGTTGGGAAGAGTGTTCCCTGAAGGGTTCTGTACAGGAATCTGCAAGAGGAGAGGGGGCACGTGAACAGAAATGAAAGAGGGAAATACCCAGTACGTTATTAAGGGAAAATATCCAAGACAAAAGTACAACACAGAAAAATAATGCACTACACATGAAAGCTTGCAGATGGACAGCTCTGAAAGCTGTGCTAATATTTTGATTAATAACTTAATTAGGCAGTGTAATAAATCTGTATCTTTAGCCAGTGATCCACCTTGTGATTACACACAGTCTTTCATCWTTCCTGATGAGGAAAGGCAATGGGGAGAAGTCTGCAGAGCAAGCCTCCTGCATCTACAAATAGGCAAGTATGTCCACAACATACTATCAGAATCTGGGAACTGTGCATTTTATGTCAGGATGGATTGAATCCAGAAGCATCACAGAAAACCTCACAGGGTAGCAAACCTCTGCATGGCCTGCAGGTTTGACCAACAGACTACAATTATCCCATTCCYGTGGTCCTTGGCCAGGAGCTGTGGTCTGTTCCTGTGGTCAGGAGCWCAGAACAGGTTAGACAACCTGACTTCAAATAAACAGCTGCTGAAAGAAACTGAGTTGGCTGGTTGGCAGAACAAAAGATGGGCAGTGGAAAATGTTCTTGCTCTCCCAATCATATGCAYAAAGTGACTTTACATACAAGAAAAGATATGAGAGAAGATACAATACCTGGGTAGCAATGCAACAACTGGTGATATAATGCAAGTGAAATAGAACATAGGGTCTCCTATCAGCCTTTGCATGGTCCAGTAGGGATTGGATGGAGGATGGCAGACTGGGCAGGAAGCATTATAAACCARAGCCACAATGAAAAATAAAATGATACTGAAGATGCAAGATGACCAGTGGAAAAAAGTCTAGAACAACAAACAAAAAACCCCCAACAACATAAATAATGATTCTTTACATTCTGAGAAATTTGCTCTAACTTAATTACATTAAAACTTCTTAATTTCTGGAGTCAAATCCATGCACAGCAAAGAGTTTAGAGCCTTGTATATTTAAAAATTCTTACTATAAATACAACACTACAAAGCTGTTTGCAGAGCATATTTTAAAACCTTTTCCATGCTTTTTCAAAATTCCTGCTAAAAATAGAATGTGCTGAGGGAAAGAAGCAACCATCTTATGTTTYTGAAAGGTGGCACTAAGAGAAGAATTATGTCTGTGCCAGTGAGTTTCTATGTAGGCTGTAGGTACCTTACCCAAGTTTTGGTTTCAATAGCCAAATGCAGGATGATGGTGAAAAGAGCTATTGTGGTTATGGGAGTTCCCCAAGAGAAGATATCCACCTCTGAATCATAGTAAGTCTGTAAGAAAGGAGACAGAATTTAGCCCAAGCTGTGTTGCTAGTTCTCCTCCAAATGCTTGAAATAGAATGGCTTAAACCAAACACTTACAAAATAGGGGATGAAGAAGCAAACCAGGCTTTGATACATAGCATCAATCATGTTCATCCAAAACATGTGTGGYTGGTACTCCTGTGTATTTAAAAAAAAACAATTAAGAAAATCAGATCATAATGAAGATCCTATCTGCCAAGACAGGTATTTTGAGGGGCATATTTCTAGGGCAGTTTTAAGGGCTTGGGAAAAGAGCTTCATAACTTTGCCAATCATTTAGCTACCCTGGGGGATGAAGCATGAACAGTCTATATGCAAGTCAGTCTGTTCTGCAATGAAAGTATTYTGCCTTTTTTTYCCCTTTTTTCTTTTTCYTCCTGGCAGAGGGTGTAATTTGAATCTAATGCTGAGGCCAGGAAACAYTTATGAAGGTGCCCTATTTTATGCACTACAGTCAGACCGATAATGAACATGAATAAATAGGTTCTACATCACATAAGCACAAGCACAGGGTATTTACTGRCAGAAGGGAAAACAGAAAATGCATGAGTACTTAGAGAATAACCACAGTAAGGGTTCTTAAGTGGCAATTAATGCAGCAATATATGCTATAAATATGTATATAAATATATATATACACATATCTCTAAGTATGTRCATAGAATTGCTTGCTAAAACTAATGTTAAATTAAGATTTTGGTTTACAGAAATATACAATTACAGGGGTATGGATGGTCATATAAGGGACCTAGATAGAAGGAAAAATAGTTTATAAATGGCAAAATATTTATGTAATTTTGGTATATATTCTACATCTCCAGCAGCTGGGTCCATCARGTTTTCTTCCTTTTGTAGAAAATATCATTGCAAACTAAAAATGGGAAGATGCTTAGAAAGAATTATGGTGTTACTTCGCCTCCTGAACTAACATGGTTAATTACTGCATCAGATTGCTCAGAGGGATTGTGGAATCTCCAGTGTTGGAGACATTCAAAGCTGGACTAGTTAAAGACTTGAGAAATCTCATCCAGGTTTGAAGCTGTTTTGACCAGGAGTCTGGRTCAGATGGCCTCTAGAGCCATCTAAACTATTCTGTAATACTGTAGGCCCTTTTTGAAAGAGATCCCACCTGAAACAGGATTTTTAAGTTTTTAAAATGTCTTTTTAGGTAACTATAAAGAGAATACAATGAATAGATTAAAAAAAAAAACCCAACAAAACAACTTAGAATGATCCCTGGACTTCTCTATGAGAAATAACTGTTCTGTGAACCTGGGAGACTTCTCAGTTTGGTAGCTGAAGACAGGCAGACATAACCTCCCAACAAGCCYTAAGGCATTACAAGATTTCTATCATCCTAAAAATGTGCAAGAGGAAGGTATTAATAGTACAGACCTTTCAAGTGTGATATACTGAAASAGAAGAAATGTAGAAAACAGAAAACAACAGATGAAAAGAACAGAGTTTGGACTAATGGACTAAAATAAGTTACACTCAAATTCTCCTTTCATCTTTCCAGGAGAGTATCTAGCAAAGCCACTACATGTGTGGAATACTGAATACAGGTGTACATTTGGAGGCAAAAACCACTTACTGTGACCTCTCAGAGRACAGCTTTGTAAGACACTTTTAAGAAGGCCTTTGCATTCAAAACAACACCCCATATAGATAGTTTTGGCAAACAACAAGATTTTCCCACAGTACACTGTACCTGTAGTTACCAGGAATGGTTTAACTCAAATTCCTCCTGCAATTCCTTCTGTTTTCATTGAGCAATTCAAACAGATGGGGACAAGGTGTTTTCAACAGATATTTCAGCTGAATCTGTCATCTGTGACTACCTCCCTCAGAGACTAAGTTTAYCGTGCTTACTACCAAGGCCATCTTTCTCTTCTTTTTGTAAAGGGCTGGGAATTGAGGTTTGGAATAAGTACTGTGAGGTTATTCTGTAAAAGCCTGCACCAGCTACAAGGTACAATCTGTTTTATTTGTGTAGTTGTCTGTGAGCCCGGACCATGAAGGAGGTGTTCCGTTTAGGCTGAGTTAAATCATCCAGCCTTCTCTCCTGTCATGTATTAAAAATATGGCTGGTTGGGGGCTTTTTTTTTGTCTGTATGTCTTTTGTTTAGGTGTACTTTTGCCATTTTGACTCAGATAAGAAATATCACAAAGTAATAACACTGACTTTACTCAAATACTCAGACTGCAGTTACTAGTCATCTATCCTTTGGGAGCAGAGCTGGCTTTCAGTTGAAAGTAAAGATGTTCAGGAAAGAAATTACAGTAATCAAGAAGCTTTTACCTCCATATTCTGTCCACTTTTATAAAGCTGAGGTACAGCAATTAACACTTCAGCTGGCACATCCTTATCCAGCACACCAGTAATCAGTTGTGGAAGAGAAGAGAAGAATAAATTAAAGAAGATCAGATACCACTGATCAATCATTGATGAGCCAGARAACCCGCAGTAGAACTGGTACCAGAAGAGAAGGGCCACAAACATCTGAAACAGAACAAGCAAAGCTGTAAATATAACAAGATAAGGAGGACCATCATCCCACTGTGTTGTGAAACCATTCTGATTCCAGCTCTGCAAGGACTTATCTMTGAATGCTCAACACATGAGCAATCCTTGTGATGATATCTACTCTTCCTGATGCATGGAACACTCACTTGGTTTATGCTGCAAACATCTGGCACACCTGCAAGTCTGTGTGCTGCTGGAACCTCAGATCTCAGGCATCTCAAAATTAACTTTCAGTTTAAGTGAAACTGAGGTGCCATTTAACTAACTGTAAAAAATTCTCCTARCCATCACCAACCTCTAGGTAAATGAGTACTGCTGTCACAGCACTTACATGACTACTGTAACAACAAGAATTTCCACAAAAATATCCTCTGCTGGCTGGAGATGTTTTGGGAGACTTTTGCAGTCTACAACAGATAAATGCAGAGYTTTTTTGCAAGACCAACATGAGACCAGCAGCAGTGAGGAAGGTGAAACTGTAAGGTCAATAAAAGTTTTCTCAACTATGCAATCTTTGTGCTTTGACATTCAGCAAATTAGCAGTGCTGTAAAGATCCCTCAATCTCCCTTCTTCAGCTCTATGAAGAAATCAGTTGCATACACAGTTGCAGAGGGGCTGTTTATCTACTTGGATTGGAGGCACCCAAAAAGAAACAAACCACACAATTTTTTTTTTTCTACAATCTCTTCAGCATGGAGAGGGCTCAGGAAAGGTGCTGATTTCAGATGTGGATGAAGGATTTGTTAGGCCTAGAAAAAGATGGCTAGCTTGCTAGAGAAGGAAATAAATTTCCAGGCTTGGTTCTCCTAAAAGTAAAATTTTTACTATTTTTGTAAAGTGATTAAAACTAGAAAACTGTTGGAAACTGTTGGAAACTGTTGAGGGTTTTCCTCCTTTTAACGATGAAGATAGGAAATGACATGACCTCTCCTTTCACTTCCTCTTCTTATTGTGTTCTCAAAAAGCTTTTGGTCAGATGGACAATATAAACCCTTYATGAATTTTAGATATACAGAGGAAAATACAGATCTGTTCTATTTGTGTGCTCAAATGTGGTTGAAAATTAAACACAGGAAGAAAAAAAAGGCTATGGTGTGTTTAGTCAGTGAAAGCTGCTTTAAGGAGAGTAAACATGCCTTGTAAAGGGGAATTGCCACAGAATAAGAGGTCAGTCCTGCAGTACACAAAGGTACATAAATATATATAAAGTAGATAAATGCTCAGGCAAAGTTTACATATGACATTGAAGTAGCTTGTATTTGAGCAGCAAATACACCCCACTGTTAGCGAGCCCGTTTTATAAATTAACCTAGAAAAAGTAAAATGGTAGTATTTTTGTAAGCACAAACTCTAGAAATGTTTCAGTAAATGTATTGCAAGAAAAATACCTTCCTCTGGCCCAMAAAGCTTACCCTCTTCAGTACAGTTGTCTGGGATATGGCAGTTTAATTCCAAAACTGAACATATTTTGAAAATTATTTCTTTTCCACACCCAAAACCAAACAAAATTTCTTGARTAATTTCTCAAAAAGAAATTGCAATAAATATGTGAATTTATGTACTTTTTTTCTCACTGTTTTAAAACAAAATGCATCTAATACTGGACATAGTAAGTTTTCTCTCTAGAGCCTTGCTAACCTTGCTAGCCTGTCTTGGAAACAGTTTAGCTCTGGCTAAAATAGGTTGTTTGATGAAACTACAGTCAGCTGAAAATCTTCCTACCACCTCTACTATGGGTCTTAATAGTGCTGTTGAAGAAAGCTATACAAATAAATGAGGCTTAAATAAGACTTTTTTCTCCTGAWATTTTATTTTGTATTAGACAAGATTTTAATTTTATTTCAGATGTTCTCTTGTGTATTACCTCTCTGAAAAAGACAAAACAAATTTACATAAAGATTTTAAATAAAAAAGGTTTCCTTTCTTCCCCTGGCAGATGAGACTGTTTTATGACTGTGGTCCCAGAGAGAATTTCTCAGTGAATGAAGCATATGTCAAAAAATTTTCAGTGCTGTCTTGCAGAGACAATATATAAATGGAAAGAAGATGTGCATGCTTGTGCAGGTAAAATTTTCCTTATCACCAAGCTCAGATCCTTCCAGTCATGCTATGTYGTAGTTTATACTTTAYTTGTATTTTTATCATCTCCATGAAGCCAAACATCTTCTTGAGTTAGTCATTTAAGTTTCCAAATGGCTTTTGCAGCAATGTGGAGTTTAAATTTTAAATTAGATAGGCTCTAGTGGGGAATGGAAAATTTCATAGTATGAACAAATGGGGAGAAAAACCCATTTGARGAAACAGAAAACTTGCAGAACATCTGCAGTGTAGCTATCTTTACTCTCTGTGGATGATCATCCAGAACAATCCCCCAGCAAAAGGTTCAGGTGCTCCTATCTTTCCATTTTTAACAATCTTTCCTTAAGGGCACTGTGTCAGACATATTCATGCCTRTATGCTGGATATCCRGCTACAGTTTRGAGTCAGAAGCAACAAGTATTTCTCAGAAAGCTTTGAAGRCTGCCAAAACACAGCCAACAAAAAGAGATGTCTTCAGTTATTTTCTAGCCTTGAGCAGTAGCTTTTGAAAATCTCTTATTAAAAATTACATGAGAAATAATACTTGTAATCAAGAGCAGTTGTACCAAAGATAATGGAAKATTTTACTCAAGCTGAACAAAAGCATCAATGTATGAACAATATCTCTGGCTGGCTGATTGCTGGAGTGTCTTATGTGCATTACTYCTGRGTTTATTTTTTAAATTTTTAACATWAGATGKCTAKGCATACACCTCTTGGAAGTTCAGATYTGATACTGTCARTGGGTATCTTGGAAACATCCAGCACTGGGGGTGGGAGTACAGATGTTCAGCATCATTCAGGATCAAGCCTTAAAACTGATGCATCTGAACACCACCACATATTTCACTGCTGYACTTCAACAGGTGGCTCTCCACTCAGTACAGCATTACTTAAATCTGATTCTATTTCTGACTCAAGCAGCAGCTTGGATCACAAAGTCCCCACATTCTTCTGTGTCCGAAAGGGCACTTGCATGTAGTCCCTGCTCTGACCCCAGAATATATTTTAACATGCTTCTTTTAACAAAAAGACACTTCATTAATCCTTTAGCACCCTTAGGTATTCCAGTGATATTCAAAATTTTGAGCAAACGATTGAGCAAATTTTGAGAAAATGTTTTTCTTCTGATAAAAATTGAGGATTAGATTTAAATTGGAAAGCAACTTTTATAAAACTGAAAGCCACTTTTTTTTTTGATACTGAGAACAAAATCCAGTCTCCTGCTCACAATTCATACATTGCCCTCTGAAGCAAACAGAGGTATGTAGCTCTCCTCTTTTTCTTGCCCCCCATGTGCCTTGCTCCCAAGGTGATTTGTAGGTGTTGCAAGTGAGCAAATATATGTGTCTGCCAGTGACTCCCACCCAGCTGGTGGTATTCTTGGTTTCCTTGTTAGGCTGTTTTCAATCAATCATCTTTGTACTCCAAGATCAATGCAAAGGGCCTTTTTTGAGACCAAGGAGTTGAGCTGCTTCTGGCTTAGTGCCCAGTACTGGATTGAGTTCTGTTTCATACACCAGGGAGGAAAAACAGACCCGTTGTCTGTTCTTTACCACTGTGCACTTCCTTTCTAATGAACTCTTTTGATTAGTTGGAAATAAGATAAATTAAGAAAAAAACCTTCCCAGTCTCCGCATCTGAGACAGAGAAGACTCAAATTATCTCAAGTCACTAGGAAATATGTACAGTGATTCATAAACAATGATGAGATACAGTCAGGAAGAGAAAACAYACTCAACTCCTACTTGAGACCAGTGCTGGATGGCTTTGGCATTGAAGACTCCTGTATCCAGCCAGCTAAATCCTGCAAAACTGCTCTGTAAAGAAACTTTTCTTCAGCAGTGCTTGTTATTTGTGTTACCTAATTTGCACATTCAGCAGCACACTGTAGCTGTTATGAAGTGGGTCCCGTATTTCTGCGAATGGCAGCCAGCTGTCTTTCAGCTCTGCAAATTTCTTTGCAGCTTATTTATAAACCATTTGAAGGCTGACCTAATGCTCACTTAGCACAAAATAAACCCTGGAAACGTGGTGCCATAAAGCTGCCAAGTCAAACACTTACTGCATTTTTGTAGAAGAAATACAGCACCATGTTGGCGAGTCGGGAATAACACCAGTGGCCATGAACAAGCAGAAGCTTCTCCAAATGCCTGAACCTCGGGATTGCAAAGTCGCTYGCCATCACCGCCTTTAACGACACAAAGGTTGCAATCATTACTGGAAAGCACCACCTTCAACACTAACAATGAATCTAGTCATCTTCTCGACTCCTACAGTCAGCAGAAGTTGTACTCATGAAGAATGAAATTCATGACAGTGCTTAYGAAATGCAGCTATTGCTGCATGGATTTGAAATACCCATGAGCAAACGAGGCAGCTTGGCAGGACATGCAAGGCAACCCTGTCCTCACCCRGAGATTGCAGCCTACATTGCAGATGGTGACAAGCAACAACAAAAAGCAAGTGGTGGGAGAATGGCTGGCASTTGCAGTTGCATGAGCATGAAGGCTCGAGGTTCATGTGTGAAGACCTTGGTGGCTGTATCTTTCTCTGTAAAAACTACAGCATACTCACAGGGCAAAATGCACTTCCAGAGAATAAGATAAAAACAGCCAATTAAGTGGTTGTATCATAAYGATTTGACTTTAAAAGACAAAACAATAAAAATATTAGTTTTAATTTATTTGCAGACCTGGTTTATACAGTTTACATGGCTGTCCTGAGATATCAGTATTTTGAGGGATTTTTAAAATCACACCTTTTCTGTAACTATGTATGAGAAAAAAAATCACATTACATGAGAATCCTCTGGGATTGTGCAGACTGTCAGATGGCACTGACAAAATGAATCACAGCTTCCCTCTAATTCTGACCAAATTTCAGGGTACTGTACATCTCGATGAGACCTACTTGTGTTATCATGGTTGTTTCATGATTTTGCTTTTCCCTAGGATCACGCTAAGATTTAATTTAGTATTATTTTACATTTMATTTCTATTTTGGTATCACCTTTTTTCTCACAATTCAGTTAAAAAAAGAAACAGGAGGAAAGGTGAAAACCTCCAAAGGAGCAGTATCTTCCTTACACTCTGCTGGATATATTTTGGCTGTATTTTTAAATGAGAGACATATTTCCTTTTAAGTTTTCCTAATTATCTTTTTTGGTAAAATATCAAAAGGGTTCAGTTTTCCCAAGTAGGTTGCTTGTAGAAGCTGTTAAAATAAACTCTAAAACAGTATGCAAGAGAAGGTGTAAGAATGCACTGCAATTTAAGCAGTATATATATATAAGGACTGAGACACTTTTTAATATGTTGACACATCCTAGGATTTCTCAGGTASTGAGACACACTTGTTATTGCTTCCCTGCACAGAAGTCTGATTTGTCTTGCAGACATMCAGCTATCTTGCAGTTTGAGGAGAACACAGCTATGCTATGTCTGCTTCCTTGTTCTCCACCCCATCTCAGCCTATTCCAATGTCAAAACAAAGCCGTTACTTCATTTGTGCTTCTAACATAGTASTTCTCAGCACACTGTGAGAAGTGTCACGATTTTTTTCTTTTTTTATTCCATTTTTATTATGCTTAGGAACACAGAGAGAAAGATATGTTATCCAATTACATTTGCATGTTTACTTAGGCTCAAAATACCCACTTGATTTTCACATTTTAATTTTTTTTCTTCCAGCCCCACATGCTTCCACAGAATGTGCAAAGAAGATAAATCAGACAGTATTGCTGTCTTAGGCATCTAAATGCTCAGTGCCTTCTGAGTACCTGAGTGTGTACAATTCTGACAGTTGTTTATAGTAGAGAGGTCTGTGCAGTTCCTYAGGACTTGCAGCAAGGGAAGGGATCTATAAACATTTTCCACTCTGCTGAATTTTCATTTAGAAATAAAACCAGGTGGTTTAAGGAGGTAATGAGAAAATAGCTTTCAGACCTGGATACACTGCAAAAGCCAGGGGGATTGGAGGACTGGTTATTGTAAGTATATGAGCTCAACTGAAAGCGGCATAAAGGGGCAAGGAGTCAAAAAAAATGCTATGAGCAGTCYATGTCTGCATTAGGGAAAAAAGTGATCTGAATTAATACACAGATGATAGAGCTTATTGATAAGTTCATATGAGGTGGTAAGACCCAAGAGAAAAGTTTGCAGCAGACTTTTTTTAATTTATAGGTTTGGAAGGGAGGCCACAAAACCAGCCTTCTCTGAGCTCTCTGGAGCTTGGACTGCCTGCAGAGTGATACTGCAGAATTTATGCAGGATTTGAAGATGCATACACATTGAAAAGTGTATGATAAATAACAAAAATATCTACTGACTTTTCTCCAGTGACCTGTCCTAGCTTCTGCTGATCTATAGTCAGTTGATACTCAAGTTCATAGCTCACTTAAATTTTTGTTTCATAAGTTTGTGTGTTGACCCAAATAAATTACAGCATTCATGAAATCCCATGAAATAAAACTCTATAGCAAATTTGTGCACTGTGTGAAGAAGGTCTCTCTTTCCTTTTGAGCAAAACATCCAGCCAATGTTGCAAAAAATGCAATTTGGGTCAGAGAACCACCCACTGGTAACTAAGTTAAGGAGCATGCTCATCTGCTCAGGTCCTCAGGATGGAAACACTTCCCACTTTCCCTGTAGAGCTATTTGACATATACTCAGCTACTCTGTTTGCTCATGCAATCAGCCTGCCCAAACACAAGGCAGGTTGTGGAAATGAGGTATCCTCCTCATTCTCTGTGTCTTACTGCCACGTCTGGTCCTAACTGCAACTGATCCGCACTAGCAGTARAGGAGGCTGAGATAATACATACATCTWRTACATAYAGATCCTCTTTTCTGGGGATGAGAGAAATGCCTCTTGCACAGTGGTAAATGCAGTMATCATAGGTGGAACACATCCAGAAGACTACAAGGCAAGCACCCTCATCCTGCTATTCCCTGTCACTGGAAATGTGGCCAAACCAAGACCTGCTATAAGGTGTAAGGAGCAGTGGTTCTGCAAAGGGCCACGATTTCTACTTTCTTTACTGTTTTACTGTCTGAATAAGCTGAGTGAGTGAGGTGTGTGGGTGTCTGGGCCATGGGTCACCATCACACCATGCAGATAAGCTACAGCAGTTGTATTGGCCTGCACAGGCCACTCCATAAAAGGAGTATAGTCAAGCAATACAGGAGAGAGGAGAATAAAAACCAGAACAAGATGAACCTTTATTTCCTAAATAATACATATCTGAGCTTCTTTTCTCCTTTAAACAATTAWTTAGCTAATTATTTCTTTAATCATACTGCTTAGAGGGATCTGGTRAGTTCAATTTCCTGAGAAGGCAGAGTGTGTGCAAAAACTCATCACAGATCTCAGAACAAGCATGAGCTCAAACTCAAGCTGAAAGAACCCTTGTAAGACACAACTGGCACTCCTCAGCACAACGTGCTGCTTTTCCTTTTATTTGTGCTGACTGTCCAGAGGCAGTCTGAACAATGTGACCTATAGAAAGTGGCTGTTTCACACCCTCATGGCAGTGCTTTCCACTGGATGAGCAACATTACCTGCATGCCTTCTTGACCAGAGATCCCCACACCAACATCTGCCACTTGGATCATGCTGACATCATTAGCACCATCACCTAAAGATGACAAAATGCAGTTTTGTTGTCACTAGCAGACCAACAACAGTTGGCAGCAACAAAACAAAGGAAAAACAGTTATTGAGTGTTGATTGAATATAGTAAGAGAGACATTTGCTAAGTTTTGGTTGGGTATAGTAAGGGAGATGTGCGATAAAAAGGRTACACCTTTAAAATATAAGGTTCAAAGCTTGCAAAGTTTCCAAGACATTCTGGTCTTTTTAGACCTTTTTATCACAGGAAAGTAACAATAAAACAAATCCATCTCTTTTTAATAATACCTAAAATTCAGGTATCATGCCTGAACTGCACTGACAGTAAAACAGTAGAAAGCTGAGAATAAGCATCCCCAATACTTCTGCTTCCTGATTAAGAGTCTGCCTGCAATCAGGTATGACTAAGAACTGAATGTGCAAGAAACCCTAAAGCCAATGMAAATGTCTACACCATAAAAATACTTTAAGTTTAAAAGTAGATGAATGAAAGAAAAAGTCAAGAGAGTAGGGTTGATACATTTGAGATCTTCAATACACCCAAGACTGGTAGATTTAATTGGAAYGGTTGCAGAGCCACCACCCCCTACTCTGCTTCCAATCATGATACCACAAGGGATAGGTGCCACAGACAGGATACCAGAATGACGTTATGTATCTATGTTCTTAACCACTTACATTTACAGCCAGTGTACTAATTGAAAATGATACTGTATAAACTCATAACAAGACACTGGGTTTTAAACTTCAGTGGCTGAGGTGCACTCTGCATGTCACCAGTTTTATTGCTGTTGGCACACATAAGAGTGGTATCCACTCACCAGACAAAGCTGATGYCTTTGTGACTATGTGATACAACCCAAGTTAGCTCTTGTTGGTCAAAAGGGAGGATGCATACAGTGTTAGGCTTTAAGCCAGAGTAGGAGCTTAAGCTCAACTTGTTGGCTCAAGATGCTCAGGAAGAATGAAAATACAAGCTGCCCAGTCTCTACTAGTGTTTTTAARCATTCTGGATAATTCAAGTCAATAAGCCAGATGTTTTTCGTAACATATGCAAATGATTATGTTCACAGTCAGTTAGCCAAAGATATAAATTCAGTAGGAGGGAGGCATATTTGAGCAWGATATAATATATTGAGCATGAAGATTATGATAGCTAGCCCATACTTGGTGATGTCAATGTCACAAAAGTCTGGCAATTATTATATRTACTTAGAGTTTCTCATGGGCACGTCCCACCCACATGTGTTCCAGCTATAATTAACCAATACAGGTAGATGAAAGCAAGTGTATTTGTGACAGTATGTGCTGAAATCATATCCCCTAATGAAACATGAACCTAAACTTGAGATAGGGAAAGAAGAGCTGGTTGACTTGTGTAAAAATCATAGAAACATGGAAGATCCTGTCAAACTTAAGACAGATGGACTGCCAAAGTCTCCCCTTTGCCAACTGAGTGATTAGGGGGGAAGAAGTGCAAGTGTTGGCACGATACCAGTTGTAAATCCACTCTCTATAATGACAAGGCCAAGTCATAGCCTGTGCTGTATGGCTGACTTGTGATGATAATCACAGAACCTTGAGTTTAAGCGTGATCAGATGAAGCAGCACTGAGCACCATTTTTTTGGGTGTAATACAGTGATTGCAARATGGTGTTTTGCACAGCATAAGATAACCCAGTTCTTCACAGCTGTGTTCAGACATGCCAAAACCTCTTAGCATAACTGGGTCCTGATTACCCAACTTCTGTAGGAAGAAATCCCTAAAAGCACTCCACAATTCTCTCCTGATTTTGAGTAAATATGTTAGAATAAATATATTAGAATTGTCCAACATGTTTTCAGACAAAACTGGAAGGCTGTTTCAGTTATGAGGCGGCTGGGAGGGTTCTACTGCATGTCAACAAAATCAAAATTTTCCAGACACAGTATACATCAAGGCAGGCTAGTATAAATGGAGGTATTTACCTATTGCCAAGGTCATTGCTTTGAGTTTGTCTCTGACTAGTTTCACTACCATGCTCTTTTGGAGTGGGGTAGCGCGACAACACAGTACTGAACGGCACCGCTTGGCTAGTGCAAGGAATTTATCTTCTAGCACAGGTTCCAGGGCATAAGCCAGAGTCCTTCCATCAATGACTAGGCCCAAGCTGGAAAGCACAGAGGAAGAGGGTGGATAGAGAGGGGTGAACCCAACAGTCATGTTTCCAGTAGCTCCGTCTATTGTGTTTGAAAATTTAGACTCTACGCATTGCAGACACTGTTCCAGCAAGACAGCACATGTCTCCTGAAAAAAATTCAAAATAAAAATGCTTSAGAGAAAAGAACACATATTCAAAAGCTTCTGTTTGCTGTATGTTTAGGAATAACTAACATGGGGAATGTATTATTTGCTGTGCTGGTAAAGTTTTAATTTCTAATAATCTTCTACTTGTTCTGCACACAATTCTTGCAGAAGGTATGACAACAGTAAAGAGYAGAAAGGCTTAAAATCTAATTCTTCTTTAACATGCACTTTTGTATGCTAAATTAATTTCTTTTAGCTCCTTCTCAGAATAACAGTGCTGGGAAATGATATATAATTGGTACCAAGTTAAGTATGGTGATGAACACCATTATGGTGATGAACACCATGTATACGCCCACAACTCGGATCAAAGAGTTATGCATTGTTAAAGGCCAATTAAAGGTTATTTAAGCTGAAATCTCTTTCCTAGCCATACTCAATTTGAAGATGTTATTGAGAATATATGAACATTTAAAAGAAATGCTATTGGTCTTACAGCAAAGTATGACTAAAAAGAAAAACCATGGAAAATTAATTTATCAGTTCAGTTGATACACTTAAGAATGGAAAATGCTGTTATCTTTTCTTCCTTTTAAAAGAAAGTGGAGCCGAATACTGATGTCCTACCTCTCCTCTGCTGATCTGAAGTCCAATTTTATCACCCCATAAAAGGACTACAGCACTATCAGTCTGGTTCCTTGTATGTTAGACCATGTCAGTAAACTCTTTGTGACTGCTTGCAACAAGTTGAGCACAGGAAAGGTCAGTAATTCAGAAGGATTAGAAAAGGTCTGTTAGGAAGCAAGGCATTACTGTACATGTGGTTTTCTGCCTCTTACTGTTAGCATCAAAATTTAAATATTGCTTCTACCTCCAGAGAAAAAGCCACGTGAGGAAACATGAATGACTGAATTATCTAAATACTACATTTTGGTGGCATAAAAAAAGCACAAATTCTCAACAGGTTATCAATWGCTTTCTTTCTCAACATGTATTGTTGAGAAAGAAAAAAACAGGTTGCTTTTTAGACCCATTAGTGCCAATTAACAGAAATAGGGATACTTTGAGAATGCATACCAAAGAAAGTGATTTGTGCTGCTTTGGCATATTGTCATTCATAGAGTTCACCACACACACTTACATGTTTTCAGTAAGGTTATGATACATGAGGCTATGGTTTAGAAGCATGATTCACTGAGAAGTATTATAAAGACATGTCCTACCTGAAAATTGTAGATGAAGCAGGAAAAGAAGAAAAAAAAAAAAGAGGAAAAGGAAAAAAGCCTTTAAACTTTTAATTGTCCAAGTTGAAAGTAAAGCAAAAGTAGTTCATTAGTCAACTTGTCTATTGGATCTGCTTACTGGTGATTCAGCATTCAAAGTGATGATTTCTTCATCGTGMTCTAGCAGCTTGCAGGCATATGCAATATTAACAGCTGTTTCTTGCTTGTCTCCAGTAAGAACCCAAATCTGCATCCCAGCTTTGCGCAAGCTTGCAATGGTTTCTGGAACACCATCYTGCAAACGATCCTCTATGCCAGTTGCACCTAAGCACATTGAAAAAGCAAAATATTCCACGTTAAATTAACACCTAAGGTTGCCCTTAAATTTAAAGCTTAGATTTAAAAAAAAGAAAAAAAAACCAGAATGAAACCCAAAACAACCAGCAGCCACTTTTACTGGGAGACAGCTAAACTACCAATGGTTGCAAGATTTGGGCAGCTTTTTGAGGGTRTTGAGGAGGAAGAAAGGAAGGTAGCTGTGATAAACAATTGCATGAACAATAAACAACAAATCCAGAATTCAAAATGTCAAAAGAAACCAGATGCCACTCCCAGTCCCAGAGGTTCACAAGGCTTATTGTCTCTATGCTCTATATCCATGCCRTGTCTGCTGAATTTTGCTAGACAAGCTATTGGTTCTTGGAGATCATTTCAGTTCCTAAAGGTCTTAACTGCCTTTTGTCAGGAAGAAGAGAGTGGGTCACTAGAAATTCCTTTTTTGAGGGGGAATAACAGCTGGACTGCAGCTTGGAAACATCAGATTAGACTGCTCTTGCAGGAAGACACTGGTATCCAAATGAGATTCAGCAGAGAAGAAAACATAAATCTGTTGACCATGGTATGAGAGTAAAATGTGTATTTTCATGCTTTCAATGCATCTTTCTACCTGTTATAAGAGACTGGGTATCTGTTTTATGCTTACATAAATCAATTGACTGAGACAAGATTTTCATATGTATGAAAAGTGGAAAAACGCCACTCAGGACCAAGCTCAGTGGTACATTAGTGCTCCACTGAGTGTCAGAGAAATGCAAGCCTTGCCACTAGCAAATGAAGGAGTGACAGACATGCAAGTTACCTGGAACAACAGGAAAAACAAAATAAACTTTTCTCAGCTAATTGTTTCTTCTATGATACTTCCTTGGAAAAAAACAACAATTAACAATAGAAGTCCCCTTAAGTCTGAGCACCTGTCATTTACATGAAAACACATTCTTAGGGCAATTTTGGGAAAGCTATTGCTRTCCAAATAAAGAAAAATATATTCCAGACTGAATTTTTATTCCCACAACCTAACGATGACTAATCATTACAAGCTACAAACCACAGTATGAGGTTTTTGGGGAATGACTGAACTGATAGTTTACTACTGGCCAGTGCTCACTTATTTGTCTAGCTTATTTTTTTTTCCACCTCAGACTGCAGCCAGGGCGAGCAGGTACACCCATGGTGAGATCTGGATTACTCTGGTCCAAATTAGGCAACTCACRCCCCCGTTTAAGTCAGGGAAGAGAACTAGACACTTCAAGGGCATGATTCAGCTAGTTCTAAATCAGACCAAATGAACTACACCTTTTTTGTCTCCCCATTGGTAATATGTTGAGCCTTAAGATCTGTAGTAGATGGCTGGGTGAGGTGGATCTCTCTCCCAGAGACATGCTGGTAATTAGTGAAGGTCGTTTTCTCCAACAGTGACTGTCCCAGTTTCTTTGCCAGAGAAAGCAGCTGGATGCATGGAGTATCAGTACCATTTTAGAATCTCAGTGCTTTCAACATCTCAACACAAAAGAGTATAACTTAGCTCTTGCAATACTTTTTACASACACTGATTTTAACTGCAACCCCTTGCCACAGAATGCACAGCCCCTGAGTGCATGTGCTGAACTTGATGTATATGAAAGTTGATGCCTCTCACAGATGCAGTGCGTGAGCTTTGCTTTATGTGTGTCTCTGGTGCCCTGGAATCAGGGAAGTCTCTGACTTGTTGAAGCAGCACTGGACTAATGAAATTCTTAGGCTTAGGCCAAGTCCTCCYCTTGTTTAGAGCAGCAGTTCTCATTTATGATATTGTGTCAAATTCATCCCTGGTATTACTCCACTTATTTCACTGGTGATAAAATGTTGGCAGGAGCAAGGAAAACAGAGTATGTCTTTTATGTTAATTATATCCTATTCCTTTKTGGTGCTGCACATGACAGCCATGATAAAGTCCCATGGAAGCCAATTTCTATACTGTCAGAAACAATTTAAGGGAAAGAACAGATTTCATAGCCAAGCTTTCWGAATTTTTTTCACATTTTAATTTCATGTCCAGCTCTCATTTCATTACCTAGCAGATGCAGATTCTTCTCTATCTGCAGGGCTGACTGAAASAGCAGTTCTTCACGATTTTCAATAGAGGATTCTGCTTCCAAATGAGACTTTAACCAACAGCCATACTCCTCCTTGCTGAGAACCTGTTACAAAGAGTATGTGAGGGCACAGTCAATATGATGAAAAGGCATTCATACTTTACTGAATAAAATTTAAAAAATGTTATTAATCAAGAACAATAAAATAATAAATACCTTCAGTAATCTTTGTCAAGACTCTCCTTAAAAGCAAACTAAAAGCCTGCATTTACTTACTCTTTTTGCAATACAAAGGGTCCGCAGCCCATCTACAGCATAAAGATTAAGGTAATTCTGGGTTTTGCTTCGAATTTTTTTTTGATGYTTGCCCCGAGGGTCATCTAGATAAGAATAAAACCACAAATTACTCCTTGAAAAATAGCAGCAGCTGAATTGCCTCAGAGAATAAAAGCTTGTATACAGTACTCATTGTACCAGCACTTTATAACTGATACTTTTAAAGAGGTGCGGGTATTTCCTGGGAAACTCAAGTAAAACATTCCATTAAAAAAAAAAAAAAAGAAATTGTCTTTTTGTTCTCTTTTCTGTCTTCCTTCAAAAAAGTCAATGTGAATGTACGTGAGAAAGATCTTTTACTTCTTAAGTATTTACTTTGCCTGAATATTTTAAGAAAKCATTATAATCTTCACAGTAAACAATACTGTCAGAAATAGAAGCATGATTTCAAATACACTACTAGCAAATGYTTTTTCCACTTCTCTACAGTTCATCATGTGCAGAAAAACAACACTTAAAAATAGAACTCAGTCTTCCACCAAGGCTAATATCTTGAAAGAAGTGGAAACAGTGCTCTGTTTTGTATATCTAAGTACATTAAGGTCCTTTTGTCTGTTAGTGCTGTACTGATACTTCCTATTAACCTGAACCAGTGCAAGAAGTCCTGGGTATGACTGTGATTTCATTTAGAGGAGAATCTGCACCTGCAGACCTCACAGCTAGCTTCTACCTTGGATGCATCAGCAGAACTTCCACTTAGCTTTACCCTTCACTTAAAGCCATGTGTAACTACTCAAAATGAGGACTGAGTGTCTTTTTTTCTCTCTTTAGCTGGGACTGGTGCAGTGTGCTCACCCTGTGATCAATATAGAGTAATAAATATGACAGCAACACATTTTGTTCCAGATTATTACATGAAATGATGCCTCCAAAAATTAAAAACAAGCGATAACACATCTTTTTTATCATCTAGGAACAAGACAAGTTAATGAAAAAGGTACTGTAGTAGTAATCTTTAATAATATGAATTTCAAGGTTAGCACTTAAGTTAAYGTACAAGGGAGTAAAATTTTAGATTGGAACCATTGAATGAGAATGACTGGTACCTTCTGGTAGGTTTTCCTACTCCCTGATGTGATACAATTTTTTTTTACTAAAGACTGAATATTTTTGGGGCGTGTAGAATAATTTCAGGATATAATTCTGTAACTGAAGCTGTTCCTAAGTGCAATATTTGAGTTACTGGTACTTGCACAGTAACCAATCACTGAGTCAGGTGACCACTYCTCACCAAAAGTCTGGGCACCTCAAGAGACCTACTACATACTCAGTTCAGCACTGAATGTGCTCACCTCCTCATACTGAGAGCCYATGGGAACTAGACCATTATATTGAGCACTTAATTGCAGGTATATAAATTAGATGGCATAAATATCTTACTGTTTATACTTTTCAGTGCCCACTTACCCAGTGTGCACTCATACTGAATTTGATCTTGCTATATGTTGACTGCATACATATATCTGTYTATAAAGTTACACAGCATTCAGCACTTTCACATTTATACAGCAGCAGAATGTRTAAATGGGCATTCAGATGCTCCAGCACAAGCACATACATGTACTGACTTGGTAGAAATAASGGAACTGTGAGTTCAGAATCCAAGTAGTCTGGTTTTTGTTCCATTTATCTCAATCATGCATCAGAGCATTTTACTCTTTGTACAGCTATCTTCTCACCTTTATAGACTTTTCAGTCCTTTCTAGGTCTGCAAAGCTGGGAGCCTATGTACAGAGTTGTTCCTATGGGATCCTGGGAAGACTGTAGTATTTATTGCATGTGTTCATTTCAGTTCCATCTGATTAAGGTCATGTGGTGAATACTGACYGGTAGGAATMTTCTCAAGGGCTTRTCCATCTACCTATTAATACTACCTRTGYTATCACCATTGATGGTCTCAAAGGGACAATACAGATATATTATTCCAGAAGGMCATCCCTACCAATTATTAATTGGAAAGCCCTTTCTTACACTATTTATGGAAATATGCATATAAGGAACCAGCAGCCTAACACAGTTTCATGTTGCTACTTTTCTATTAGTGCATTATAACCTTCTTGGCACATGTGACTTTGCTGAATAACATAAGATTTTTTTTKGGGGGGAGAAGTACTGCAGCAAACCTTCTTCGAGGCTTCTTGTATTAGTGAGGGGTTTTTTTAGCTTTCTAGGTTTTTTTTTAGGCAAGCATTCTTTCTAATTTATGGTGATACATTAACATTCTAGAGAAAAATGCCTTTTTTTTTTTTTGCATATCCCGCATGAAATTATCTTATGGGAGTGGCTATTTCAGTGGCTCACTGACTTCAAATGATGCAAACTTCAATAGGTGCTTAAACACAACAAAAGCTGTCTCTATCCCTTTAAGGTTAAGTTCTTTCTGGCCATTTAGGATTCAGCATTTCAAATTTGTCTGARTACCACAGGTGCTAATGCAGTGATCATGCCTCCTTCAATGAACTAAGACAGCAACTCTCTACAAGTAGAGATGYATATACTATTTTCTGGGCAAGTTCTCATTTCCAGCGTATCAATGACAGCTAAAGCCTCTTATAGCTGTTCTTGTKCCTCATCAGTCCTACCCTGAGATTKATCTTGTGCTCAGRAGTTAGAAGTGGGGGAGGAATCTCTTGCAGACAAAACCCAGTTGTGGAGATWGTTTTTAGCTGGGGTGCAGTGTCTGCTCTGAGCAGTGTGACCACATGCACCATGTCAGTGAAAAACAGCAAGGARGTCTCCTCCAGAAGAATGATAGAGAGCTAGTGGCCTTCTGCTTCTTCATTTCCTTCCATAATCTTGAGCTGCAGAAAGCCAGCACAGTCATTGTTTTCTCAATGATTTATGTTCACAGTTCCTGTGCGAGCTGGGTATTGACTCAAACAGTAACTTTCTTATTTATGAACATGGTGACTGTTGAGATAAAGCAAAAACAATACACTCTTGGGAATAATTTCAAGGCTTTTGGAAATATCTGTTTGCTATCAGAATACACTAGGTTCCACAGTCTTAACTAGATATACAGGCAGAGCAAATGGAGTCAGATCATAATCTTTTTCAATTTTGAAGCTCATGACAATTTATATTTTTCTATCAGACACAAAGAAGCTAAAACATAATACTTCTGGCCTCTGATTTCAGGTTGTTTCTCTTGTCATATTCCTCCCAAACAGAAATCTTTCTTTCATGCCAYGTGGTGTTTGAGATGGGAGATTACAGACATGGCGCTGCCTTGCTCCTCAGTCTAAGGGCACAAGTCTCAAGACACGTGCTTGACTAGTGTACAGTTCACATGTCCCTGTAGCACAGTGAGAGCAAAGACCAAGCTGTGGCATTAGTTCTTGTGTCCATTCACTTTTTAGTCATTTCCTTAAAATGAWAAATGACTGAGTTCTTGTAGCATTACATCTCCTCTCACACACATGTTCCACCATCGCCAGTGAACTGGATCCCACAATACAGATAATAGCCACAGCATAAATCTTTTGAGGCTCCCCTTACAACCATTGACACTAGGATACTACAGCAGAGACAGTGAATTCAGTTCCASGAGTGAAAGATACTCAAGAGAAATGTCAAATGTTTTTCAGACAGATCTGCTGAATCATACAGAGTTACTGAAGCCAGCAGGGGCTGAAGAGGACTAGAAAAAAAACAAGGGGAACTGCTCATGGTGTTCCAGTGGCTGCACTTTACATTGCTTGCAAAAACTAAGCACATTAGAACTCAGAGTTCAGTTTRGGCTAAAAACCCCGAAATGAACAAAAAACCAAAACCAAACCCAAAAACTTCCTGCAGAATTTCAGAACCACTTTCAATTTGCTTGCCTGTAACGACAGTGGAATCTGTATTTGCTCAGCTACATACATTGCTCATTCCCACAGTGACTCTGTTCCCTTCAGGAACTCTGCTTCTTCTCTGACATATATCACCTTTGATAATGTCATCATTTTWAAATTTTCTAACTGGCCTTACTGTTTTTACCTGAGTGAGTCCTAGACCTGCCTGGAATTTCCCTGAAAATTCCTTGATCCATTGAGTCTACTGCAAATGGACATTGCAGCTTTGAACACAGACTGTTTTATGGTGGCAAAAAATTTGAGACCTGRCATAAAACATTTTTTTCTTTTCTAAATGCTCAGTTCTCATTCTGAGAACTCAATTCCAATCATTATTTCCTAGATATTAGAAATTTTCAGTGCTAGAAATTCTCCATTAGTAGCTTGGAAGGAAAGAAGTTTCCATAGATGCTCTACRTGTCTTCTGTGATATCAGATCTTTGCTAGAAAATTATTAATGARTACTTTGTTGTGAGTTAAGGACAAGTTGTTCTTAATTTTTTGGCTCAGCTTTGATTTACATGGCTGAAACCAGAAAACTAATGCCAACATTTTTCTGTGTTCCGTTAAACTAAAATTACACAGTATAAGCCTTTCACAATTGTTTACTCCAACTAATGTCAAAGTAACCACAAAGTCAATGCATTAGTGAAACATGGGAAGTACCTCTAGCACTTTGGGGCTCTGTCCATTCATACTGGGGTAATCTTTAAACACTGGATGAAATTCAGTGTTGAAAATACAGTAAATTAGATGCAAACTGATTAATGCAAACTGAAACCCRTGAGTTTCCTCTAACTTATGAAAAATTACAGGATTCTTGTTGAAACCAACTGATCACAATTAGCTGTTTAAAGCTGTTCCTGCTTGCTAGGACATTTGGGTGCTGGAGAATTCTCCATGCTTTAGGGAAATTCCATTATCACAGCTATATATCTATTGCTTGCTAGTCAACTATGTATTTGAAGCCAAGATTTCTTGTCTGAACAGCATCTCTCTATCTTTTGCCACAACCTTTCTGTTTTGATGGTTGATTGATTCACATTGCCCCTTAGCATCATAGTTAAACATGAAAAAATGTTCTGATAATGCAACATATTTCAGCAAAAGGATGTAAGGACTTACAAATGAAACAGAGGTAAGCAGCAATAAGAAGTACTTCAGTTTCATCTGAAATACTCAACTGTCCGAACACTGCCAGGCAGGTTTTTCTAAAGAAATAKAAATTGCTTTGGCCAAGTTGCAAGAAAATCCTTTAAAATAAAGCTTGCTAGTAGAAGATCTTCTACAGAAATTATCTTCATTCATTCTTGGGAGGTAAGGAACCAGTAATTTGTTACAGAAAATTTACAAAAATTAYGAAGTATTATAAAATAAGGTAATGGGTGTCATTCTACAAAATGAAAAGCAGGCAAGAAAAGGCAGTAAGATATGATGAAATGTTCAGCAACTAACTGCCTCCCAATCCCCCCAAAGGTAAGTAAGAGGTGTACCTGAAGAGCAGGGGAGAAGAAGATCCATAACAACTGAATCTGCTCCTTTAGTGTAAACATTTATTTCATCTGTGAGAGGATGCCTGACCACTACCGACATCCTCTTCCTGACGGAATCAAAGCCCAATGTATGTAATACTTCAAAGCTTAAAGTTCCCAGGTGAGGTAGCTCCACTGATACCTGGTCAGACAGCCTTCCAACCAGAGAACAGTTATATGCCCTTGCTGCATAGACGAGAGCAGCTTCATCCGGACTCTCTGCTTCATAACGGAGTTCTCCTTCCTCAGGTGCACCCCCCAGAGCCATCCTGCCTTGCTGGGAGCTGTAGCCATTGTTATTCATCTGTGCAGAGTAAGCCAGCTTCTCTTCCAGTTTTAATAAAGTGCTATCTGTAGATGTAGATGAAAGCACACTCAGCCCAAATCTGTGCATTGATTTGCTTGTAGCTAGACTAGAGGAACTGCTGCTGTTAGATCCGGAGGTCAAGCGACTYGGAGTGAATCTTCGTATGAAGTCTTCAATGGTTTTTACTGGAGATTTTAGTTCAAATCGATCTCTAACCTTGAGAAGAGCAAAACCCACCAATGAACAAACACCAAAGAAAARCTGTACAAGAATTCTGACACTGACAGTCAGTCTAAGCATCTCCAACTAAAGAATAAAATTTCTTTGAGGGCAAAAAGTAATGGCATTTGTATTTTGAGAAAGGGAAGTAAATGGACAACACTGACTCAACAACAACAAAAAAACTCATGAGAACTTCAGAATTATACCTGTGTATGAAAGCACATATGTTTGTATTAAAACAGTTTTTCACCTCCTCAGATATGACGAATGGATAGTCTATCAATGTTGCACCACCACCATCAGCAGTGCATACTAAAAACTACCATTGTGTGAAAACTTGTCAGCCTTTGTTTGTATTCAGTGAAGGTAATGAAAAAAAGTTAAGGCAGTATTTTCCTATTGAGAAGGGTGGTATCATGTAGAAGTAATGTTTAATGAGAATATCCCAATATTGAAAATATTCTCAAAAGACACACGTTGCAATACGTAACTTCCCCTGTCTCTTTCATCGCTGAAGCATTTTGCTTCAGACTTATCATTTATCTCAGTTCACACAAATCTGCTCTAAAGATGCACTAGCATTACTAGTAATAGCATATTCATAGCAATATAGATTATATTATTGTGTAACAGTGTAGCATTCCTGAAACAGCACAACTGAGCATTCTCCAAATGTTTCCTTGGCACAAAACCACGCCATTTTGCAGACTAGTTCACTTTTTATTCCAATCTGGAACAGAAGCAAAGTGCAGAATTTTCTCCAGAATGGAAATTCCAGCTGCTGGCGAGCTTTAATATTACATTCCATTATAGTTTTGTCTTACAGATTATCTTGGGATTGCGTTCCTGAAATTCTCATTCATCAATGACACTAGTTAAAGGCCAATTTAAGCACTAACAATCATTATTTCTCATAATGAGCTTAAGATGCATCTTTTACATAGTTTGAAAGTTTTAAGTGATGTTTTTCAAGTGTATTTCTCTTTTTGAACTTTTAAAAATGTCTCAGCCTTTTATTAATTTAATCCATACATATAAAAAATTTATTCACTTGACAGCTTATATCCCTTTCTGGTAAGTTTTGCACATTTACAAATTAGTTTCCACATACACTTACATATTTATGCTTATTAAATGAATAAGTTACAGTACAAGAAAGGAGAGCTTCAGAAGTATGTTGAAATTGCTGATGAATGCAGATCTTGCCATGGAGGCAAGTGAAACAGCTGACATACTCCATTCASCTAATGCACTGTTAAACTCAGTCACATAGGGGTTCTATGAGTCATCACAACCCGCTCTAGTTGTTTCTTACTAGAACAGGAGGTTTTCATTTCCCTAACTTACAAGATAATTTAGTATCAAGGCAAAAGAAGCCTGAACTCTCTTTTCCTCTTTCTTTAACTTACCTTCTGTCGGGGCTGATTTGGTGCAGTAACCACAACTGTGTTRCATATAGTCAAAGCTATGAAGAAGTCAAAAACGTCGCATAGTTCTGGACTCAGATGGGTTAATGGTTGTTCGTGGCTCCTCATGACCTCCAGATGCTTTGCACATTCATTCACCTTTTCTAACAACCTGGGGTCAGGTGTGATATCCTTCTCCTAGTAACAAATACCAGTGATTAATATCCGTGTTTCTACACATTTCCAAAGCAGCAACAAGCAATGAAAGCATCCAAAACAATATCAATATCAAGAGTTTTGGGGTGGCCTTGCACCACTGAGTAGAGGTGGAGAGGACTGTAACAAACTAATTCTAGACAATAAACAGTTAAGAATGAGCCTTCTGGTAGTAATGATGTGAAATATTTATCTACTTTGGAGGTAGTGGAAAGGAGGAGCGTTATATACTAATTTTCCTCCCTCTTTCCTGTTTAATTCAAGACATTTATTATCTAAWACTGAAGTATGGTACACTGCAGAGACCAGAAGTGTGGAAAAAATAGACAGCAATGACATTTAAAGTTCGGCTTTACATCAGCACAAGAAAATGAAACCATCTTCAATTGTTTCTTAGAGAACAACAATCAKCCACACATTTGAAGCTAATTCATGACGATTTTTTATATTGAAACATTGAGCCCTTTACAACTCTATTTCATCAGTATTTTCCACCCATTTAATACAATTCTTGTCAGAGCAAACTCCAGTATTTTGTAACACAGAGGGAGGCAAGGATACAAAAGATTAGAAGATAAACTGATCTAAGCCTCTTTTCTCAGTAGACTTTTATCTTTTGATGCTCAGCAGMTGATGAAAATGAGCAACCACAGAACTTCATGTATAAAAACTGCAACTTGGAATTTTATCAAAAGAGCTTACTCTTGACTGAAATGAAGAAGTTCCACCAGTGCAAACAGCATTTTCCATCGTATTTGTAATTTGCTTAAAGGGTGAATTTGTGTCAACAGTACAACAATGCAGATCCCCTGAATAGACATGACTTGGCTCCTCTCCCCTCTTATTACCATTCAGCTCATRTAAAACTTACACAAAATTACAACAGTATAAAATAAACTAAATGAAGTTGTAAGGACATAAAGTCACCAACRTTTTGAAATGTAAGGATGTTTACTTTTTAAAATACAACACATGCAGTCRASTGATAACCACTGAAACACACTAGAAACTATACTATGGTATATGTCAATGGTGTCTAAGAATTGGAATACATGGTGTGCACCCCAGCACTTGACAGTTTTAAAATCCTCTGATGAAACAGAAARGAGGCATATGCAGAACAATTCAAATCCTTGACCTCAATGCTATYCTCAGCTTCTGTAAAAGGAACGTATGTATTTTCTTTCTAAAACCAAGCTATATCTAAAACAAATGTTTCAGATTGTCTTTACCTTCATCTTGTTCCCAAAGACAAGGCATTTAGATAAGATCTATGCCAATACGTCACTGTTTTTGTACAAACAGCTGTGACTACAGAAGTAAAAACACCAAAATGAAATCAATAAAGTCACACAATGTGCTACAGATTTCTTTACTTTTTCCTTTCCAGGACATGGTTCTATTAGAAGATACAGGACACTGTGCATTTAGTTCTCATGACTTACCATTGGGCTACTGAATGCAGTGTGCTTGGAGAGTATGCTTGCTCTTTTTGCTTCAGCTCTGCTCCCCGTGCGCCGGTGGGTTTTGGTGCTCTGGCTCCTGTGTATCACTTTGATGCTCTGGTGGCTGCAGATACTGTCACGCTGGGACAGAGTTCCTCCTTTTGGGGCTGCCTCTTCTTCTTCAGAATCAGGTTCTTGGTACATTGCTAAGCGTTTGGCTATCAGTAAAAATCAAGCAGGACAAATGTTGCATGTGTTAAAAGTGGCTTAGAAAGAGGGAGAGGGACATGGTGACTTTTTTTCATGTGATCTGATTTTARTATTATGCTATGCTTTCTCAGTAATAATGAATTATTCCATTMCCAGGACATACAGTGTAGCATTAATTGAATGGAGCATCTAATGGAGGATGCAGATAACATAATTAGAAGTGTAATGCAATGCACTGCCTCCCCTATCATCACATTCTCTCTGAAAGCCAGTTAGATTCTGTAGTAATTCAGTGCATCCCTGAAGACTCTTCTCTAGCTCTGCCTGATGAAATCAACCAAATAATTTGRTCTTCACTTGAAATCTGAGTAGAAAATACAYAATCCAGRAATTATTCCTGTCATTTTCAACAARAATTTGAAATAAATATTWTCCAGCAAAAATGTCACATCTAGTGAGTACTAGTTATTCATACCTGAAATGTACCCAGAACAACACACCTACAGAGCACTACTGCCTTTGTTTTACATCCAGAGATGAGGTACAGAGAGCATTACAGCCTTGCTTAAGGTCAGGGCCATTTGCTGCAGAGTGGAGACATGAACACAGATTCTTGACTGCTAGCCTAGTGTTAAAACCACTGTGGAGCCTGTCCCTTCTTCTCTGCATGAYAGGATAATGCAGCATGCAGTATGAAAACCAGGCTACCCTCACCTGCTGCAACATTTGCTCCTATCACCATCTGCTGCACTGACCAATTCCTGTTTTACACAGAATKAAAGAGTTTTTCCAAATCATGTATTTTAGACAAATGCTTCCTCAGTGAAGAATCCAACTAAGCCAATTAATGCTAGAAAACAATCCTGGCAGTTTGATATACAGAAATCAACAGAAAGCAGAGGGTGTGAAACAGCCGTGGAATCCTGCCCCTCTAATGACAGGCTGTTTAGCTCCAACTGATGTACAACATATTTTTTCATTCCTAAAGACCATGGGCATTCAGCAATCTGGGTGATTCATTAGGCAGGCAAATGCCACTCTAACAGGTATCTATYTATTCCTTCATTATGTATTAATTGAAAAGCTTTTCATTATGCTTTCAAAGTAATCCACACTATACAGTACAAGTTACAGACTTGTGGCTCAGTTTGCTTCAGTTCTCTAGTGTAACAAATTAGATTTTCCTAACAGCAAATGATAAATCAGTAGCATGTAAATTAATTATTCAGGCCTATATCAAACAAACAAACAAACAAATTATTTCAAAATACTTCCTGAGAAAAATCTTGCATTATATATGGTGTTTAGCACATGATCACTTTTAATGTAGCTAGCTTTACAAACAAAGAAAAACCCATCCTCACTATCCACTGCAATTTCCAAACATGTTTTAGCTGTCAGAAAGCAGCTGGAGGAGTTGAAACCAGACCACACACACAGTACATGCTGATAGCTCTTTCACTACAGTATCATGCATCAGAGGTTTTTTCAACTCCATTTGAAAAACKTATAGGGCTTTTGTCCTTCTCTCCAGAGGGGAGGTATGATGGAGTGCACACCCTGGGATGAGGCCTGTGTGAGGGCGGTACCCAGTCAGACAGTGCAACCTCTGCCTTCATTATCTTCTGCAGACTCCTTGTTACATGCTGCTAACCCCAGGCTGAAAAAAACATTGCTCAAGATGACACAGCAGTAAGGTTTTCTGCACTTCACCAACATTTGAGATTTAAATCCATAATAAGAAAAACATTTTTCGGCCTCATGTTCACTAGGGCCCTCAGCAACAAAGCCAGTCTCAAGCAGAGCTGGTGCAGCATGTGGACATGGCCACTCTTAGGAAAACTGTGAGAAAAGTTTGGATTTGCCATAGGTATAACATGTTCACCATAGATGCTGGCCATTTGAATGGTGAGTTGACAGAAATCTGTGCTGCTTCTTCTCATAACAGGCAACATCCCTAGACAGGGAAAGGACTGGCTACAATCACTTCATCTTTGCAAAATATGCTATTCAGTTGGTCCAACTCCCTTCCAAGCAGAGATTTTTTTATAAGGATACATTTTCTTTAATAGTCATACCTATTTTAGGCTTCTACTCTGAAAATATCTCTTGAGATATAAGACCTCAAAGATCTTGAACTGAATGTAGTTTTATTACCTGTATAAAAACTCTATGGTTAAGCAGAGAATGCATTTCATGTACAATATAGAGTTATGCCTGCATACCATATCTCTGGATTTCTCATTGCTCTTTCTTCATCCTTGCATTACATCTAAACATATTATGTTTATTCAACACAGCAAAAGCTGCTTCCTAATGCAGCAGTCAATTTATTTATTAGCCTTACACTGATGGCATGGTTCTTTTTAGTCTATGTAATAACAGCTATCCTCTTGYTCCCTATTTTTTTATTATGCTTTATTGTAGCACATCCATCTAATTGTCCTTGCCACTGAGAAAAAGGAGGAAAAGGGAAAGTAGGAACAAGACTAGAATCTCATTTAACCAGATCAAATGCAATTCTTTTGATACAAATGGTGTTATTTCAGTTTATACCAAGGGAAACTTGACAACAACAAAAAAAGCCTGAGCACCTTTCAACATTTTTTCAAGTGCAATCCTAGACATTATGCAGCAAGAATTAAGGAGTTTAAAGAAATAATGAAATCCAGTTCAATCATTATGCTATGCCTAGGGTTCACATTGCTTCAGCTGTGCAGTGCGTGCTTCTCTGGGAACATGCTGTTCTCTCCACCCACTCAGCTCCCTCCAATTGAGAACCTTTTCCTCTAAACACTATAACCTGAAAGGCATTGTTGTAGGATACTTCTCAGTTTCAGCACTGAAAATTGATGGCCTTGATCTTTTTTTTCAATCCAGTTTCTTATTAAGGGCAAAGACACAAACAACTTTGGTAACACAGTAATGAAATTTATGAAAGTCAGATTTCACTATCCTGTACTTCACTTTATATTTATGGCACAAAGAAGAAACAACAGTTAATACTTATTCCGTTAACCCTCTTTTATCTTTCAGAAGACAGCAGGAAGCTATAAATAAAACTCCTGTAGTAACTGCCAAGTACTGAGAAGATAAATTCTTTATCTCCTTGAAGATAAATTTTTTTATTTAATAAACCCTTTTCTTTAATTTCATTTTGATTTTGTTTTTTTTTTCGGTTTTACCTTCCATGTCATATATGTTCTATGACAAGGAGTCCATTGTGCAGGCTGACAGAGACAGATGTTCCACTAAACTTAAAATGTGGGATTAGGAACCTGTAAGGAATTTATGCTTCAAGCAGCATAAAACTGCAGACCCCCTAAACCAGAATACTTAAGCTGTCAGTGTGCACTATTTCACCATGGAAAAATTCCATTTTGTCTCAAGCCATTCAATAAGGCTGCTACTGAACTGTCACAAAGTAAATCTAGATGTGCAGCACTTACACCATCACACCACCTTATTTCCTTATTATTTTGTAAGTGCAAGTTTATTTCACTTTGCACTCCAGCATCTACATAAAGACTCAGTCAAGCAGCTGGAATGCTGTAAATTTGTACAAGTGCGCTGACATAATCTTAATTTACTTTGCAAGAACTAGCCCATAAGAGCAAGTCTTGAGATAAGAAAACACCAAGATTTCCCTTCCTCTAACCTGGCATACCCAGGTGCTTCATAACCTTAAGTCCTTTATTAAGAACTCTCTACTCAGAAACGGAGATAATTCCTTTTTTCTTGAGATTTTTTCAGAGAAATTGTCGGTGTAGGTATTTGCCTAGAGAAAAGTAGTACCTGTCKCTAGGTATGAGTTATTCTGTCTTTTACAGGATTTAAAATGGGGCACTCCCTACGTACTGAGTTCTATATCTGCTCATACAGTTTCTCTCCTTAGCTACCAACTGAAAATTTTCAAAGAGCAGTATGAAAGGTAAAGAGAAACTACAAAAAGCTACACAGAATGCCTGAAGTTCTGCTAAAGGTGTTCAGCTTTCCAGGAAAGGCTTGATGGACTATCCTGATTTCTGAAGCTTGTCAGATTTTAAAGGTGGCAGATGGGAAATCCTTTTGGAAGCAACTGTTGTATTTATGGTAAAGGTATTTTTTATTTCTATGTCTTAAAAAAATTTTCTCTAATATGGCTGGACTCTGCAGGCTATGTTCTCATTACTACACACAAAAAGAGTAAGAAAATTCCACAACAAAACAGCCCCCCAAACAAGGGAAGATTTTTTTTTTAACATAATGTATTTTCCTGTGAAAATTAGTTGCTAGCCAACCTTCATCAAGGAAAACTGGACCGCAGAAAGAAGCTCATTCTCTCTCAGATTTAGTGATTAAGAAACTTCGTTAAACAAGAGAAAATCAGTGAGGTTTTTATCATCTACCTTCACTTCCATAAACTTCTCTTATTCTTATGCTGTCTATAGTTTTTTTCCATCATGGGAAGGAAGGGGGAGGAATTCAAAGAATGAAAAATTCCTATTTTTCAGATTTGTGTGGTTGTATTCAATGAGCTTCAATTAGTGTTTTGTCAACAGCTTCATACAAYGGGTAGCTAAAACTAGAAAAACAGAGATCACATCCCATAGGCAAGAGGGTGATTAACGCAGCATTTGGAAAACAACTACGACAAATGTCAGGCCAAGACCATCTGGTTGTAGTTAAATCATGTAAGGACTTTCAGAAGCACAGTTGGCTTTTGGGCACCTACTGTCTCTGGGATTAGCAGACTGACTTGGGAAATGGCCAGTTCTAAGAACTGTTAGAAGCTATCTCCAGCCTGAATGGAAGAGTGCTGCTATGGCCATGCAATTTGACATAGAGGGAAACAATACTTTTTTTTTTTTTTTTTGTGCTAACATTCTTCTGGGCTAGAAGGTAGTACTGATTGGAAGAATAATTCTGGGATTTAAACAGAGTATAGTGCCAATGGGTATTCTGTAAATATCCAGGACATTTACGAATGGAAAAATCACTTTTCTTCATGGAGTGGTCCATGAGATACCCTGCTCCTGAATTAACACTCTGCCAGTCAAGAAGAGCCTTTGGAGAAGATAATAGTCATACAGATGTGAGGTGGGAATTCTTTGTCTGCACAGAGAATTCTACATGACAGAGAAACAGGTATGTATTAGAGAACCATGATAGATGTCTAAAGAAAATCTGATAAATTACATCCCACAAATACTTACTTTTCTCCAGTAACTATAAACTTATCAGATTACTATCCTTATGCAAATATCAGCCAATAGGTAACTAGTATCTCATCCTTGTCAATACAGTCTCCACAAGACCCAAATGTGCAGTGCAAATTCCCATAGGTGCATCCAAATCAGTGCATAATCCACTACCAAAATACTGTAAGTTACCTCAACAGTGATGAGTAGTTCACAACACTTCCATTATGGAACTATTATTAAGTATGCTCACAATTTTCCCTACATTCCTGGATTACTCTTCAGTGCTAGGCTTTTGCATAGCAGTACCCCTGAGTAATACTTTGTACTATCTCCAGATGATTCTGTCCCACACTAGTGCAATTTATTGCCCTCCATTATTCATCTTTTTGTCACCTCTTGTCTAGACTAAAACAATGCAATACTCCTGGGCAAAGTGCCATCCACATCATAAGAAACTTCAAGCTTATAGAGAATTCTGGAGGAAAATGTTTTCTCCAGAACATTAATGAAAACTTGTTTCCCATACCTAAAAATGTATTAAGTCTTTTTCAGGGTTTCAGTTTTTATGTTAAAGAATTGCTTCAACCCTGCATAAGGTCTGTATAAACCTCTGTGATGACAATCATGACTAACACATCCATGTCTGATGCAAAACAGAACTCTCCCTCATAAGCACAAAGCTCACCTTTCACAGGGGGAATTTATACAGCTTTGTGGTATGAATTTCCAAGGAAAAAAAGGATACTTCCACCACTCAAGAAAAAGACATGYTGCCTCAAATATGCCAAACTGAACACAGCATAGCACACACCTTTAAAGTAGCTCCCAACCCCGCAAAATTGAGCACTGCATGTATAGGGAGAGGAAGAAGGGGAAAGACCAGTCTGTGTATCAGGGAACTCATGTGCATTGATTAATGCACTCCCTGAGTGCAAGGAATGGAGATATGAAAATGTCAAATACAGTGTAGTAACAATCTCTGTAGAACAGTAAAGAATAGGATAATTTCTTATAACTGAATAGATTTTAGGGAGAAGAGCTTATAAAGCAGCATAGAGAAAATTTATGATGGCTATTCACAATCTGTTGGTTGGGTAATTAACAGATATGCAGCAGTCCTAGATTATGCAGAAAAAAATGCTTTAAAAGAAAATAAAAGTTCAAAAGTTAGGAAATTTCAGACCTCAAATTGCCAGTGTAGACATGACTCTCCCCTCTGTGTGTCTGCATGGCTTAGCTCAAGAATATGGGGCCTCCAACTGACTTCAGTGGAAAACTTGCCAGAAAATCTTGCCATGGGGAAAAAAGTCTGCTACAACTTAGCCCTGTTCTTGGATATGGCTAAATGGTGCTGCTATAACTGAAATTTCTCTCCTAAAATTTATGTCTGGGGCCAACATCTGGCATGATAAATTTGAACCAAATAGTTAAAAGTTTTGTACACCTATCCAAAACTGAAAATAGGATCTTATGAGCAGGGTCAAGCAACTAGAATGACAGGTACTGCTACCCCACCACAGCAGAATAACAAACTTTATTGAAAGAGCTCAGAGTAAGGTTATTTCCATCCTCAGACATCTACTTTTACAGTAGAAAATGACCTGTTATCTGCAGCTTTTGCATCATGACCCATGTACAATAATTTTAAATTAATTTTTTCTTATGAAGTGTTACTCAAAGTTTGATTCCAAGTAATAAACCACTATGCATGAAAAAATACTTGAATATGTGAAGATACAGCATCATCTTTGAAGCAGATCAAAAAACACAAATGCATTTGACTTGATTTTCTAGCATATATGGCAGACCCAGATCATCCCTTAAACGAAAGATTTTAGAATTTTCTATTTCATAAAATCTTCAACAAAACCTGAGGTGCAGAGCAGGATGCCATCAGTTATAACATATTCAGGAAATTCAGATACTCTGGTATAAGACAGAAAAGTGGCTGACAAATCATTTGCAAGTAAGGACACAGCAACGAAATGTTGTTGATGCACATCCTAGAACCAGAAAGAGCTGTGATAGACATTTTATCATATCTAAACAAGAAGGCTCCAGCAGCAGAAAAGATAACAGATGGTTATAAAATCAAACTGCAGAACAGAGCTAACAAAATACTTGAAGAATAGTATTTATTGTGTTCTTTATACTGATTATAGAGAACAAAATAAATAGAAATTATCACAAGTTATATAAAGAATTACAGAGAAAGACCTAGTTTCCCTAGAGGGGAAAACACCAAAAGAATAAAATGTGGTGTAAATATTCGGTGTCAATGAAAAAATTGTATTTGTCAGAAATTTTATACTGACTGGAATTACAATGAAGTCCAAAAAAACCCATAGGTGAAAAGAATGACTAAAAAAACCTATCAGTTTATGTATCTGACACTCTTGTTTGTAGTGACTTTCACTCTGTTTTCATTAACTTCCATATTGTAATATGAAATCATAAGAGAAAAGCATGTACAAACTTAGATTTCTGTTAAATTCATTACATCTGAAGAAAAAAAGATCTGAACACTCAAACTCAGGGGCCTCAGTTCAGCTGACATATCATCTGATGATACCAAGCTCATAGAAATACTCTTCTGCACTGTTTTAATTGGCAATAACATCATTCTTGCAAGGAACAGAATACTCTGAAATTAGTATAAACAAGCAAACAATCAATGGCAGAGATGAAGCAAAAAATAATGAGTAATCAGAATGTCACAAGCAGATTTATGACTCCAGCAACTTACTCCAAGTTGTAATTCTTTTTCTTACCTACTGTACAGAGGTAGGAAGTCACAGGTTCTCCCTAAGCCCTTTCCATAACACTTATAACACTACCCAAAGATCTGGTTTCTTGAAAAAGAGTACCTTAAAGTTAAGGTCTCACTACTACTTTAAAGTAGGAGAGAAAAAAAAAGGACAGTGCCCTACTTCAAAGTATCTTTTTCTAGAGTTAAGATCTTGTCATCTTTCTAAAGCATATTTTAGAGTTCCAGTCTATTCTGATTCTTTATCTTATTCTCTTGAAAGCTGAAATTCTGTAGTGTTTGAGAAAACTTCCTAATCAGAGATCTTTATGTGTTGCATAGAATAAGAAACTTATTTTTGCATACAGGAATATTGTAGATATAAATATATTCCTGCATACAGAATATGATTTGAAGAGTTAAGATCTGTTCTTTCAAAAATGATAACAACAGTAAGGTGGAGAAAAATAACACAAACTAGAAGCATCATAAAATAGGAAATCACGTCATAATTTTAAAGGGATGAAGAAATAACTCAGGGATGACAACTCTCACATTGCCTTGTGAAAAACAGTAATTTTTTACTGTTTTAAGAGGCTGATACTTGTGGATACTCTCTCAACTGCAGTGTTCATAGAGCAAACACACCTGACACAGACACTTTTCACACAGGAGTACTGAAAAGAATCTGACAAAGGTAACATAAAATATGCAATTCTATCAGACTATGTTTCTTGTTAATATGAAAATTGGCATCTTTGTCTGCATTTATTTCTCAGTGAAAAGGATAATCTCATTGCAGGTATTCAACCAGACAAATAATCTGGCCGCATGCTTAAAGCATTATCTTACACTGTATACTTCAAACACACCAAACAAGTGTGATACCAGCAGCACTATTCAATTTTCTTACATTAACCATGCACTCAAGTGCTTTATTCCATCAGGAGCCAAAGCCAAAAGCTTTAAATGTTTTGACAGCATACTGTAGATATTACAGAACACTCTGGTAAGATTGTCATTGCTAGCTGAACACAGCYATCGAATTACACTGATCTGAAAACAGCTGTTAGATTTCTTTTGTTTTCCTTTTTGATTTAAGATTACAGTGACTTTAATGACTACTTCAGTTTGTCCATAGTACACCTGCTAAGACAGAAAATGTGACCATGAGCTCACCATTATCATCATGGGAATACTCTATTCCAGAAACAGTACATCTTCGGAAAACCATTTTGTTTTCAGTGAGTGTCCCAGTCTTGTCTGAAAAGATGAACTGCACCTGACCCAAGTCTTCTGTGATATTTAAAGCTCGGCACTGCAGCTGAGAGTCTGTTTCTTCATCGTATAAATCTTTATCTTGATGAATAAAGTACACTTGGCAGATTTTAACTATTTCAATTGATACATACAAAGAAATTGGAATCAGAACCTAGAATACATAAAARGAAAGAGAATTAGGAGAAAACAGAAGCAAGAACACAMTGAATTATTAAAGCTTGTTAACTTGGTACTAGACTGAAACATAAAGAGGCCATGTACTTTAAACATCTACTCTAAAGTTATTATCATGTTTAAAGAGATTATTTACTGTGTTAGATGAGGAAAATCTATGGTGAATTACAGAGCTGGAATGCATCACTATGTCTAGAAAACTGATTATCAAAACATGGACAGAAGCAAATATTTCTTAAGCTAATAAGCTGAGTTTTAAACTAGCTGGGAAGGAGAAGAAAAAAAATCCCAACCCAAACCAGACCATACAATCAGAAYACTGTAGATGTGAAAGGATTGAATAAATTTGTTCTGCATAAATAATAGATTGTTTAAAAATTCACTTCGCAGGAGTACAAGAAACAAAATGAGAAATGCTAACCTCTGCATAGGAACAATATCTTTGGCCTTGGCTTTTGTACTGCAAATTATTTGAATGACAATCACATTTTATAAGTGCTGAAGAAGGAGACATGGAAAGACTTCCAACTGTTTCTTGAGGATTGTTGAAACTACATTAAAATACCTAATTTGTACCTGAGTTTTTTGCTGCAGATTTTTTTTCAGGATAGAAATTCCTGACTGCATATATTGTTTAGTTTTCTGAATTAGGAGAAATTTTAGCATGTCTGTAAGTGGCGAATGTGGTCATTTAAACAATAACTGCAGTGAAATGTAGGTGTTTAYAGAATTCTGTGGTGAATTTTTTTAACCAATATCATAACTCAATCCCTCAGGGTAAAAATTATTTTTACAGTCTTTTTCACTCCCTCTTATAAACAAGTTGCTGCCTCCAGCAAAGCAACCCCCTCCAGTGTCCCACTAGGCAAACTTCCACGTATCTTAGGACATGAGGTTCTTCTACTTCTCTGAGCTTAACCACCTTCACCATTCAGGACATTTCTCCTCAGGACCAAGAAACTTTTAACAYAGTTAAAAGTTACCTGGCTGAAATATGATTTTGCTAAAAGGAATATATCTAAAAGCTGTTAAAAAGTCTAAAATTTATTTTCATACCAGAACCCTGTACCCAAAGTGGCAGTCTTTGAGGCATTGTTCCACAGTGGGTAGACAGGAAGAGTAAAGCTTGCTTTCTGGTTCATGGGRTTGTTCCTCCCCAGGTGCAGGACCCTGCACTTGCCTTTGTTGAATTTCAAGCAGTCCTCCTCTGAGCATCTCTCCAACCTGCCAAGGTTGTTCTGAAGGGCTGCACAGCCCTCTGGAGTATTGGCCACTCCTCCCAGCTTGGTGTCAATGAAGTTGCTCATCTGGCCTTTCATACAAGTTATTGGTAAGTTAAACAACACTGGGCCCAGTACTGAACCTCAGGGGACATCACTAGTGACAGGCCTCCAAATAGACCTTGTGCTACTGATTACAACCCTCTGGGATCTTTTTAGTGCTTGATTAGCTTCTTACATGCCTTAGTGGTAAAACAAATACTACGCATATTGCACATACATAACTTTATTGCAGCCAACTAGGAACAGAGGTGACAGCATGTACAACTCAATTACCTGGAATACTATGATCATTGTCAGAAATAAATACACTGAAGCTAAAACAGGTGACAAATATTTGCCATCTGGCCCTGGAACATCAAAAACTGGTTTCTTCTTCTCACCATACTGCCATACCCATAGACCATGACCTGAAGAAGAATTGGAAGAGAGAAAAATGCAAATAAACTCCAAGGAAAAATGCTTATGGTATGACTTTGTTCTTAAGAGTTATGTGGGAAACTGGTATTTGTTTTCAAATACTCTGCATGACTTCTGAAAATACCCCAAACTCATGGTTTTTTCTGCCTTGGGATTTGGAGTTTGAGAAAAGGCTTTGGCTGTCCTTAAGCCATGCAAGATTCATTGCACATAACTTTATCTAAATAAAGTGAGCTGGCTAGTCTAAAATGGTAGTTTAGACTATTTCTGGAATCACCAAAGAAAACTATACTTCTTCAGAAAATGATTAATTTCAATGATATGCTGTGTATTAAAACAAAAGAATTTCACTAAATATACCAGATATATCACCAGTCAGCTATCAGTAAACTAGCTTTAGAAGAGACTTTTAMTGTGTGAATTGTATCTACCACATGCACAGAACTAATGAAGTAACCGTATCAATGGAGTCAACAGCATGGAAGCTGAAGAATGAAGRACAAAAGAAATTCTAGGTCTTGCTAGAAATGTTTTTGGTATTTTTAGATCATTGTGCTGATAACTAAATAAAGATAAGATTGTTATTGTTTTGGGAAAATGACATTCTTGCTAAAGAGACAGAACGTTGCCTTTTTAAGTACAGTACTAAGATTTAAAATCCTAAAATCCCTAAAATGGTATGCCTGGTGTTTTTAAGGTATAAAAAACAAGGAAGAATTCTTCTACAACAAAAAGCATTCAAACTACCACTATATGTTAAAAATCAGAAAAAAGGACAAAGGTCTACCTTAAAAGTAATCTTCTGTAAACCACCTCTGATGAGATCCTTTACATCTTGATAAATTAACCCAGTAATAAAACACGTAAGTGAGCACATTATTTTGTCCATACGCTACCAGTATGAGATCACATTCATGATGTCTTTATTGATCCATATATTTTTATTCTTGAGAGCAAAAATAGAAAGCTCTACACTGAGACCTACATTAAGGTTTGTTTTATAAATACCCCTAGATTTACAAAAGAATTAAGTGTCATATCTCCAGTTTTACTTTACTGACAGAAGGTGCGAAAATGGCCTGACTTCTACAGTGCACCAGGCAACTCAAGGGGCTCGAGCAAATTTCTTTCCAGCTGTTTGTGGCTGTCAGCACTTGGAGCAGTTTGCTCTGGCCCTCTGCTGGCAGCTTCCAGCCTTGTGAGCAGATGGGATAGAAGGGAAGGCCACCTATCACCTCCTGAGTGCCACCTCCTCCCTCACACGTCTGGGGAGCCCCAGCTGCACTGAAGCCACGCACAGGGCACCCCCGCTGCTGCTGCTCGGGGACACCACGGGGCAGTGGCACAGGGCACGGCTGCAGGCAGCAGCTCCCTGCTATGAARCCTCACCATGACACTTCATCCCAGAGCACGGGGCTCCCCAACACTGAAATGCTACAAAAGGGTCTCATGAACTCAGTGGAAACAAATAAGCTGGCTGATTCACAGCTGGAAATACTCATCTTTAAGCRTTTAAGAATACCTGGAAAAAGGCACACATTATTATTAAAGTGGCRTAAGATTGTTATTAAACTACACCACGGTTGTTAAGAAACATTCTGGTGTTTATGCCATATGACTCACATGCAAACATTAYAGAACACACAAATATTAAGGATATGGAATTCACGTGCCATATAAAAAAAATCATTCTTGGTGCCAAATGTAAAACTCAATTCTTTCTCACAAATGAACAGAAAAAAGGGCTAAAGAGACATAACCTGAACTGCAGCATTTCCTTAAACACTCYCAGAAGTCTAGAGAGTATTCTGCTTGGATTTATGCAGACTTTTGCTTATTTTTTCTATGTTAAGGCTGCAGCCTTTAGGGAAAGTGAGTCCATGTTGTGCACTGTGCCCTGAATTTAGTGAGTAGGACTGGGGAATACCACTGTGCTGATTAGCTTCATTCTCTGCTCATAAATTATTCTACTGACTGATTAATGACATGTTACWCTCCACCACCTGTAATTTTGGGGGACTACATATAAACCTGGGGTCCTTTTCGGGCTTGACATTTTTGGATGATATAAAGGGTAGTATAATCTAAGCCTTCAGATCTCTGGTACTAATAGCACATATTTGACCAAGAAGGTATTTAGATCAGCTTGTGTATCAAGAAATGTTGATTTTTGACAAAAATAAGTATGGAGTCATCTTTATGGATATTATGTTTTGGCAGACACATATTTTTGGATAAAGCTAAGTGCATGAATCCCAAGACAGTGTAATATTTAAGTTTCTATTAGTAAAGAGCACTTACCAATGGCAGAAAACAGACACATGATTAGAAGTATGAGGACACACCAAAGGACATCAGTATTCATCTGTCTTTCAAGCTTACTGCGCTTGTAACGGGGTCCATTATTATTTAACAAAGCTTTGGTCTCATGCCCTGCAGATAGAGTTGCACCACAYGTGTCATAAGGAACTCTGCTATTATTTTAAGAAAAGTATAAAAAGTATGGTATACCCCATAAGACAGAAAAACAGCTCCTACCTGCATAGATTACTATTCCTGCAACTTCTTCTGTGTTTCTAATGGTACATCCACGTAACAAAAGATTCTCTTTGAACAGTGCATCCTTTTTTCCATTTTTATGAATACTACAGAAAATTTAAAAACAAAACAAAAMACAGCAGGTTAAAACATTAAGCTTGTTAAATCACACTTGTAATACAACAAGCACAGGAAACATTTTCAAAGTTTAAGAATTTTAAAAAATTTGATGGGAAAATATTTCACTAGATCTTCCTCCAGGGAAGGTTCTCTGGGGGACTTTGAAAACTGAGATTACTTTACCCAAGGATCCCCAACAAGCAGCAGCCCAGCTGGAGAAGTACCAGTTGGTGTTGGATATACAAATGTGCTGGACAAATGCTCACTAGAGATACATGGGCCAAATTGACAGCATGTGTGCAGCCTAGCTAAGGCTTGGAAAACGCACTGGACTTCCTGTGCATGTGTAAACTGACTGAGCAATCACAGTTGATCCACCTAAAGCAGCTGCGTAGTGAATATAATTAACCCACTTTAGTGCTTACWAAAGAAATCCTAGAAAGAGATGTGRTGAAATTGGGAAATGACTGTGCTTCAGAAGCAGTGATACTAAGRAAGATGTGCCAGGGATAGGACAGATCAATTCAGGGGAAAGGAAAAATATTTCATATATTAATCAGTGATAACAAGAGAAATTATTTTCAGAACTTGTCTCACCAACTATCTAAGAATGGCCTGCACCCTGAGGATTCTTGTTGACTAACACCAAAACACAGGAGAAAAAAGGAATGAAGTCACATTTCTAGCATAACTTATTATCTGCTGTGCATGGACTGACTGAAATTTCAGCTGACAGAGAATTACAGAAAATAGCCTTATGAGAATTAACAGGGAAATGCTAAACAATAATAGCAATTAGAATGGTATTAGAATTTTTAYTATGTAAAAAAGACAAAATAATAATTTAAAACCACTTTCAAATATGTAAAATTTTATTTTATCAGCTGAAGTACCCAATGCATCAGAGAAGACTACAGAAAGTCTGGATTGTTTAAATGTTTTCCTCGCTTTCAGACCACCAAACGCATCACATTTTCAATATGCTACACTAAAATTCACACTGTGCTGCTGCAACACCAAATTTTATGTCTACCTGGATTTGAGCACTTACAATCCTCTGTCCCCTGAAACCTGCAAACTGGCTTAAAATTGTCCTTTTTATGTAAAGGTGATGTTCTTTTTATTTGCTTCCTGTTTTCTTAGCCTTCCCATCTGGGATACATATTCATGCTTTCTCCATTAAGATTCTTCTCTTTTCTAAATGAGGACCAAAATTGTAACTGAAGTACATACTTCTAGGATCTCAGGCCTAGGAACTATACCAAATAGCCTGTGATTTGTGAGAAGAAAAGGTTCACATTGGTGAGTTCTTTGTACTTGTCCCAGTCTAGTAAGACTACTTGCAGATTATTCTGTAATGCTGGTTATGCTATGAAACCTCAATAGTCAATGCTTTTAGTGAGSAGAATATACCTGTGTATATATATACACACACACACAGCCTTTTTTAGTTCAGCACAATATATTACACCCACCCTCTGCTCAAAATACATACATACATATTAAAAGTATTGGTGTTTTGACAAGTATGCTTATCTTTTCTCTGCAGGGATGGAGAAAAAGCACTGGTCTGACTGCTGAGGTAGCAGCAGCAGCAGTGATAACATCAGACTAGAGACCAGAAATGGAGAAAGAAAGATAACACCAAATTTGCAATTCTGACACGAAAGTCAAAAGTGGTCTTTTAGTCAGGASAGAACTTCCTCTGCTCAGCCCATCCTCCCTTCCAGTCTCAGACTGAAGAACTGAGCTTTTACTTCTGCTCTTTCCAGCAAACTTCCTTGACCCACTGTTTCACCTTTTGCCAAAGCAGCATCAGTTGGGGTGCTGCCCAATATCCCTCTGGCACAATGTCAGTAGGTGTCAATTTATCTGTGCTTAAACTATGGAAAATAATTTCTTAATGATTCCATACCATTGAAATTACACTGCTACCAGGATGCTGTCACTCCTCTAATTTTTAAGGCTAAATTCTACATTAGGCTTTCTTATAAATCATAAGAATGTTTGAATTTCCAATAAAATCTCCAAATGATAGTTAGGATTCCTATCAATAAATGTGACTTTTTAACGATAAACCTACTTAATGGGACTTGCTCTGTCTTATAGTTTTATAACCTTCATCAATTTTTTTCAAGTCCCATAAAAGTCATCTGTGCCATGTATATTGCACATGGCAAACTTCATATACAATTACTTGTCTATTTGTTCTATACAATAATATATTTGCTCTTACTATCTTAGCTTACAAAACAACTCCAAAACAATTGTGCAGCATCTGAAGTTAACTCATAGGTGCTAAAACCCCAATCTACTGCCCTCACCCACAGGCTGAGCCTTTTTACCACATCTCATCMTTACATGCATTTAGTACTGCTTTTTACTTTTCCATATCCAAATGAAGTCAGAGAACTCAACTGTTGCTCACCAGACCTTTARAAAACATGGATAAAATCAAAATCTAGAATAAAGAAGCTACAGAGGCTGGATCAAACTCATCGTTTGTCAACAGTCACTCCCAGTGACTCAGTAACACAACACACACATAAAACAGTTGGGCACTGATGATAAAAGGAATAAAAGTTACAGACATAAAGGTCTGGATTAAAAAAAAATAATGAAAACTAACGTTAGATAATATTGCTCACTTTCATAACAAACCTGCCAATTGCAAACTTTGAGATTGGGTTGAGAGACAGCCTAGTTCCCATTTCTAGCCCTGCAGAGTTATAAACCTTAAGCTTGTTACAAAGGCTGAACAGTCTGTTCTTCCCCTTTCTGGATTCTGGCCAGTGTAAGTTACAGGCAAAGAAGGAAAATTTTTTGTCATTCCTTAAAGCAGTGTCTGGCTGAAGCCACTCAGATGCCTGGAATGCAAAGGCTAAGCCATGAGGAAACGGACTGGCAAGTGCAAGTGCAATGCTCTTTTTCTTGGAAATTTCTCGCTTGGATGACACTGCAAAAATGTGGTATATTCACTTCTAAAAAACAAATACACCACAAATTAGAAGAAGTGGTCAAATAATTTGCAGTTAACTACTACTATGCTACAGCACTCTGAAAGTGTTTAGACAGAAGTAAGCCTCTGGTTTAGTACAGCAATGCAGAAACTACTCTGATGGTAGCTCACTTCAGCTTTCTATTATGTTTTAACTTGTTATGTGTTTACCAGCATTAAATAACAAGGTAACCAATGATAACTGTATTCAAAAGAGAGTATTTTCTTTCAATTTTTGGTTTATCTAGTGTCTTACAAAAGAAATGATACAGCTGGCATTACTTTCCAAGACTTGCCACACCCAAAGAAAATATTCAACATTCTTAAACGTGGTCTCAGTGAATATTATATGTCAGAAACTTCCTGACCCTCAACTGATGAAAATTAGTCTAGGYTGCTTTGGTATTTTATTCCAGGAGTGGAGCTGGTACTATAGCACATTAAAGAGGTGTCACTATAGATTTATAATTGCTTTCTCTTAAAAAAATCGTAACATGATTTTCTATGAATTGGAGTTCATTACCTTATGACAATCTTTGAAATAGAAATATACACATGTATTCATCTCCTCCTTCTTCTTTTTACAATTTCAAGCTATACTTATTTTGGTATTAGCCAATAAAATTTTATGTTCTTGTCTAAGAATAAAATGATTATTTTCAAAAAGCTGAAAAGTCAGAATCCCAATTACTACTTCTCTTTTTCCCTTGCCCATATACACACAAAAAGGTACAAACAAGATTTTAAAAGCAAGTATTGCTATYTTTGGAACCTGGAATTGGATTTTTGAATGTTTGCCATGCATACTGTACRTAATCTGGCTAGACACATACGTGCAGGGGGCATGTTAGATTTTGTTCTATTCTTCTTACACAGAATATGTTTAAAGGGGAAACAAAAGTGAGGGAATGTGCTTGGGTTATTTGGAGGCACAGAAAAGGCAAAAGAAAATCAAAGCAAGCACCTGAATAGAACTGGTAGTCTGCCTGTGCATCTGCACATCCCAAGTGTATTGAACGCAGATTGTGGCAACATAGCTGAAGAATTCAGATGCAGTAATGTGCATGCCACACTTTTTCAGATGTAGGGCAGGGTTAGGTCTATCTTAATGCATTTTGCAGTATCATTTCTCTTTTTTTTTAATATCATGTCTCCTTTTATCCTGGCCTGCCTGTGCTACATTAGCTACCCATAGGGTTTTGTTTCAAGAAAAGTGTGTGGAACARTATTTTTTACATATTTATAGCATACACACACAAATATTTCTATTTCTGAAAGATTTGTCAGTACAGACATTAAAACCAAAGATTACATTTCATACAGGGAAAAAAAAATCTGAATCAAAACTGGAAACCTACTAAGTGGTCAAAATGTCTAGGAAGCTTTGGTAGTAATGTTTCAGCAGAACTTTTACATATGGATCTGTTGAAAGTCTATTATTTCATGGGATTCCTATTTAAATATTTTGGTACCATTTCTTTTCCATCAAACTATTATTGGCTGATAGCTATCTGATCCATTATTTCAAGCAACAACTACTGGTAAAATTTTGAACAAGAATTAAGATCTGAGTTTGATGTGACAATGACATGTTTCAATGCAGATGTGTTAATTGCTATTCATCTTGTTAATGTATGATTTGAAATATACTCCTGATTTCATTATAGTAATGAAGGAACTCTAAAAATTTGGGGGGGGAGGGGGGAAAGCCCTCTTCTGTGATAAATTAGGGGACTGAGAATTTATTTGTTGAGGGGTTGGTCCCCACTCTCTAATTTTTTGAGCCATGGTCCTTTAGCTGTAAACCTCTTAGAACATAGCTGATAAGAGCTGGAAATCACCTGATGCTTTCTGCCAGATTCAGAATTTGTGTCAAAACRCAGTCACATCATTTGTGAAACTATAATGACTAAATATAATCAATACTAAACAACAGTCATCAAAAAGAAATTAATCATGCTTTCTGCTATGTAATTCAAAAGATTCTGTAACTTAAATGCCACAGGCCCTTTCCTCATGGAGTAAATAAATATATATATGTAATGGAAGAAAAATTTATGTGTATTTTCGACACTATTCTGCTCAATATTTTGAGGACTAAGAATCACACGTATAGTGTGCTAAAAAAGCTGCCAAACTTTCCATTTCCATATCTGGAAATGGCATGCCTGCAGTAGAGCAGGCTCTCTATTACACACCCTCATGCAGTAATGTCTAATACTAAACTTTTTTTTCACGTGAACTGCTGGGCTTTGTGCTGCTAAATAAAGGAATACATTTTCCCACACTACAACTTGATGTACTTTCAAAGAAACTGTTCCTGATTTACACCAGCTGACAGTAGGTCCTACACAATCTGTGACATCTGAGAGTAGTAATTGTGGTGGTAAATGGCATTGCTACAAAAAAACTCCCTGAGCTCCAGTAATTTACCTTGTGACATTTACACAATTTAATACTGCTTATCACTGCTAATCAACATGGGTGGTAAATCATTGTATTTGAAGCAGAATTAGTGTCAGTTTAACTCTCATCATTAAAATTTGGGTGAAAATTATGTATCCCAGTCTCTCACTCTCCACGTGGTTAACAGACTATAGAAAATAAGTCATGCAAGAGTGCATCTCCTAAGCCACCACAATCAACATATCGTTATAGTACAGACCAGGCTACATAAGAAGCAAAGTGCTTTGCACAGCCTGAAACATTTGTTTCTGAGCAGGACTGATTGGCCAGAGATCAGCACCCTGTTAATGTAGTTCTGTTTGTTTAGAATTAAGTGGGCATAGGTGATGTGGTAGTGCACAAGCACAGYCATCGTGTTGGAGAAGACAAATCAGGAGAGCCATATAATTATACCTGGCAAGGGGATTGTGACAATATGAAATCTATAAGCAAGAYAGAAATGAAAGCAACCTTTGATATCTAAAAAACCAGAAGCTAGTCAATGAATGACTAGGAAACAATAGCTTGGCCGACCACTGAATCCCCATGGTTAAACAATACCCKAAGATAGTGAAGGCATGCTGGAGAAGTCCGAAGGTTGGAGAGGACCCTGACAACRTGGCAAGGAGTTTTTGGGAGTAGAGTTTGGGTTTAAAGTATAACAAGTATGTTAATGYAGTAACCCCTATATGCTATATGTAAATTCTATATGATTTTGTTTCTTATGCTGATTGGTTACTGTGAATCAGAATATTCAGAATGGGAAAAGATATAAAGTATTGCAACAAGATTGAAGCTCTCTCCTCTTCTCTTGCTSTCCTGCTCTTTCTTTCTCTCTATTTCCATCTTTCTCTCTCTCTGGGGCTTATTCTAAGCTGTGGCTGGTAGCTTGAATGAGCCCCTCTTTGCCCACAATCATTGCAATGTTTAAACAAACTACATGTTTAAAGAGCTAGGTGGACTCTGAGAGGTCCCCATGTCATTCCTACACCATTGTGCGAGCCAATCATTTCATTTTATCTGAATTAGAAGAAAGGAACAGTGCCATAGCTGAAAAAATATCAGTTTTGYTGTAGTAATGCAGTTTTAGACCAGGCAGACATTTTCTTTATAGGGAAAATATGTTTAGTTTTATCATAAGACTTAAAAGGAAAGCATCCTGGGAAGTTCTCTGCTCTCCAGGCTGCCATTGGCTCAGTGCCAACACAGAGACCTGGATAGGTCTCTGTCCCTSTCTGTCACAATGTAACTGTTCCTTATTGGGCAGTGTGCCAAGGCAYTGCCTCCACTATTAAGTATTTAAACCACCGCACAAAACCTTTCTGCACTTTTTTCCAGGGGTGTTTACAYAGTGCTATGCGATCAGCACCTGTTAYGGCTTATTCTTATTTTTATTGTACTGTTTATTATTTTCTCTTTTTATTAAATTCTTTTCTGTTACATGGCACCCTCTGAGGAAGTGGTCTYGCGTTATTAAGCCATCTCTAGAGGGCAGGCCCCTCAGAGAGAAACTTGATGTAAACTCCACATGGCTCATTACACCCTGGCCACGTGTATTCTTACATCATTTTGCCCTCTTACTTTCCTCAATGACAACTGYATTAAAATAAACATCCAACAGACCCGTCTTCATGAAAGCGTACAACAGATTGTGTTTGTTTGTTGCCTCTCTTGGACTTGTTTTCTATTTCTTCCCATTTTCAGAWGGGTGTTTTTGATCCATGGAGGAAAAGGAGAAGAGTGTTCATAACTGCAGTGCTTCATACATTCATTTCCGTAGTGTAAGCTGATTGAAGGTAGCAAATAAATCCAYCCTAAGGAATGGAAACATGAAGTTCCCATCTCACCTTGAAGTGAGGATCCTCTAAAAGAGCCTCAAATATGCAGCCCTATTTAGATGTGATGGTGATGCAACTTACAGAAGACAGCCCAAAGCTAAAAAGCCTTTATTTTATTCCATATTAGAGAAAAGAAGTGTATACTGAAGGATACTGTATGAAATACTCACATGTAACCTCGAAACCTACTTAAGTCATTGTTTGGCTTCTCACATTCAATCACACTGGTGAACTTCAAGGGGTCAAATTCTGAGTCCTGGAATAATAAGAGYGTTCATTATTTAGAGCAAAGATTTGAAAATTATATCCAAAATCACTTTCTTTTCTTGTTTTTATAATATAATAAAGTCCAATTTTATTCTAAAGGCAACGAAAGCAAAGATGCAGACCACTGGCAYTGAAAATCAAAGGAACCTGGGAAATAAAATTCCGAAGATGCCTCCCAAAATCTCCCTTACAAGGATGACTTCTGTTCTGCAACTGGAAGATGCCAAATGAATTTGTTCTGCAGTGCAGAAATGAAATTTACCTGGAAAATCTTAAGTATTCTCATTATCCTCCATGTTCAGTCAGGCACGTGAAAATTTAGGATAATATAAGTCAATACACTGCCAATTATCAAAAAGCTAATATGAGCTTTTGAAATATCAGCAAGACTTCTTAATTGCTTTATGCCAACAGAGATAAATTAATCTACTACAGYAAATTACACACATATAGCAGAATAATTTTTTCTTAATTATCAGTTTAAAAACTTCTTGATTGTCTAGCTCATTACTCTGAAACTGGTATTGTTGCTGACTATATCAGTTTACCTGTGGTTAGCACCTTGTTGTATTTGAGGAAAAACATCATTTCACAGCAGAATTATCTTGTTAATAAAAATCAAGGTTCTCCTTTCTTTGCTAGATCAAACTACAAATTGAAAGCAGACATATCTGATCCTGGTGCTGCAGAGAAGGTTGCTTATCTTGATCAATGTGGACTACTTTTAGAAAGTTGCTTTGCATACCATTTGAATAAAAGAACTAATTGTGTATATTATGTTATTAAGATTTCAATAGTGACAGAACTTCATATGTTATGTTTTATAATGGTTTTGCTGAGCTGCTGGAGACTGCAACCACTACTTTTAAGAGTAAACTTGTAAGAATGGTTGAAAATCAGTAAGCACAGGACAGACATTATCTTACTGCCAGTTTCTCTGAAACACACAGGTGTTTCTGGGATTTTTTAATGTTAACTTTACTCAGGGGAAAGAAACCAGGTTTTAAGTAAGAGATAAAAGAAACTAGAGGATATTTCAGCATGAAAACCAACACCCTCAATTTTTCTACTGGTTACACCTGGAAGAAAGACAGACTTAACTATATAGGTGACGATTCGAACCACCCACGCCTAAGACTTTTGAAAACCTTTTCTGTATTTTCAAGAAACACGAGATGATAAAGAGAACTGTGAAAATAGGCTGTCACTTAGAAACAGCTACAGCCCACTGGAGGAAAGAAAAACTTTGACGTACAGAATTCAGCTTGTAAACAAGGGGGGAAAAAAAAGAGGCAAAAAACAAAGGACAGCTCTGAGTAGAGACTGCTATGCTGAAATCAGACTCCCCAAATTACATCAAGGTTGGCAGTCAAGAATCTGAGCCTTAGCAAGAAATAACACCTGCTGTCCCAGAAGATGATCTTTTCCTTTCTTGCCCCAGTATGTTCCTTRGCAGAAGAAAAAAAATAAAAGATATAGGAAAAATAATCTACAAAYATTCACCACTGTAGCTTAAGCTACATTTATAAATTGGATGGAATGGGAAACATTTATTTTCTCCTTATTATAACGTAATTTATAATACATTTAATTTAGCACAAATTTTCATTCAGTGGTCTTTGAAAGGAAAATAAATAAATCCCAACATCTTTGATGAATGTCTGTGTCCTACAGATGCCTAATACTAAAACCCAGTGCAACCAAATGCAGGTTTTGTATGGCTGCTGAACTCTGCAGAGAGAGTGTGGTTGGACACATTACCTTCTGCAGCTGTTGGACAGCTGAATTCCCTTTCTGCAAAGAAAACTTGCCACCAAGGTTTGTATTTCACAAATAAAGATTAAACAAAGGTACTTAAATCTAGAGAATCCTCAAGTCTTCACAAAAAAGAAAGATCTTGTCAAGATCACAGAGGACTAAATGTACCCAACTTCCCCGTCAGTACCATGCAATATTGTCTTTCTCCCTCCTTTGTTTGTTGATTTCTTTTCATTTATGACTCAGTTTTGGAACTAAAAGTCCTTTATCATTAAATCTGTCTGTATATTTGGGTTCTGTTACAATTAACTTGAAATATGTGATTATGGTCTTTAYCCAGATAATATCTGGGAGTGAAAATCCAATTAGAATAGTAGTTTACGTAAGGAAAAAAGCTAATGAATTCTGATTTATGGCMAAAGCTCTTTGGTTTATTAATAAATCAAACTGCTCCATCTCTTCCCCGTGAAATGGAAGGGCAGATATACACTGTAGATTAGATGATGACACTGTTTTGATGTGAAAATGCCTTTTGGTAAATGAAAGAACAAATATGTTAAACACAGCCCCTGTGTGACTGCTTTCAGTGGTTACAAAGAAGTACAAATTTAATGTAAGATTTCACGATGATCAAAGTTTTKCTCTTTTTAATGGTGATACTCACACTTTGGCAGCAATTGAAACACAAACTGTGATGATGTTCTCATGTATTAACAGCTAAGAGAAGCTGCAGTTAGACAGAASTTCAAGCCAGAAGTGTTGCTTTTACAGTGCACAGATTTTCTTGGTAAAAGTCCATGAAAAAAAATTCTCCACCACTACCTTTAATCTTTCACACTGAATTTTTGCATCATTTTAAAGACACAAGAAACAAGATCAAAATATGGTCAAACATTCAACAGGCCAGACCTTTGTGTAGTAATTACATGATGTGCCTGATTTTGTGTATCTTATTTGCCACTTACAGATCTGCTGGGCATTAAAGCTGTCCCAGTACCAAGAGAGATGAGAAGCTCCATGCCTAGACAGACTGCAGTCTGAGAYGAGGCTTTCCAGTGCCTAATCTCCCTGAAATCTTGACTTCTGTGGTGTTCTCATYATCCCTCTGTGCACATCAACAAGGTTTGGTCATGCACAAAACACAGCTGGGAGCGTTGTTTTAATTTTCTGAAGACATGTATCATTTTTTATCTGGTACCTCGGAAGGTGTCCCAAACTTGTGCCTTGTGCACCACTGATCTGAACAAGTGACTCTGGCTGATAAAAACTGGGGAGAAATTCACTGATATTGCACATAAGTTCCCCAGAGTATTTTACAAAACTGTTGGGTAGCAAAGGCCAGGGCTAAATTCTGTTCATGCCAGTCACAWTATTTCTGTTGAGCAACCAGTTCTACCTTTGCTACAATGTACATTTTACTTGCCATGACTCTTTCTAAGGATAAGCCCCTGTAAAATAAAGTAAAGCAAAACTTACTTAAGCAAAACTCAAGATAGATGTCTTGCTACTAGGTAGTGCTTAAGATGGAGCCCAGAACCATGCTCTAATAAATTACTATGCTTCAGAAGAGTATTAAATTATGCTTGAGATACATTGGAGGAGTAAAAATCCACTTCTTGCTCAACTCTTCAGCCGTATTATGTCATATCAAAATTAAAAAAAAAAAAAAAGGAAAAGGAAAAAAACAAAACCAAAAAAACAAGAAGGGCTTTAATTCAATAAGAAACTGACTTTCATCAAGTCCCTGACTTCACCTTTTGATTTTGCCAAGGTAACTTTAGTCCACTGCTTTTCTTGGTAAAAAAAACAACCTGCTGACTTCTTAGGAAGTCAGAATACCTTCATAGGTATTTCTGAAAGTTTGAAACTTGTCAAGAGGACACATGGTGATACTTACATTGGGTATTTTATATACTCAGGGATTCCATGGAATGTATTTCATTTCTTCAGAACTCCTCTTGCTAGGAAAATGTTTAATATCCTATACATAAATCCTATTTCTTCCACTTTCTTAAAAACTCAGGAAATTCATTCTTAGTCTAAATGCAGCAATGGAACAGCTTGTTTTCCTTACATAAGCAGACCTAGTCAAACTGCAAAAAACTGCTAAATATTGATTCCTTTAAAGTTGAATTTCAAATTAAAGTTAAATTGCAGATGCAAAGGGTTTTGTGACTAGCCTTTTCAAACTGCACTAGCTATTAAATCTGACAAAAGGTTCCATTTAAAACAGTATCTTGGTCTGCAATAATTGGGCTGTGTCTTATACCCTAAAAAGTGAAATGTTGAGGGGAAGAAAATTACAATGCCTATAGAGAGTGGGAAACCAACAGGTAGACAGATGAAGACAATATAAAGATTTGTCACAGAAAAAGCAGACTGAATTTAGCTGTCTCCAACATGACTTTGTAGCTTCAGCTGTAAGATGATTCTGAATCTCCACAGTGAAATGCCAACCTTTTCAGTTCTGCTGGCAACCTCACGAAACTGTCATAGCTCAAGAAGCAAAGCGTGCCAGATGAGTCAGTTTGACAATTACACAATGTTCAAACAACATATTTCCCTTCATTAAATGCCTGTTGTATGGGTGATTTAATAGCCTGCTAGTGGTATTAATAATGCATAGTTATTAAAATGTTTTCCTTTATTCATCTGCCCTACTTTACTGCTGCAGAAACCTGACTTAGAGGTTCAGCCCTTCCTTCCAAAAGGACAGCAGTGGGTACCCAGGATGCCCTTGGGGACAGTGACAGTTACCCGCTTATCACATTGTGTTTACTGGGAGTGCTGGGGATCTTATCCAGACTTCTCCCTGCAGTGCAGGGCTGATGAGGGCTCAGGGATTTGTTTTGGCATGTATGTCTGGAGGAAGCAAAAAAAGGAGAAATGGAGTCATGGGGACAACTCAAAGAAAATATTTAATAGACAAAAATCAGCCTCAGCCAGAAAAATAGCTTTTTCAGTTTAAAAGCTTTTAAGTGCACTAAGAGCTCATCCTGTTAATGCATTGGTCCATCCTGTTACTGCTTTATATAGCAGTACCCTGCATTTACCATATAAAATTAATCTGACCTTTTATTAATGTGCAACTGGAATTACATACTGATGTTATGTATCCAAAACATATGAACTGTTTATACACTGAAAGAGTGAAATGTTTTCATGTCTAAACTGCATTAGTCTCTATGGCACAATTTATCTGTCCCACTAATTCACAAGAAAAAGAAGAAACAGTTGGATCTATGCTGTTTAGGAACTAAGAGGATCCAGCTGTACAACAGAATTTAACTATTCTGTTTTTCACACTTAAAACTACTATAATTGGATTTTTTGGGTTTTTTTTAAGTACTGTTGGTTTAAAAGTAACCCATGTTGAGTATTCAGAAACAATGGAACAACTGAGTAAGTCAAATACATTTTAGGGGGCTGATCTTCCTCTGGCTGACCAAAGTTTTCCTCTTCGTAGAAAATAGTATGAGGGAATGGGGCAATATCCAGGCTGCAGGAAAGAAAATGTATTGCTTGCAAGGCCTGAGAAGATCTCAATAATTCTAAGACAGCCGGCTGAAGAAACTGCTGTTAGTCAATCACAGAACAAAAGTACAAAAAAATATGTCAACAACACTGAAAATACACACATGCAAGTCTTAATGTCACTCAGGATGATAGACTTAGCAATGTGCTGAAAATTATGGTGGTGTGAATAAATTAATTTATGGACTATAGTAGTGCTGGGGAGTGGTAAGGGAACAGTGCATGTCATGACTGAAATACAGACTTAGATCTGGACAATCAAGAAAGTGGTGTCTGCATGTTCCAAAAGCCAGTTACTGAAATAAATGAATGGGTGCATAGTCTGTAAGATCCAACCTCAGTATTAGCTCAGTGCTTCCACTAAACCACAAACCAAGCCTCTCAAGATCTCCCAAAATTCATTGTATGACCCACACTGCTCCTGCAGAGGCTTCTCGCTCCATGCTCACAGACAGATGTAACTCTCCTGACTCTCCAGTGCTTTCTCCTTTCTGGAAAGATTTCTAGCAGTCTTTCTGCTCCATTTCTTAAGTGCTGGAAGAAAACTTCAGTTGATTAGTGGCAAAAACATTGCACAGTCATTTTAAAGTAGTAGCACAACAGCTCAGGTCAGCTTCTGAATATACCTTGTCCTGCTCCTGCTTAAGTCCAGACTGCTGACTTCTTGTGGGATGAAGTTCGGACAGAAGAAATGGCTGTGGAAGGACTAAAATCCTTCACCCAGAAGAGAAAAATGCCAAGCACTGCTCTTACATTGTTCCACAAATAAAACCCAAAACATTGGAGTCCTGACAGGAAAGAGAGTGGTTGGTAATGAAGGGGTTTTCTTGTAAACAGTAAAACCTAACAGTAGCAGCTGTAGTGTCAGGATGCAGTTAAACACACCAAAGCTTTGATGACCCTACCTCAGTCTGAAGACAGGGAATCTGGATAACAGCAGCTTTACTTTACAAAGTATCATATTTAGGAAATGTCTCTAGGATGTGAGAGAAACCTGTAACATACAGCAATTGTCTAAGGAACTGAGAGACTCCTGCCTCTGGCAACTGCAGGGGAGCACAGAAAGAAACAAGCAGTCATCTTTTATTCCAAATACTACAGGGCAGCATTTATATCAGCATTATCAAAGTTTTGTCAGCCTTTCCACAAGCATCTCCAGCATGAGAAACTGTTACAATCCAGTAAAAACTCCCCAAGCTGGACACCGGCATGCTGCCTTCGCTTGGATAATATTTTTTATCAAGTTTTAACATCATATGCCTTCTCTACTGCAAACATGGCATTCAGAGTGAACCTTCTCTACTTAATCCCAGCTGCTTCTATTCTTGCCTCTTAGCTCTGTGGAGAGGGTGGAGGTGCAGCTGTGAAGATTAACAGTCAGTCTGAGGCCAGGCGGCTGTGGTTTGCACACACAGAACAGGGGAGGTTGCAGAACACTTTGGTTAGCAGCTTCCCCTCTGGTATATTTTCATCTGCCATCTATTCTACTGAACAAGCTTCTTTGCAATCAACATGTTAAAGCCACCACTAGCAAAATGAAGAACACCTTCTCAAGGAATTTAAGGGTGCTTTATTTTTCAGACACCTGCTGATTGCATGAATCTCATGAAAGGAAACTCACAATGGCCTTGTCAGTTCCAAAACTGGCAAATGAACTGAGAGACACGAAAATGTGTCAGAGACTGAGATTTGCTTCCCTTTTTAGCTCTCATGACAGCCTCGTACATCAGGCAAGCACGATGGCTACAAAAATCCTGCATAGTCCTGTCTTCAGTAGTCTGTATGCTTTGTTCAGGTAAGTGTGGAAATCAAACATACTTGAATATGTATATGCATATGACCTGTTGAATTAGATCACAGCAGCACAGCAGAGTCTATTACTCTTGTGCAGGCTTTCCTCACCACCTGTCTTACCCTCTGTGTAGAAGACAACTACTTGGACTCCTGATTTGATACGGTCCTCCACTTTGGTTTGGCCTGTTAGATGGGTAAGGAATTGGCTAGATGGCCATGTCCGAAGAGTTATGGTCAATGGTTTGAGGTCCAGAATGAAACCAATAATGAATAGTGACCCTCAAGGGTTTCTATTTGGGACCAGTACTATTTATCTGTGATGCAGACAGTGGGATTGAATGGACTCTAAGAAGTTTGCAGGTGACACCAAGCTGTGTGGTGTGTTTGACATGCTGGAGGGAAGGGATGCCATCCAGAGAGACTTTAATAGGTTTGAGAGGTGGGTCTATACAAACCTCAGTTCAACAAGCCATGTGCATGTGGGTTGGGACAACTACCAATATCAATACAGACTGGGGGATAAATAGATTGACAACAGCCCTGGCGAGTAGCACTGGAGATACCAATGGATGAAAAATTGGACTTGTGCTGGAACTGTGTGCTTGCAACCCAGAAAGCCACCTATATTCTGGTTTGCATCAAAAAAGCGTGGCAAGCAAGTTGAGGGAGGTGATTCTTCCCCTCTACTCCACTCCCATGAGACCCCACCTGGAGTGCTGTGTCCAGCTCTGATGTAAGTAAGACATGTAACAGGTAAGAATTGTTTTAGAGGAGAGCTACAATGAGGACGCAAGGGCTGGAACACTTCTCCTATGAAGAAAGGTTGAGGGGGCTGTGGTTGAGCCTGGAGAAATGTTGGGGTTTGTGATTTTCCATTTGTATTGGTTTGTTCCAAGCTACCCCCTTTTGCTGTTTGCCCTTGGTTCTGCCTGGTCYGCCTCCCTGATGCACCCCTCCCTGAGCTCCTGTCCATCTCCCCTGTGCCCTCCCCTGGCACCTGTCCGTTTCCCTTAAACCTGTCCCCTTGTTCTGGAAAGTTCTCCCAGTTCTTCTTGGTGATTTGTTGTTACATGTTTGTCCCTCCCTCAAGTTCTCCCCATTGCTCCCAGTTAATGTCTATCCTAGTTGTAACCACACCCCGATCCCTCCTGATTGGTTCTCTGTTACTGTCCCTCCCCCTGTTAAAAGGTGTTGCACACCCCAGAGAGSTGCTYCTTTGGGCAGTCCCTCTCGGGGTAATTTGCCAAGCTCAATAAACCCTGAGAACTCAGACCCCCAAAGGAGTCAGCCTCTTTTTCCAACGGCAGCAGGRAGGTTTCTACCACTCTTGCACCYCTGGGGTCTCTGTGTGTCCTYGACCCACAGATYGTGGCAGGGTCGCCTCTGGGCAGAGCYAGCCCTAGAAGAGAGGGACCACCTGCAGAGAAAGCTCCAGGGAGACCTCACTGAGACCTTTCAATATATAAAAGCAGCTTATAAGAAAGACCAAGAGAACTTTTTACCAAGGCTTGCAGTGACAGGACAAATGTATCTTTTTATCTAATCTAAGCCTACTCTCAACAAATTTGTAAAAATTTGTTGAGAGTAGGCTTAGATTAGATAAAAATATACATTTCTTACTAAAAGGGTGGTAAGATACTGGAATAGGTTGTGTAGAGAAGCTGTGGAAATCCCATCTCTGAAGTGTTCAGATTCAAGTTAAACAGGGCTTTGAGAACACTGATCTAATGAAATATGTCCCTGCCTTTGGCAGGAATGTTGGATTAGTCTTTAAGGGTTCTCTTAGAATTTTTTTTTATTCCATGACTATATAATTCTTATGCATATATTCATCATTATAAGCATTCAAAAATGAGATGTTGAAGGGCAAGCAATAAGAACAAATGTCCGACAAAAGACCAACAGGGAGAACATCAATTGATGAAATAGTTTGTTTCATTTTTCTTCCATGCTATTATCAGTTATCTAACTTAAAGATCAGAAACTTCCTGTGAAGTACCAGGAGATAGTCCATTGCTTTTTGTTTCTTAGTAGCTGACATGACCCACCTCAAAGCAGCTGACAGCAGGACAAAGTCATTTTTACCCCAATCCTATTACACTGCACTACCTGTAAGTCAGATCCCCATGACCTCAGCCATACAGGCCACATTGCTATACAGGTATATGAGGCCATTTGGGGCACAGTTTTCAATCTGGTATTAAATCAAGTCATACCAAAAATATAGTAAGTTGAGAAGCTTGGAAAAGTTAATTAGAGGAAGGAAAAATGCTTAAGACAACTTATTAATCAACTTGTTAATCAAATTMTCTTTCTCTTGGAAGCCAAAAGGCTGTGCTCCCTGCTTTGATGTAACAAGTCTATATTCTGTACCATTAAGAAAGCTGAATTAGGGTATTAGCACTGCTGTCTATAAATCTCCATGCACTACTGATGTTTTTAATTCAACACTGAATAGAAGTATAAACATTATAATGCTGTGTGTARAACAGTATCTTGTCCAGCCACATACCTGCAGGACAACCACAGCTCTCTCAGGAGCACACACACATGTAATGGAAAGTATCTGACCATCACAGTGTCATTGCAGAGCTTGAAAGCTGAACCCAAGTATAACCAATGAACAGAAATGTTCATGATTTCATTGAAATAGCAGTTTTGAGACATAAAGCCAGTCACTTCCCAGTAAGTAATGCAAATTTCTAATGACCACCACGTCTTATCACCACTAAACTGTGTAAAAGACTTGGAGGCTAGCAGCAGGTGGAGAAAAGAGAAGTGGGATGAGTGGTCATATCTTTGATGCTGAAATAAATACAGGAGTTCCTCATATTGTTCTTCTGCCTTTTCTGGCTGAAAAGCAGACCCCTTCTCCACCTCKGTACTTTCAAAGGAAAGTGAGACCATACCAATGTAACTGGAGTTATATATGGCTCAATATATATATAGGGCTCAATACTGTGAACCCTTCTGCTCTGGAAAAGAAGGTCTTTCCATCCTTTCCTAACCACCAATACTACCATCTGGGGTTGTGGTTTCAGAGACCAGCATATTATGACGTGTTTCCAGCTCAAAAATCCTGGCCCTAAAAGCATTAGTTCTCAGTGTTACATTACAAAAACACATTTCCAAGAACATATATTCCAGGTATTTCCTGTTCTCAGGCCAATGAATGGCTAAGGAATAAACAATTCTAGAAATAAACATTTATTCAGTAAAATTGAATTAGGCTRTATCAGAAAAGTCATGTAACAGGCATGACTTCTTAACTTGCTTTAAATGTAAATGTTTACTTTTCTATAACAGGAAAGCAGAATAGCATTTTATTTTCTCTATGGACCTGAAATGACCTTTTGTTTTTGTATACTTTTTCAGAGAAACAGCAAAATGGAGTAATCCTGGGTTATTGATACAGAGAATGAAATTTTCTGCCTCTACAGAGCTTTGAAATAGCACAAGCACTGGCATAATACATTTCCTTAGATGGATTTACCACTGTTCCACCAGTGCTGGAAGGATTACCCTAGGGATGAGAGGTCCTTCACAGCCATGACACTCAAACTTAGATTCATCAATTTAGCCCCTTTACCTACATTTAAACACAAAACCAAACAATTAATGTCAATGGCAAAAGTCAACTACTCAGCACGGCTCAGACTCTCAGGATTCTTCCTCTACTCTCCCCCTCCCTGCTACTGCTTACATTACTATATCCAAAATTTWCTCTTACAGTTATTCAAATTCTTTGTCTCTCTAATGAAGCTCTCTCRAAATGCAAACTTGTGGCCTGGACACCTGTGCAATGGAAACTAGAAGGAGATAACAACTGTGCCCAAAGCTCACCAAGGAGGAAGTGAACCATCATTCTTGAGTTTTTTTATTTCCCCTTGCTTCCTAATGTGGGACTGCTGACTAAGTGTCATGGTTAGGTGTGGAGAGAAGAATTGTTCTCAGCCTTCCTTTAGCRCATTTAGCTCAGACAGAGTTTGCTWCAWCACTGACTTGGCTCATTCTCTGCACCAGGTTGTTCTGCACGCATCTGTTTTATGTTTGTTTCTCTGTCAGAGAGACAGCAGTTGCTTCCTCTTTAACTAGACATGTCCACAGTTTCCACATTAAGTCATCTCTGAACAAGATACTATCCAAAGAAAGATACAACAACGTAAAGATAGAGATTTTCATAACAACTCACTCCTATCAAAGAAACCTACTGAATGTTCAAGGCATTACCTCAGACAAAAGTCCTTCTCAGGGTGTGACATGCTTGCATTTTGCACTGATAAACACAAGTCTTTTTACAAGACTTTCTTCTCTGAAATCTTCAGCTAAACTGTAAAACTAAAAAACAAGAGGCTTTAATTTAACCTTCTGTAGTGCTTAGCAAAAAMCATTGTTTACTTTTGCTTGATTGGTTTGTTTTTTAAAATTTTCTTTTCCCTTGGGAAAATTAATTTTGGCAACACCTGTGGGATGGAGCACTAATCTGATGTTTTAACATGTCCATGTCTGGAATTTTCAAGCCAGTTTTCATCACCTTCGGAACCTCAAAATACTGCAAAAAAGAAACACGCATGGGATAACCCCCAGAAGATGCTAGAGAGACAGTTGCTGTTATGATGGCCTGATTCTACCTTATTAATGCACTCATAGTAAAAACAACACTGAGTCAAACAACAGTGCGTATGGTGATTAACTCCCATCTACTTGATTATAATAGTGTACAATTCCCACTAATTGCAGGTGGATGATTGCCTGAGGGTACTAGTAAGACAAGAAGCAACAGGGAGAATATGGCTATACCTCTCCTGTCTTGCTTTGTAAGACCCATTCAGACTCTTTGAGATAAGAAGCTCATACCAACAGTAAGCTGAAAACTAGTCTGCCTAGAAATTGAGCTGGTTTAACTTCAACTGTTCTCTCAAACTGGACTAGTTTAGACAATAGAGATTGCTGCACAAGAAATCTTAGCTCAGTTTAGGCTAAACTAACATTTGAAAATTTTTTTTTTTTTTTCCCTTTTTGAGTGAATAAAAACTGAGTGCAAAAGCAACATCTACACTGAGATACCAAGGCTGCCCTATGAGTTGTTTACACACAATSAGCATGAGTTGCCCTTGCCAAAGTATCTCATACACAGAGCAGCCTGGAGCCACCAAGTCAGGTTTACAGTGCAGTCCCTCTAGAAAACAATCTTCTCTTCTGGGCCAGCTTCTGCCTTGGACTCACAGGGAAAAAAGAAATTGTATAAATGGCTTAATGCTTTTAAGGAACAGGGAGCTGTGGGACTCTTTCTCTAGTCCAGCTGTGCCCAATGTATTTCCAACACAGTGCAGGACCGGGAAGGRCTGGAATGAAAGCTGGATCTGTCAATTTAGCCCAACTTCCAAGCTGGGACTGATGAAAAACTTGCCTGCAGTAAACACAGGCTCTGCATTTATACTGGAATATATATATATTCCAGAAGTGTTCACAAACAGACTTGTGAGGAAATCAGATTCATCAGTTATTTTGGTGCTAGTCTGCATGCAAATGAACCTCCCAAACAGGCAGACACCAAATTCAGATGTGCCTTTCAGACGAAGTAAATAAGCAGTCACAAAGTAATTTGCAAGGCTTATCTAAACTTGTTTAATCATGCTAGTAATAAGTTTGTTTTGAATGAAGTTCTACTCTTAGAAGAAAATGAGAAGAAAAAAAATGCATCTCCTACCCCCACCAGCCCCCACAGGGATACATGCACCTTCTCACAGGGGATGGCAGCTGCTACATTTAGCTTAGCTTTCAGCTGAACTGAAGCTTTCCACATAAACATCCAGGACAGGGGCAGTGGTTAATAAACCATAAGCTGCTCCAGAATCCACAGTAAGTCTTTGTGAATTTTGTTAAAAGGCATACTGAGTAAAAACAGTGGAGCACGGAAATGTAAATGTTTTTCATGAGTCTAGATTCATACTATCAAAATATCCTAAATCAAGTTTATGAAATCTGAAAGGGAGTTTTGAGCTCTCACAGCCCGAGCTGTATCTGCTTATCCACTCTCTGAAGAGCGGCTGACATGACGTCTCAGATGGATGGAAAACATTCCATAAGCAACTGCAGAGGGTGTGGTGGCACGGCAGCTTGCAGAGTAGCACAGAAAACACATTGATTCCTCCTGCCTACTGTGTCTCCTATTGGATCCAGTGCACCAGAAATGGCTGCTGTGACTTGGCAGCAGTGAGGGTGGGTTTGAAATTAGAAAGAAATGGGCAGAATACCTACAAAGAGTCGGTTTGGGTTTGTTTTATTTTTTCCCAAGAGATGTTTACTGGTCACAGCTAACACTGTCAGACATCAACAGTGGGRTTTAGCACAGTGCTTTCTCCTAGCTGCACTTGCCAGTGAGTCATGCTGTGCACACAAACCTGATCTGCATTTCAGGGTGAAGACAGTCCACTATCCTGTTCATTTTAAAGCCATAGCATGCAGAARTAAGTTTCTGGCTATTTTAAACAATTCTAACACATACTGTTGCTGTAGTAGCAGAATAACAAGAACACAGTATTTAAAGTTTCAGAGGAAAAATGTCAAGGCCTTTGTAAAATATGTTTTCTTTTTTTCTTTTTTTTTTAATCTACTCACTGAGTGGTTTTCTTATTTCTTGACTATTTTGAGTCTACAACAACAAGGTATAATTCAAACTGGTGTCTTCATACATGAAAGCCAGAGGAATATATCAGTGACTCTTCTCACAGCTTGTGCATCGATAAGGTGTAGAATCCTGTACTCAGAGTACAGGTTTATGTCTGACAGATTGCATTCATTAACAAACATGCAAAGCTAACAAGCAGTATGTTCCCAGTCTACTATAAATTACTCAGACAATTCAAAGCAGCACTAAAATAAGCAGTATTTATGGTCACTTGCACTATAAAGGAAAACAGTTTCCTGGAATTCACAAGAGGGGAGATGCAATCCAAGCCCACAAATGCTGATCCTGGACCTTCTGAGCATATGTTAAGAGTAAAATGATGCCTGCAAAGCGTTGGAGACAAGGATATAGAAAAGCTTCTATAGTTTCTTATTACTTCTTCCAGAGTCAGGCTAAAAAGGCATCAGAATGCTCCTTTTCTGAACAGAGGTTTGGAAGAGGGAGACTGTAAGGCCTTCTCCTCTCTGAGACTATGGACCTTAAATGCTGTTACTGCTGAAAAGAAACACACAAAGATCCTTCAGAGGATGCTGGAGAAACAGCAGCCTTTCCAGGGGGCAGTTGTACCCAACATAACAGTGCTGTCCTTGCTGGCCTTTGGAGAAAATACAGTGGCTGCAAGAGGATTGCCCAGTGCAYACACCCCTTCAGTGACCCCAAACTGGCAACCAGGCTCTCTCTGAGAGCTCAGCACAGACCTGCGGGCTGGAGATTGTGTGGGTGTGCACAGGGCAGGAAGAGAATCAAGAAAGAACAGCAGTAGCTTGAAACAACAGTTCCTGCTGCCATGCCCACTCYATTCCCATGCCCAACTGAGTGACAGGTATAGAAATAGCTATCCTTCATTGACCTGCTTCATAGGCATGTGCTCCAAAGTTATCAGTTAGCTCATATATGAAGCACAGACAAGCCAACCTTTGTAAAAGATTCTTTTAAAAACTTGAGATATTGATACAGAGACATTATTCAAAGACAGCTGTTAACAGTTGATACTTTGAAAAGAAGCTTCCAAAAAATCTGGGTTTTGTCCTGTGATAAGCCACATGACAAGGCACATCATTCTGTAAGGGAGGTGGGGAAACTGTTCAGCAGTGTGGGAAAGAGAGGGTCAGGACTACATTATTTATTTGYTTGTTTTCCTGCTTGAACAACAGGGCTGCAGAATGACACAGAACCGAACAGCTACAAACACCGCTGAGAGTTGTTCTCCTGAGCAGAGTATTAATACAAAAAAGTAAAAGCATTCTCAGGCAATGCAAGAACAGGTTGGGAAGCAGGTCTTTGTTGGGGGTTCGTTTTGTTTCTTTTTTACTTACAGAATTTTTTCCCATAAGTTGCTAGGAACCTAACTACTGAGTACTTATGCATAGTTATGCAAAACAAAGTGGCCAAAGGAGAGGAGTGTAGCATCTGGCTACACTTCTTTTCTCTAGAGGGGGAAGATACTATGAGTTTTGGGGGCAGGTAAAAGACAGGGCTGGAGGCAGCTGTGGTCACTCACTCTGGACATCAGAAGGAGGAAAGTCAAGCTGTTGCTTACTGTGGGGAGAATTCTGTCACCACCAAAGTCCAGTCCTGCCTAGGGATCTACCACCATCTGCTCTTGTGTCCAGGAATCCTGAGCTCTCCTTCTCCTGCCCTGCTGGAGGCTGGGCTGCCACTGTCCTGACCCTGTTCCCAGTCTTTTTGCTACGCTGTAGCCCCTGCATGTCCTGCCGGGACAGCCCACAGTTCCAGCTACCACAGAGGAGATTCTGAKACATCTCATCCACCAGCCCCGGATTTCTGCTCATTGCTGCCATTCCAGTTTGTGCTCCTCAGAGTTCTGCGGAGGCACTGAAATCAGACTGCCCCAGGATTTTGTGAAGCAAAGCCTCTCCTCCATCCCTTCCTGTCTSAGCCAAGAAGGTTGCCATGARGTTCCTTTTTTGTTCTGTTTTTGTTGTTAATGCCACAGTTATTGTTTGTTTGCCTTGTTACACATACTAGTAAAGAAATGTTATTCCTATCCCTCTTATCCTTGCATGAGAGCCCCTTAATTTCAAAATTATAGTAATTTGGAAGGAGGGGGTTTATATTCTCCATTCCAAGGGGGGCTTTTTGCCTTCCCTAGCAGACACCTGTCTTTCAAACTAAGACAGTCTTGTAAGAGACTTGGGAATAAGCTTTTCTGAGGCTTGGCAAAAAGGAGGGTTAGCCCTAGGTGCAAGAAAATTTTGGTCATCCAAAGTATTTTATGAGATCTAACAGTATGTTCTYTCCAGTTGTGACAACTTAAGACATATCCAGAGAGGAACTGAACTCCAACAGACAGGCATCACCTTCTTATTCCACACTACTTGGCTATGGTCCTACTATTCATCCAACATTTTCCAAGCACCTCCCTCTATCCCAMTGCTGAGTGTCTCTCAACAAGGCAATACCTTCAAGAATCAGTAAGAGCCTATCCCCACTAGTACAGAGTGTGAAAGCTAATGCTGCTGCATGAATTAACAGTATGCTTAGAGAGGTTTTGGCCAGGATTTTAATGAGGATGGCAAGTATTCTGCTGGATAACGTATGGRGTGCTGTTACAGAGAGGTTCTGTGAAGCTGCAGCTGCTGAAGAYTTCTTGCTTGCAAGTGTGCACTTTGCCTACAACTTAGTTGATATAGGAACCCAAGCTTGGATATTTCCTGCTTTCTCAGCTATTTTAAGAGAGGGGAGGTAATCACATGCGGTTTTCTTACAAGTTCTCTTTTAATACTTGACTCCTTGAGGACCAGTCCTGTTTTCATTGAAATGAATGAGCTTTTTGTCACTGACCTCAGTTTAACCCCTGACAATTTACTATGGACCTCACAGCTATTGTAGCTTGGCACCTTGTGATCTGAAATTTATTTAAAAAAAATATTTATCCACATTTTTCTAAGCACACTTCTGAGATACAAAAGTTCCATAATCATCTTATGATACAGAGAACTAAGATATGGAAGGAGGATGGGCTGGAAATAAAAAGTGTGCTAGATGTCTACAAAGCTGACTACAAATATGTACATGATAACTAATTTCCTCAGTAAARCAGGGTATGCTGAGCTAGCCATGCCACACATACTGTGATGTGCTTGGCACACAGAGCTAACTATGCTCCCCTAGGCAGGAACTGTTTCCTCATTATTCCTACATGAGGCCCAATTCAGTYTTTGATAATCTTTAATCTGTTTGAGTTGGGGATCCCAAGACAGTATAAGGGACTCCTTCGGGCAGCAAGGGTCTTAAAAGCCAGTTTTCTGATAATTTGTAGTTGGACATATCAATTCCTTTCACTGTGTTTACTGACACCTAATGAGGTGCATCCAGTGGTCTTGGATCCAGAAATCCAACCATCTGCTGTGGATGAGCGAAGGACCTCATGCCTTCCCTCTGAGACAGAGCTGGAATGTGCCCTTAGCTTATAACTTATAACAAATGCAAAAACACACCTGTGTTCAGTTACCTAAATGAAATATACAGGTTTTTGTCCTACATAATGTACCTGAAGTCAYGTAAGAAGTCTGTGTTGGCAGAAAACTGTGATACATCATCTGAGCACCTCCCTGAAGCTCTATCCACTGGGAGAGATTTCCTCTCAGCAGGAACAGGATGGGAGGTTTGAGCAACAATTCAATTAACTTTGAAACAATAAGAGTTTTTGAAACATTTGGGCTGTAGCTGATTGAGCTTGTTGCCACAGTGGTAGSTGCCATGTCATGTCTAAATTCTGTGTGGAAATCACTATCATTAAACAGGTCCTTATCTCACATTTTTACAAGCTATTTAGAGAAAAGGTCTACCTACCATAAACAATTATTTGGAAGGCACATTGACTTTTATCCTATTGGCTGGATAGTAACTTCATTAATGCAGATCTTTTTCAGTACAGCCACAGGCTTCTGTAGTTACCTTTGATGGCAGTGGTAATGGCAACAGCTCCCATTGTTTACAAAATCCCTCAAATTGGAAGTCCTACTAGGAGATGTAGCTGAGTTCTAAAAATTATTTTTTTCCCCCTGACAAATACAGGAAGCTGGAGTTAGCTGGTAAGAGGGATGGAAGAGGAGGGCATACAAATAAGTACTATTTCAATGAGATCATTAAAGCAAGTAAAACTTCAGGTAATTTCCTCTAATTCTGCTGACAGTAACTGATCTGGATCATGTTTTGTTTCAAAATAGAGCTGTTGGGGAGAGATAAGCACAGTGAGAGAGAAGTAAAACAGTTTTTGAGCACAGATAGCRCCAGAATGAATGCTTGCTGTCCCTTTAAATCTTACAAGCTTTAATGCTCCAAGTGCTGGAGGGATAGTCTGCAACACAGAGTTTGACGCTGATTACTCATTGACACCGATCTGGTTTGCAGGCAGGAAAAGTACATGTTTGTATTTAAGTATCTTCTCCTTGGGCAGTTAAAATGTGTTTTCAAGAACCAAGCTACAATAGAAGTCATTAAAATCCTTCARCATTTTCCCACCACACACAACTGCCTCAAATAATTCCTATTCAGATGCAGGGGAAAATKATGGTAAAACTTCTGATACTGTGATGAGGTCAGTTGTTGGCAAGTGCTAGCATTTTAATGACAACCATAACAGTAGTTCATTAGCACTATTAGATCAAGCAGATTTAGCTGGTGTGGAGTGTATTGATAACCAGCTATTTACTTGAAAGAAATTCTTATCTTAAATGCGAGTTAGGAATGGAGACTTACCAGCTCTAAGAACCTCCTCACCACCTGTCTTTGTTTTAAGTTAGTTTCACCATCCAGGTTGGCTGTTTCTATGTGGCACAGCCCATCAGGATCACTTGAAGAGAGCAGCAATATGTCAGCAGGTATAATTTCATTACAGCGAAGCTGCACAAAGTCTCCAACTTTCACTTCTTTCCAATATCTGCTAATATATTTCTTCTCATTTCTGAAAAAAAAGGACATATACAAGACTTTTAATGAAAAAGTTGCACAGACTGAGATGCTTCTGATAAATCTGGTTTGATTTGTAAAAGAAGTAMCTGTTACAGGAGTGCCTTTGGAAGGTCCTCAGGAACTCTCAAGTTACTCTGGGAAAAGCCAATGCAGACTGCCAAGAGGCCATTTCCCAGTGACTCAGAACCAGGTCTGAGTTACCAAGACCCCCCCGCTTCTAAGATACAGAGGAAAACAGGTTGATGTCAAACTTGACAAATCAGGGTAAACAGGAGCTTCACACATTCCCTTTTCTCTCCCTCTCTGCTTCTCAGTCACCCATTTGACCTCACGAAGGAGAGGGCCAATGCCCAAACTACGTGAAAGGAGTCACTTTTAGGGAAAGAGAGAAAATGAGAACAGGTCTTGGTGAAGGACAAGCTTGGAATGGCTCCTGAATGTTCTCCCTCATGTGCCACCCTCTGATGCACACTCACACAGCTTCCCCTTGTTCTTTTTTTCCAACAGGGACAAACTCTGTATACTGCTGCATGTCATAGCTGGACAAAGATYCCTAACTGAGCAGAATTTCCACTATTCATCATTAAACCTAGAAYTGCAAGGACATGTTGTGTGGTAAAATGCAATCCTAACTACTCCTGGGAAAGGCTACTCTAAATTCTTCTAAGTATTTCTACTCTATTCCCATTCTAGCCAGAGTGCTGTCTTTCACTGATTCCTGCTTAGTTACCCTAATCCTTTCATTTTGGAATACAATCACTAAACCTCTGAAGTTTTAAATGCCAGGCTAGCTTGCTACTTTTTTTAGTTTTAAACTTTTTCTTGAGAGCAAGAGGAAAAAGGAACAGGTGACTACCTCAATAATTTTAGCTAAAATTTCAGATTTTAGTTTTACAGCAGACACAGACTCATGTGCTTTCTTGGCATTTGTGGAAAGTGATTTATTCTGTTGGGATTTTGAAAGAACTCAATTTCAAAACAGCCCCAATATTGACTTAAAATCCCTCCTGCAAACGGGAAGCTAATATGCTGACACTTTTCTAAGCCATTAGAAGACCTTCTGCTGTGTAGGGACCAATACAACTGTCAATGCTGGCACTGTCACCAGAGACTATCTCCTGGGACAGCACTTGAACTGGCAGAATGGGATTCTGATGAGGGGTGGGGAGAKGTGGCAGCAGATGTTTTATGTTGTTTAAAGGATATTATTTTAAAAAACATCACTTTCAGCAGTAATGTGAATAGATTTGTAACAAAGTGGAAACAGGGAAGTCCTGACAATGTTGCTACTTTGGAGTTACTGATARTTATGCCTTCACTGGTGTTAGCGGAATTAGTAACTTAATTGGCTTTTAAAAATGTATTTAGCCAAAATCCTGAACAATTCAGGGTCAGACCAGGTTTTATCTCCCAGAATTTCTTCATTGTCTTTTCATATAATCTAGTTTATAAGGGGAAGAATGAAAATGACGGCTGTGATTTATATTTTGATAAAACCTGAAAAGGATTAGTACCTTTTCAGTTACCAAGTGTAAAATGTGACAATCTAACAAAGGCAGGTAATGCACCTACTAGTGCTGAAATCACCCATTTTCTTCATAATCAGGCTGAAACAAACATTTAACTTTCTCTGCCAATGAGCATGAATTGCTTTGAAACCCTTAAGTGTGCCATAATAGAGTACAAATTACCGCACTGCAGATCCRAAGGGTTTGTTAGCTCTGCAGTCTGTAACTCCAAATCCCTTTACACGTGTCCGTTATTCTTCATCCTTTTTAATTTAGCTGTGAAACTGGGGGATGTATAAATGCATGTACAAGGAGCAGCAGTATAAAAACATGATCAGGATAAAAATAGCAAGTAGTCCTATACTATGCTATAAGCACTACTATTTTTTATTTAATTTCTATTGTTTGAAAAGCAGTGCTATTTTAGCATTTCCTCATCCCTCACATGCTTAGCAACTGCCACAACTATACACACAGTGGCAGGAAGGGTGGATATCAAGCAACACAAGGCCAAACAGCTCTGCCAGAATATATGAAGTTGTTCAGCCTGGAAAAGAGAAGGCTGCAGGGACACCTTATTATGGTCTTTCAATATATAAAGGRGACTAGTAAAAAAGACAATTATTACCAGTGCTGATAGCTACAGGACAAGGGGTAATGGTTTTAGACTGAAAAAAGATAGGTTTATATGAAACGTAAGTGAGAAATTTCTTATGATAAGGCTGCTGGGACASTGAAGAGGCTGCCMAGTGAAGCTGTGGATGCCCCATCCCTGAAGTGTTCAAAATGCGGCTTTGGGCAACCTGATATATTGAAGGGTGTCCCTGCTCCTGCAGGAGTATTGGAGTAAGCGATCTTTAAAGGTCCTTACCAAGCCAAACCACTGCATGATTCAATAAATCTATGGATGTAAGACCTCCTGGACATGCACCAGGGTCCCAGGGCACAGCCCCCTTCATTAGGCACAYGGGAACAATTTGGCCCCATATTCCACTTGATCAGCTCTTTGCTAACAAGGGTCAATAGCGGATGGAAAATTACTGTCTTCATGGAAAATTACTTCCTAATCCTCTTTAGACTGGGTTGCTCTGTGTCCTCTGGTAGAGCTCTGAACTGAGGCTTGTCTCATTGYAGCCACTGATGGTCACTGCAAGCCTTCTCTGCAGAGTATGGCATGATACTGTCTTCACATGGGGTGGTTCAGAAACTATCTGGACAGTGAATACATCAGGCCCTATGAAGATTTCCTTTAACATGCTGAGCCTAGTCCTCTAAACTTGGGGGTTAGCTCACCTYGAGACAGCCATCATATTCTGCAGCCAGTACAAACACATCAGTACAACCCCATTGATTAGGTTAAGCTTTTTCCATTGAGTCTGCAGAGACAGGATTTTGTTGTCCAAGTTTTATATTGCCTACTAAATGTTTATTCTTGATGTTCTATTGTGYCAGTAAAATTATATAATAGACTTAGAAAAGCCAGCTTTATAAAAGAGAAGGAGCCCCAAAGGATGGCAGTCCTTTGCAGTCTCAGTACAGGGACTCTGGTGGTGCATTCCCTTCCCCCTCCTGGGGTCTGCTCTACCTCCTCAAGCCTGTTCTACAATTTCAATAATTCTCATTAGGCCTTGGCTTTTGTGTAATGAGTTGAGCAGTGAAATGTCCCTTGACTATACCAGGAACCCTTACATGGCTAAGGTGGAGTGGCAGTGTTCCTATCAGGGACACATGCTGTCTGACCAAGGAGGACAATGAGAAATAATCAGTCACCCCTGATAGCCTTGGAACATTACCCACCTGAATTATAACCCCAATGAAACTGGGCTTTTGAATAATTTCAGTAATTATACACTTGGGTTACAGTCAGGATGGAAATGGACTAATGAAAAAAATGCCAGTCATCTTGTGACCCTRTAAACAATGGTYCTAAGTGAGGCCCTTTGAGTTCTACCAGACCACAGCAGGCTGTACCAGCATGTCCCTCAGAGTGGCATGCCACTCAGAGCTTGCAAACTATCAGCTTGCAGTACTCAGAGGAATGTCACCAAAGGCTGATGAGCTGGCCTGGACTGACGTCCCCAGTCCTTGACACTCAAGCCTCTCCCACTGGGAAGCACCAAGACATTCAATGTGAGTAATTCACAGACACTCCAGAGAAACAAACTGGAACTTTTAACAAGTAGCTTTGTGTATATATATAAATATACACACACAYRCACAGACAYATCTTTGTGTCTGTGTGCGGGCACAYGTGAATTGATTTAAGTCCCCTACAGACAACTGAGTTACTATTTTGATTAAGGTAAATCCTATTTAATCACTTTGTAAATATTAAATTAGTCAGTTATTGAGTGCTGCTAAATCCTTCAGACATAAACCATTGCCCAGGTCTGAGGCTAAGACTGGACTCAGCCACACCTAGGCTGCATCTGAAGTTTAGAAAGCAAGGGAGTCCATTCTGAGTCTTGTGACYCAACAGCAGGATTTCCCTATTAAATCCTTTAGATATCCCATGGATGAAGTCTGAGATGAAGTTTGGATTGAGTTGCACTTAGGCTCCATATGAAGTTTAGAAAGCAAGGGGGTCCACTTCATAACTCACGCCTCAAAAGGGAAATCTCCCTTACCCCAGGCTCCCTTACCCTTGCCCTTGTGTAAATCATGCAAATGTCATTACAATTCTACTTTCCCTGTATGCTTCATGTCTATAGTARAAGAGTGAATCAATATGCTGCCATGAACTAATGCCATTCTGCAGAAAGAATGGATATTGTTGCTATTCTCTAGTTAAATCACAATGATGAACTATTAATTTCAGACAGCTATGCCCAGCRACTGTAACATGTTCTGTTAAGCTCAAATATTAAAAATCTGCATCCTCCTGCACACAGCATTATCTTTATCAATACACTTGTACATAAAGAATGTATCTGCCAGCTGTGGTTTAAACTCACCATCACATAAATCTTCATGCTCGTCTCTGACACAATTGGAAATACAACTTTCCAGTGCTTTCACTTTTCTGAGCATACTGTTACAGGTAAACACTGACATAAATATAAAGTTGAATAGCTGAAAAGTCAGCTGATACAGCTGCATTGACATCAACACTTTTGTTAGCTGACACCAAATGTGGCCCTGGCAGGATTCAAAATGCAATGATAAAAGTGCCATTATCCTGGCATATCCGCTCTTGAATACACACATAAAAGTCTGAAACATCCTTTCAAGTATATGAACACAGAGGAAAAGTACTTTCTTTGCTATTAAAAATTTGTATTAATCTACCATTAGCCTATTGCATATATTTGGCCAGTGCTCTGTTTTAAAGCAGAACAGCCTGCAGGTGAGTGCCAAATTTGAGACTGACTGTGGTTAGCAGCAAAACTACTTTTTTCAGCAAAAACTGAACAAACCAAAACTGTTGATGATTTTTTTTTTTAAAGTCAGTTTTGGATTTAGAAACACAGAAACTCATAAATGACTTTTTTTGTCTTCTGGTCTCCTTYGCAACAAGAGCTGATAAAGATCATGCTCATAATTTTGCTTTCTTGACATGTAGACACCACTTGATATCTACAAAAGGCTGAAGATTTTCAAACTGTCTTCATTCAGAAATTTAAAAWATAATTGCTTACTTCTTTTGAATGTATTTTAACTTTTTTTGGCATATTAAGGAGYTATTAAAAATTACTTAAGATAGCATATATATGTATGTAATAATAACTTAAAATATGTCTTGCCTTTTCTTTAGAATTTCTTTTTTTAAGTTTGGGAAAAYTATCATAAGCAATACTTGGCAAAGAAATATGAAGGCCATGCAGCTGTAAATCTGTTCCACTTGTGTAAGGTCTGCATACTAGAAATTTTATACATTAAATTGAGAGGATGGGGACTACTAGGTAATCATTTCTTACTTCCTGTACTTCTCCACTGACAAAAATTACAGTGAATGAGTGGGAATGGCTGATGCAGATTTGTTCCATCAGACCCAGGGGCTGGGGTACCTGTGCTTCTATGTAGYGCTGCCCTAGCATAGTCTCAGCACAAGCTCCTATAGTCACCTCCACAGGGCTTGTAAAATACGTGTACCAGAAGACTGAAAGATGTCCTCTTGTACTTTTTGGGGTGTTCAGCCTGTTTRACCTGGCTTATAGAGCATACCCTTTCCTCCATATGCTCCAGCTGCAAGCCCGAGGTTTTCAAGCCTCTCAAAACATCGAGATAAAATGTCATGTCCTGGTCCAAGCCCATCCGCTGACCTGCTTTTGAAGTAACAATTGCCTTTACTTCAAAAGGAATCTGAATCCTTTGCCTTCCCTGCCAGCTGAGGTTGGCCAGTAGGATTTTAAAGAAACAGCAAGAAATTAAGTCTGTGGAAGAAGAAAAGCCCTCCACAAAAGACAATCAAAGAGCTGTTGTGCATGTACAAAGCATACTTTGTATCTGTTCTTGATGTCAGCCAGGTCCTTCCTTTTCATCTCAGGAGGTAGAAATAGATTGGGTAGCACAAAAGAATGGTTCAGGTACATATCTGCTCCCAGTGATTTAAAGTATGTTCCAATCAATTGCCTACAAGTGCTGTGTCAAATCTTCTGGTTAGGTACAAGCTAACTAAAACAACYTGGGAGCTAATTAGCAGGGCCCAAACAGAGGAGCAACTTCTGAAGGAGAACCTCAAACTACTGCAAACACGGAAATGTCACATCAGGCCAGACTATCTTTAGGGAGGCTCCAGCATCTAGCTGTTTCTTCATACATCCTTTATGTTCATACAGTTTTCCCAAATAATCTGTTCTTYSTCTTGCCTGCTCCAGACCAGGAGTCTTCACCTTCAGTCCCYCACCTCTCCTCCCAAGACCTTCTGGTGTGGARAGGGTTCCCACTAAGGGAGCCCATWGCRCTCCACGAACACTTCAGTGGCAAGCWGAGATGTTGCARATTTCATCACAATCTACAAAATAAGAGCAGGTGGACAGCACAGAACATGTGAACACTGAATATCTGAACACAAAACTGCTGTGTTAAAGCCAGTGTCAATTATGATTTGAAAACGATCAGKGTAGCAGATCTCAGAGTTTAAAAACAAGAGCTATCTTTTGAGATCAAGGCACACACTGCACAAAGTCTGAACATGTCAAGTATCTATGGAAACATGCTGAGAACCATTTGGGTACAATTACAATGTTATGGCAAAATGAAGGAAAAACATGTAGCATAAGTTAATGCCAAAGGAGGTTACATAATGCCCAGAATATGTCTCCATTCCACCACAAATGATAACATCTGTTTCTATGAAAATAAATCACAGAGACACTGAATCTGATACTAATCAGACAAAACAGATTAGTAGAGTGGGTTTTTGAGAAACACTGAAGAGAATTAAATCTCTCCATAACTGAAGTTTCTAAATAGACTGCATAATCTTCAGCTATTTTAGGGGCATTATTTTCATGCACTTCAAATATCATTTTTTTGTCTTTTTTGGAGGGTTAGCATGTGCAAATGTATGTTACAGTTGCTAGAAGCAAATGTACGTAYATAGTGATGATGAAGCATAAAGATGTCTTTTATCAAATTCATACTTTATAAAAACTGCTGATTTTTCTGCTACTACTTGCTATGAAAAGGTACCCAGGAAACCTCAACGATTCAGGCTTATAATGTGGAAGCAGTAATTTAACTTCTCTTGGCAGTGTTATCTCCATTACACCTCATGTTGAAAGAAACCTCACTATTGTTAACTATAATGAAATATTTACTACCCGGAATAAATGATTTTTCAGCCAAGAAACTTGTTGTGATAACAAGAAACACAAAAGCAGAACATGAATTGAAACTTTATGCAAACTGAAGAAAGAAAAAGYTGTTTTCTAGAACTTGATTTTAAAACAAAACTGTTCCAGAGAGACATCTAGTATTAGGGTTTCTGTAAGTGAGATTATTCTCAACCTCTTATGTTTGCTGCCAAAAATGCTAAAAAAGTCMTATCACTCCCCCAGCAAACATGTATATTGGGAGAGAAGAATATCAGTTGCTTTATATATAGCAGGACAGGATCATGGTTAGTATTGAGGCTTTCTAAATGGTATCACACAAGGAGGAGGARGTTGAAGAACAGCCTGGATGCAACCTGGCTCACAGCCAGGTAAGATTCTCATCCTAATTTTCAGAGCCATCACAGATACTAACATTGAATATTTCCATTAAAGTGCTGCTCCAAGACACTGCAAAAAGATTCATCTCAGCTCAGTGCTCTGAAGACACAGAAGAAATAATGCCCYGCTGAAKGGARCCCACTGAAATAGTAGATACCTAATGACACAAGCCTCCTGAATCTGTGCCTGCTGCCTACACAGTTCACGAARAAACAGGAACTCTTCCTAGGGAGAACTTAGGTGCCAAATTTTGGTAAGACATGAGCTCTGTAGGAGCTTTCCAGGGTCCTTGTYCTCTAAACCAATAATTAATGGTTTGATGAGACTTAGGAATACTTTCTGAGTGCCTCAAATTCAGGTACAAGGTAGATGAACACATCTGGTGGACTAAATCCTCCTTTTGGTGCTCCCCACTACATTTAAGGCAGTGCAATCAGATGACCATTCCAAGGGAGCTCTTTATATCTTAAAGATGCATTTTAMAAAGGTAATTCAAGCATGGCTCTGCACAGTTCCTGAGGAAAATCCCATTCTTTAAAGAGTTTTAGACACTTCAATGGAAATTTTATTCCTTCTTGTTCTTCTTGTTCTGCACATCTGCCTCATTTGATYTCAGGACAACTTGACCCAGGACATAAAAAAGCATTGATATACYCACTATGTATACACAAAAAGCCATTTGTAAAAAGCTTCTAAAGATAAGTACTTCTTAAGAAGTGCAACTGTTTTTATTTGAAAAAATTATTCCAGTTCTTTYAAATAAACATGCAAAAACTGAAAGRATTTTARTCAATGCTAATTACATGCACAGTCCTGATGGAGTTGTTCACTGATACTCAGTTGCAGAGACTATTTTTCTGTATGTAACAGTGTCATACATCTCCTTTAAAACTCTGATGGCCACACTTTACCTAATCACTGCAATAAAGCACTCTGGAAGTTAATACAGTTTGGCTMTTTAATGTTAACAAGAACATTAATAATCCTTCATTTTCACATTTAACAGGCAAAACCAACGTCTTAGACTGTAAGTGTTCAGCTTTCTCTAGATCCTCCTGRAACTATTAAGTTCTGCATCTTCCTTCAGTTCTGTTCTTGCCAGGGCAACATCCATCCATGACATCCATCTCATTTGGGTGTTCTCATCTGTTTTCATCTGGATAATCTGAAGTACAGGTTGAGGGCAGGAAAAATACTGAGTACCAGCTGAGATCTCAGTGGGTTCCAGGGTGCAATGCTTACATTCAGAACAACTGAGATTATGTTTTCCATATTGTTATCTCAGAGTTTCCTCTGACAGCAATTCCAGACTTGGCTATTACAGTGCCACAGAAAATTAAACTGCTTAAAGAACTGGTATNAAAAAGAAAAAGAAAAAGAAAAAGAAAAAGAAAAAGAAAAAGAAAAAGAAAAAGAAAAAGAAAAAGAAAAAGAAAAAGAAAAAGAAAAAGAAAAAAAAAGAGAAAAAGAGCTCTTAGATGTAATATTATTGGAAGAATCTTGCAGAAGAGAAATCTGGATGCTACGATATATTTGCAAAACAGTTTTTTCTGCTATGAGGCAAGACTCAGCAGAAAGGTGTTAGGCTGTGTAATATGTGGGTAATTGATTTTCAAGGATATTAGAAGCATGTATTGGTGCACTTTTTTCTCAATTCATATGAATTATATTTAACTGCAGAGTTACTAAGGAATTCTTTTCCTCTGTCTGATGTAATTCAACGGAGACTGAATAAATGGGAAAACCTTGTACTCAGTCACAGTCAGGCACACTTAYGTTGACACCAAGGGAGATTTAAGATGATATCCTGGATAAAACTGTCTATCTCCCCATCCATTCAGCTAGAGGCCTGCACCAAACACCTCCAGGTAGGCACAACAAAGGGGGAAGTTTAACCTGGCAGTTGTGGATACCTACTGGCTATCAAGCAAAGCAAATTGGGACCCTTCTAAAGGTGATGGCGGAAAGGTTTGGCAGGATTTGTAGGCAAACGTTGACCTTACCTTGAATGGCAACATGCAAATGGAAGAGATCTCAGAATAGTCAAAAGTTAGCCAAAATGTGTATCACAATAGCATCTGGCAAGCTTTTGTTGATCAGATGCTGCACACTGCTTTTAGAGCTCTGGCACTGGTATGACTGGCTGTCCTACTCCCCGACATGAATTCCCAGTGGGGTGAGATAAAACTTCACTCGTGAGTCACTGCTCTTGCCTCATCATACTTTGTCACCCTAACCAGCTATGGCTTAGCAGAAAGGAGGGCAGTAATTCTGTGGTAACAGAGTTCTCAGAAGTCTCTTCCTAATCTGGAGGAACGGAACAGATGGCTAAGAATCTGAAATATGAACATAAAGATCTTTATTTTAAAGCTTTTAAAAAAAATTATTTACTATTATTACCTCTTTTTTGTTGCTATTTTTCCATGCAGTTTCTGACACACAAGGGCTATGAGACTTCTCAGAAGAGACATCTCCATCACACTGACTGAAYCAAACACAGAAGAGCAGCCAGGTTCCTGCCATGCTCTCACTAGTGCTCACACTGGTAGCCAGAGAGCTGCCTGACATTTTAAATTTAGCTCTATGAAGTCACTGTGTGAGAAGAAAGACACTGAGGTGCTGGAGAGTGTCCAGAGAAGGGCAATGSAGCAAGTGAGGACTCTGGAGCACAGGTAGGATGAGAGGAGGCTGAGAGAGCTAGGGTTGTTTAGTGTCAAAGAAAACAAGGCTCAGGGGGAACWAATTGCTCTCTGCAACCCCCTGAAAGGAGGCTGTAGCTAGGTGGGAGTTGTCCCCTTTTCCCAGGCAACCAGAGACAGGACAAGAGGAAATGGCCTCAAGCTGTGCCAGGGAAGTCTTAGATTGGCTGTTCAATAGGATTGGTTCACTGAAAGGGTGGTTAGGCATTGGAACARGCTGCTCAGGGAAGTGTGGAGTCACCATCCCTGGAGGTATTTAAGACACGCAGATGTGGCGCTTGGGGACATGGCTTAGTGATGGACTTTGCAGTGCTACAGTTGGATCAACAATGATTCTGTGATGAATCCCTGGTCTGATGCATAAACACTGTGACCYCCTGATCTGAAGCAGAAACATCTCCAGCATCAGTACATTTGCAAAGAGGTAAGGAGCAGTAAAAGGGACTACAACTCAGAAGAATCCTAATTTGTCCATGTAGCTGGCAGAGAATAGGCCTTTACTTGTACTTCAGGCTCATCTGAGAAGCACAGTTGAAGTTCTCAATGCAGTGACTTATCTTAGGCTGTATCTGGCCAATTCTTCTGYGTTCAGCTGCTCTCATAGGTTACACAGCCTGTCTTTACATTTCTGGATCACTGCTTGCCCCAACAAGACGAGAATACAAATGCAAGGAAAAGCAAACAGCCTCAGGCTCTRTCTTAGCACTAAGACATGTTTGAATTAGCATATTGTTCTCAAAACAAAATTTAAAAATTTGAAAATCTCTAAAATTCTGGTATCAAGTAAAAAGGTATTTCCCACAAACGCTTTCTAAATTATGATCATTAAAGTCCCATCTAAACTGGGTCCTGGGAGCACTTCCAAACAGTCCTACCTGAGTACATAGACTGGGTTGGATTCTACATTGGATTGAAATCTGGGTGTGTGTACACCTCGACTTGCTATGCTCTAGGTCCTATGCAATTTGAATTCAGCCTTATATAAGGCMATCTTAGAGAAATTCACAGAATATAAAAATGTTCCTCACTTCCATCAAAGAAGAGTTAGAAGACCAAACTCCATGCAAATCATATGCAGTGATATGAATCTTTGAAGGTTTGAGTCAAAACAAGTATGCCTAGAGATGCAAATTTTATATTCTAAATTCTTAGTGAAAGTAAATAATAGAGATATTGGAAAAGTGAGAACCAGGAAATGTAAAATCCTACTATTTAAAGGAAATGTAGGTTCCTTCCAWCTACATTTGAGTAGTTCAGATTAAAAACTAGGCTGATATTGCAGGTATCCCCATATAAAAAAATCAGGATAAAAATTCACTTGAAGTTTTTAATGTCAACTTGACTATGTTTTCACACTACATGCTTCCTCTGAATTAAAGATGATGGTCTTCATCTCATTAATAGTCTAAACTTACTGTAGCCAGTCAATGAGTGTAGTTGAATACRAAATACTAAGCTAGAATAATACTTTCCACAATAATGTTTTCACAGARAGAAATGTAGCCCTTTCCTGTCCCACTGATTTACAATCAAAATGACTATGAATTATGCATCTCATAATTCCAATGGCATTATGAGAAACAGCTCACGCAGACAGCACATCTCAACCTGTTAACACAGTTYTTCAGAGACCTTGTAATTATAGAGTTCTGCAGGGAAGCACGTCATCTTTGCCACTTGCCCACAACTACTATCATCAATAAAAAAGCTAATTTATAAAGAACAACAAAACCATCAGCACAAATTTTGATAGCCTGTTTCCATCACTTTACCAGACAATACATTTTCAAAAGGAAGTGTATATTACCATAATAATTCCCACAGTAATTATCCACACTTGTAAAAAAATCATTGTCAGTTATAACCCAGATATTTTCAAGAGCTTGTTAGTTGACAGATGTGTACAGATTTGTACATATTTAAGCAAAGAGCTTATAAATATAAACTCTTCCTCACTATTCCCTATTACAAAGAAATAGTGTCATTTGTGAACACTGTTTCACAGGAACTCTTTTAAAATAAATTTTTAAGATTTTAAAATCTAAGCAAACCAACTACTAAGAATGGACATTGTCCTTTGTTTCTTTTTAAATGAAAGGTTACCTCATCATGCTCAGTCTTTCTTGGAAATKACTAAATAATTTGTTGGCAAATATTGTTCCCACATTTAGAAAAACATTTTAAAAACCAATTTTCATGCATGATTTTCACTTATTATTCACTGAACTCCAAAACCAGGCTACAAATCTTGGCCTGAATTCAGAAACGTATCTAAACAGATGTCTAAACTCAGGCAGAAAAGCATTCTTTCTGGCCAAAATCCAGAACGACAACTTCTCTGTAGTTCACATTCATACCTTCCTTGGGGGAAAAATGATAAAACACTGAAATTCAATATCCTAGAAAAAAAAATTCAAAATCTTTATTGCAGTCAGAAGAAAGTGACTGGCTTTTGAAACACCCAGAAACTGAGCTTAGAGCAAGCAATTTCAAAGAGACTGTTTATTGAAAGGATTTGAATCATGGAAGGGGAACAAGCAGCCTAAAAGAGGCACTAAAAGAGCTTGAGATCTGAARCACCTCAGCAAGTGGCAGTCACCCTGTTCATAGACAGAAAAAAACAGTAATCAGCAGCCTGGCAGACACAGACCAAAACGTTTATGTCACAACCTTTAAGCAGAAGCTAGTTTCAAGGTGAGAGTATCAGTTTTAAAACTGAACTTCAATCTGATCTCACAATATGGTATTCCAAATTAAACCAGTCTAGTACTGCAGATTAAAATTGTGGACCTAATGAAAGAAATTTTTACACAGAACCCTTCCCCACAAGTCTGAAAGAAAGTCAAAAGAAATTAAAATATTTGAATCTCAGCTTTTTAGAGCTGGCACATGAYCATTTTCATCTCTGTTAAGCACAGCTGTAACTGAGGGTTATTTTTTATTCCTAACCCCATCCTAAAAAAACCCAGATCTTAAATGTCTGCATTTGTCTCCCTAAAGCAAAATCTTATCAAGACATWAATTTCAGTCTTTTCTCCATCTTTTTTCCATGATTATTTTGCTACATGTTCCTTCTTTATCCGTAGCAATTAATGACTTTGAACATAATGGCTCATCATTGCTACATCCAGTTGAGTACTAAATCCTCTCCTAAACTCCTTCCTCCTCTTTATCTAGTGTTTGCTCTATCTCTGTGGACAGTGATCTTTCTTGTTAGCACCTCATGATTGATTATGTATCTTTTTTAGGACCCCTCTAGTGGATAGAACACTTTTCCAGACATTAAGTGGATTGCATTTAGCTCCATATCTGTGAGGTTAACTAAGGAGAAACCTTTGTTAGGAAGACACCCAGCTTGTAAAATTCCTAAAACTGAAAGTCATGGTTGCAATCCCCTTGCGATGCGGATCTTACTCATCAGAGGAAAATAATTTTTTATCTCYAGGCACTAATTCAGACCAAGCTGCTTTGTAAACACAGAGCACAAATTCTGAAAATGCTTTCCCGACTACCCGCGACGCAATCCATTTCTTGTGTAAACATATGTCAAGAGCTACTTCTGCSACCAGGACAGAAATCCAGTCTAGACACATTCCAAAATACATCAGGACACTCTGTCAGCATGCTACTGGCTTGTGTGCTGCCTGTGTCTTGGTCTGTCAATGGAGACAAAAGCCATACACCACTGGCACTTTCAGAAACCCCTGACCTACATATAAGCTGTGACATCAGAGCAAGAGTGTGRCATGAGAAAGCTGTATAAATTCTTCAGGGTTAGCTATTTAAATTTTTTTATGTAATCAAAACAAGTACGTTTCCTTGACATTTTTTGACTTATATTCATTTATTCTGCATAAAAATAMGCAGAATTTTTTACAAAGCACTTGAAAAGAATCTTTAGTCATTTTTTGTTTAAGATGAGGCAAAAAAAATTGCTGTTGGCCCAAAACCTTGTTTGAGAACTCTACATACACAGCATCATTTTCCTTCATCTTTTCAAAGAAGGCACAGCAGAAACAGTGGCAGGGTCTTAACCYGGGTGGAAAATGCTGTAGGCAGCTCTAAATTCCTCCTGTGACTACAGACATTCCTTTAAAAAATCCAACCTGATAAATTCTAAAAACAAAAGCAAACCGCTGAGTTCTGAAAGGGTTAAAGGGCTTGTCACATACATAATAATTTCTAACACTYTCATAGTTTGTTAGAACATATTAATGACAGGAATATTTAGATTYTGAAGACTACCCAATGGACCACCAGAAAGGAAGGCATTCTCTAGTAAACAGGTATTACAGCCTGTGCTGCTGCCCATGTGCTGCTCCACTGCAGCTGGCAATGCACTGGAGAAGATCAGACTATTGCTTGTAATGCAGGGTTAGACTGAGGCAGCACCAAATGGGAGTCCTGCAAGAAACTCCATTTGATACTTTGTGCAATGAAGGCAGTGAATTTGGGAAAGGTACTAGTGGAATCAAACCAGCAGTTAAAATGCAACTRCTTTTCAGTTCAGACTAGAAGAGGGCTTCTAATCCTTCAGTTAGTCCTTGACTAGGAAGAACGAAGAATTTCTCTCCTTTCTTACCTTCTTTGCATCTATGAGCAGATCCCTCCCACGACAGATTGGTATCTTTCTAGGAGAACTCTGATTTTACACTGATACTCTGATATGTCTCAGACACTGATGAAGAGACAGACAGCAGAAGAGTCTGCTAGATGGGAACAGCGAAATGAGAAGTATATGAGAATTGAGAAGAGGTACATGAGATAGAGAAAAGTAGGAGGTATACATGGAGGGAAGTGCAAAGAAAGTAACTTGAAAACAGGAAGAGTTATTAAGGAAATCACTTAACTTAAGCAAGATCACAGAAGTTCTGGGTTAGGAAAAATTCAGTCCATTTTGAAAGTGGGGAGAAACTAAGGCTGGTCAGTAATRAAAGATTATATATGTGACTCTACTTTTGCTGTGGACTTCTGAGCTTTATTGCTAAACCTGCAAAGCAGGGCAGTACTGTGCAGCTCTGTCTTCTGGATCTGCTGTTTTTGAGACCCTACATACAGTTTGTGGGCCACAATGGTCTTTGAGATGTAGACTGTGAAATAAATTTACATGCTGAATATATGTTGAGGGCTGGAGTTCTGAAGTGACTTTCATCAAAGCCAACAGAAGACATTAAAGATAATCTCAATGGACTATCCMCATTCAGTTTCATCTACAGGGCATAGTAGTTTTCAGAGAGGCTAAAGCAAAATGTACTTTATTGGCAATGTGGCAAAGACCCACCTCGGAGCAGAAAGCAGAAATTAACTGCACCTTGGGCAGTTAATCCCAAGAAACACAGGGAGGCAAAAGAAATTTCTCTGTTTGTGTCTTTCACAGCCAGCCTCAGTTCACTTGGTAAAGCATCTTTAGTTCTGTACATTTAATGATATATAAAAGGAAACAGAAATATTTGTRTATGCTCAACATGTACAATAAATCMAATTACACTTTGTTATCAATCACACTTTACTTCCACATCAGTTCAACTGGGAAACATTACAGTAAATTTATAGATCCATTTTTTCCTGCTTTGATTTAGAATGAATTTGAATGTACTGATAATCAATCTGGAAACTGAGGATGGTGAGACTAAAAAGTCTTACCAAAGGATAGAGGTAAAATGACATAATCCATAGACTGGGATTTTATAATTGATATGGTTTATTAGTAGACTATTTCATACTATACTTGTTTTTTGTAAAGAAATCCTGCTATCAAAACCAAGATGAGGATGTATCATTCCTGCTCAGCCTAAATACAGTATCTCTGTGTCTCTTTCAATCCTTAACAGAGATGTAAGTCAATCATAGCAGCAGAGCAGGAATCCAGCAGTTCCCATTGTTTTGTAAAAATTGTTTGTCTTTTCACATGCACATACTGATAGCCATATTTGAGTCAGAAAGCCTCAAATTATTTAACCTTGCAGTGGAGTGAATGTTCTGTACTCAGCCTAACCACCTCAAACTTCAGTGCTGAGCTCAGCAGAGCTCTACCAGCTGACAGCTAACCAGGAGGTTACCCAGTATAYAGCTGGAGTCAGGTACTTGGCACTCAGGCTGGACTCAGTAATTCCCCAGCAAAGCATTGCAAGACATTTCAAGCCACAGAAGCTCAGACTGGACTGCAAAACCTGTTYGTATTGTGATAATTTATTTGACCTAGCATGCACTTTAAATGCTTAAAAATGAAAGGTTTTTAATATGGGTGTGGGACTCTGRCAGTCTTATGTTTATCACAGACTGTGAATCTGTCCAGCAAAGCACTAAAACAGAGAGAGCCTTAGCCAAATTCCAGCATTTACCTGCTACAGAAGTGTCAAATTTGTGACAGACTGTGGATAGAACTGACTGGTTAGCCTGAACCAAAAGAAGTTGTGTTTGGCACAAGGCTAAAGCTATCATCATTTGAAATCCAGAGAAAATGAACAAAGATGACACCTTGTTTTCTAAAACCAGGAAATGCATGAAATAGTAGAAAACAAAGTTGCCAGATCATACAACACTGGAACAAAGTATTTTAAAATCATGCAATCTTAGTTTAAACAAATCTGCATAAGTAGRTTTGCATATTCTCCTCAGATGGCAGATCTCCTTGTCCAAAAAAAACCCTGGGACATTTTAATGATCTTGCTGTCATTTTGCTTTTAATGGAAACTTGTCTTAAAGGCTTACTGATAGACAGAATGTCTCTATTTCAATAGAGGGTAGAATACCATCTCTAAGTCTCACTAGATCTATTATTCCTAGTCTAACAAAACCTATTGCATATGGCTCAGAAAATACAAAAAATGTTCCTCTGAGGTCAATCAATTACTCTGCCCAAATCTAAGAAATTAGCCAAAGTTCAGTAATAATGTCTACAATCTACAGAGGTAAATTCTCTGATTTCTTTACACTAGAAACCTATGGCTTCTTTTTATACAAAGATATTCAATCCYTTCTTCAAGCATAACCATATGCTATTTTTTTTTAAATAGTTTAGAGGAAAAATTAGACAGTATATAATTGTCTGTAGACTGTGACTATTTTAACTGTTAACATGTCTCAATTCAACTCTGTGCCTAAAGTACAGAGTTTAGCAAGGTTACCATGTATGTCTTTGGCTAGACTAATAAATCCCTGTGAATAAAACTACTGATTGTATTGTACTKATTATTATTTGATAGTGTCTGGCCAATTTTTAACTAAAAAAAATTTTGTTACAGTCTCTGAGAAACTGGGTTTTGTGAACTATTACGCTGGTCAAAGTGACGTGTTAACTGAAGTGACATGATGAGAGACGTGAGTCTAAATTTTATTATCCGTAATAGAGTATTCAGATACACTCAAAATCTTCACTTTCTCATTTTGGGTTTGGTTGGGGTTTTTTTAGTTTAAAAAAGACTTCGGCACTATGAGTTTCAAAACTTGCAATCGTATTTTTAGGGTGATGGTGTAACACATGAAGAAATACGTTAAATGTCAAAATTAATAACAACATCAAAAGAATCACAGACTTCTCAAAGAATTTTATGCCAAAATTCTCACTGATGACAACTGCAGATTTTTGGCTGACCTCTCTGGCATTAAACAACTGCAGAAAAACACCTACAAGGGTGTAATTCTAAATGTGATAGCATTTCCAAAAGCTTAAAAGTACTAAAAGAAAAGACAGTATATAAAAGTCTGACTAAGTACTGTCATCAATACAGTATTTCACAAAAGCTTTCTGAAAATGTTACTTTTAAKAGCATCAGGTGAAAAGAGCAGTGTAATATGGCTTATAAATTACTGGAAGGGCTGTTGACACAGGTTAATAATAAATGATAGCATATGCAGTAGAAAGAGAGAGAGTCACAGACGAATGCTTGCTAACTCCAGYTTTAGTCACCATTAAAGCTAATGATCTGTAGGCAGTGCATGCATCATGGTAAACCAGACCCGTCAAATACAAAGCACAGGACCTACTGAGGTAAGTTATCTTCTATCTGCTTTATTTCACAGGCATAGCYATGTTAAATTAAACTGATGGTTTTATTAGCACTAGGCCATATTGAGTCTGGTTTTAAGACAACTCTCTCATTTCAGCTCTCTCATTTCAGAGAGGGGTTCTTAATTCAGTGCTTGCAGAAAGATGCAAGATGCTCAGGTTTAAGCACAAGACTTCCTATCACTTTATCAGCTCCGTAGAATCCCTCTCCTGAAAACCCTCAAAAAATTATCCATATGAAGAAGAAAATAAGTAAGCTCCTAAATACAACACATAGGCAAGGACTTGCAGACCATGTGGGGAAGAGGGCTGTGATATCTGCTGGTTGTGTCACAGGTTTAGATTAGGATATGAGAACATGCCAAAGCAAAGTCCCACTCACACAAGATGAAGATGTGGATGGCAATGCTACCTTTAAACACAGTAGTTGAAGGTCAGCACAACTTGAAGCTAAACACAGAGGTTATTCCATCATAGCAGGGATTTCTATTCCTCTGACTGCTCTGCAGTTTGAAACATTGCCAGAGATCACAGCAGTCCCTGGAATGAAAAGGGATGAGAATCTGGGCAGAGTTCAGAGAACACAAACATGGAAAGATCTTTATTAAGAAATATAAAAATAACGAAGTATGTTGCACAGTGTATTCAAATMATTTGCAGAGGTGTGATAACCTTAAAAATACTGGGAGCTGTTAAGTGAAAGAGGGAAAGCATTTTAAGTGTGGTACAAAGAGGCACAGACAGAGCAAAAGAATGAAAATCTAGTCAGATGACCATCTGCTGCATCTGGGCAGCAAATACACAGCTATAAACTACTTAGACTGGGGCTACTAGACCAGGACTACTATTGTGCCCAAGCAGCACAACACCCACACATGTTGATAGAAACTTAACCTTATTCACACTTGAGAAAGAGGAAGGCTGGATAGCCCCATGTCTTGTCCCATGCCATAGCACAACAAAGGCAGAGGAACTTCATGTTTCCCATGTGCTGCTTTAGAAATAGAGGGCTTTGCCTGCTCTGAGTACAGCTGGGGCAAGYTGAATGGCTATCCTCTGCAGCTCACCACAGACAGCTCACCACTGCCTTCCTGTAAGATGTGACTGATCATCACTGCATTTGCTGGAACAACTGCTGCTTCTTAGGTCAGGTCAGTTTAAAAAAAAAAAAATCCCACTATTAGAAAGTGTTGGAATTCTTCTGGATCATTTTGACTGAAGTATGCTAGGAAGAGACCTAAATATCAGCTAAATTGAGCAGCTGAGGGAGTGAAAAGGGGTCCTGGGGCCAACCAGATCTGCAGCACTCAGCTGCAACTAGAACAGGATGTGTAACCACACTGCCGTCCCCTGCTTTATGTCACAGAGGATSTCTCTGCTGGAGGCAAGCAATTCTTTCTTTGAGCCTGTGCAAGCCCTTTCACTTGAAAAAGCATCACAGTTTCCAGTAATTGTGGTGGCCAGTCCACTACCCACTGGCTAAGGACCACAAACTATCCAACACCTCAATTACTACCAGCAAATATGGAGTGCTACTTATTGTTACCAGTCTGCACAGGATTAAAAACAACCCTAAAAACAAAACCAAACAATCAGCCTCAAWTAAGAAGCTCTACCATGTTTATGATACCTTCCCTCATCCAGTATTTTACCTTAACGGAGTATGACAKGAGGAAAACAAAAACAACCTCCCTGACCCCTCTATGTTCTCCAAGACTTATTTTTCTGGAGGTTTACTTGGCACGTAGCTCAAAATGAGGTGTTGAACAGAACCTCTAAATGAAGGTGTCTGTCACRGACAAGCATCTCTGAAACTGTTAGTACAAACCCAACCCTGACCAGAGTGACTTCCACCACAGCTACTGGCTTTGAGAGCTGTGACCTTTCAGTGATCCAGCTTTGTCCCTGAGGCACTGCAACACACTCAGAATGCTCTGTTAGGAGGATAAATGAGTTTAATGAGTAGTTSCATTTTGGGAGACTGCCCCTGCCAGTATATTCTGGGTTGTGTGGTTCATTTCTTAAACTAAAATATTCCCTAGGGGAAAAAAAAAAAGAAAGGACAATTCTTGGCTGCAGGGTGGATACAGAAAGGTGGTTTTCCTAAATAATAAATTAGGTCAGTCTTTAAATAAGTCATCTCCTTCTGCCTGGATAAATATTTACTCCTTCCAAACTAATATTAGGTTTATGTGTCTCCCAAAAACTTCATTCTTTTCTGGTTTTCATTAGGAGTTCTGGAGTCAGCCACAACAGACATTAACTAGATAGCTTCAGGGGATTAAAAAAAAAGGAACTCCAAAATAACAAAAAACCCCACTTGGGCTTCTAGTTTTCAATAACACCAGCCACTGTTCATTCAGCACACAGATAAGTTATTTCTCCAACAAAAATGACAACTGGATCAAATGAAACCCAAAATTCTCCAAATGGAACTTAAACACTGGAAGGCAGGAATTTGCATTTTCAAAAATAGTTGATAATTTACTACAAACTGAATATTAGAGAGGCCTTATCCTTCCAAAGCCCAGTGCTCCAAAAGCTTTTGTGTCRAAGACAGGTAGAGAAGCAATGTTTTGAGGGTACAAGGCCCTGCTGTTTGTACCCAGAGGATAGGGGGAGAAAGGTAGTCAGTAAAAAATTAGCACTAGAAAGTCCAGAGGAGAGGCATGAAATTATTAGAGAAGAAAAACAGTGATTATCTTAGAATGAAAAATTCAGGAGAAGGCTATGTCACAGTACACTGTGAATCTTAAAGATGCCTGATGGCAGACAAATTGTCATTTTCACAAGTTGGATGCTTTTCTGGTTTACAACAAATTTGTTTCAAATTGCTGTTCCCTAATGACTACAGTTCCTCACAGAATCAGAGAATGATTTGGGTTTGCAGAGACCTTAAAGATCATCTCATTCCAAGCCCCCTGTGGTGGGAAGGGGTGCCATTCATTAAATCAGGTTGCTCAGGGCCCCATCCAACCTGGCCTTAAATGAACCTGGCCATCATCCAGAATGAAGAACAACTTCAAGACTTTTAATGATCATTTTGTGTTCATTAGAAAGYTTCTGGTTTAATTTTGACCTTTCAAAAGTAAATCAAATAAACATTTCTTTTCCACGAACTATGTTTGGTTTTCTTGGGGAACAAAACAAAGCCAAGTGAGTTGCTTGATTACCCCCATCAGAGTAAATTTGAGAGGAAGAGAATAGGTGTTTAACCATGAGGGGGTAAATCCTTGRACAAGACCAAGTAAGTACAGAAGTGTTTATGAAAAAACTAAGGCTGGAAAGGATGGRATTTCTGAGGACTGGGGGATGGTACAGGAGGGCACCCTTCTCATAGCAGTGGGTGCACAGGCACTTCAAGGCAGAGTGTGGTGCCCTCATGAGGGAGGTTATTTGAAAGGTAGCATGGACAGGGTGTCATAAGCCCCATGACATGGCATATCATCTTAGCCACACTGTAACAGTTTCTGAAAATGAAGACCCTGACATTAYAGTGAACCCCAGACAGCCATGGGCTTCTACTGGCAGGCAAGTTCCTGTCCTGACTGAGCTCAGTGAGGCATTGACACACACCTAAGTCTTTCCAGTACTTATTTTCCCATATGCTGAGCACAAGCAATTTTGAAAGTCTCAGCTAAAAGAGCACATAGGAGCTCACCATCAGGCATTGCCACAATTCACAGCTCCTCCTTCTACAGAACTAAGTCTAACAAAAACCTGAGGAATGTAAATTTGATCACTTACCCTTGAATTTTAGGACAAACAAGAGAATTTACTAATCTCTATRTATTCTTCCCTAAAACTGGGAACTATAGGAGCAAATAGGCCTAGTATCAGAAAGTCTTACATGCAASGAAAGCCAAGCAAGAGCAACCTAAGACAGTTTAAAGTTCTCAGCRGCTTTTATGAAAACAGTTTTGAATGTAGGCTTTTTTGTTCTGGAACAAGTACAAAGCTGTACTTGTTTATCATTTTTGCTATAGAGTGTGTGCATAGCTGAAGCAGAACAATCAGCTTGAGGAAGCATTCCTTAAAAAAAAAAAGAACTCAATTTTTTTATTATTCAAAAGAGGGGAGAAAAACAAACACACAATTTCGGTATACGCCCAAGAGCTTTTTTTCCAAAAACATTTGTATTTGTTATTAGATCAGTAAGTATGCTTTGCTGGCCACATCAAAGCTCTTTAATTTATCTGTGATCAATCAGGGGTAAGCTTGTAAGATAATTTTTTTTCCCCATCAACTAAAAAGAGTTAGCAGGAAAAAAATATCCTAGACATCAAACTAATCAAATTATACATGTTCTTGGTTTCTAGCAGCTCCTTAAAAGTGATTTTGGAGAACAAAGTGGTCTGCTTTAAAATTACTTACAATTAGAAATATTTGCCATTTATTTTCCTTTCAGGAAATTCCAGTGCTTTATCCCAAACTCACTGATGTCRCTGAAGTTTTTCACAGTGATTTCTGTGTGCTTTGGAGCAGATCTCTGCTGCATTCAGACTTCTGTCAAGCAAGTCTCTGAACTAACCCCCCCTAYGCTCCTATGCTAGGATGGGTGGGAATGTGCTCAGAATACCTTGCACAATGTCTGACACTGCAAACTTCCCCCTACATTAATAGATGACTGGCTATTAGCATAATATAGTGGTGACAAACAGAATATGTGCAACRTAATGTATAATCTGTGGTCTTAAAACATGACAAATAGAATAATTTAACTGTTTGCATTACTTCTGATGCTTACAATTTTACAATGCAAAAAGAGGAAAATAATCCTGCATCCCTTAGGAATACTGAGGCTTGTTCTATTCAGTCCAAGCAGGACAGATTCTTTTGGTACTATTCATAATTTGGGTTGTCAAGAATAGATTAACAGTTAAATGAAGAACTTTGCTTTGTAATCTCAACAGATAATATGCAACTATGTAGRAGGAAAATCTAACTACACCTTGACCTTGCATAATGAGGATAACACCAATTAATTAATTAAGAACAAGAACTGACCTGATGAAAACTTGTTAAGAGCTACTTAGCGGAGGGCTTTTTGAGGGAGCAGATAAGGCAAGGAAAGAACAAGGTACACTGCTTAAGATCTAAATCTAAACAAAGTTTGGATAAAAAACAACGTGCAAGTTTTTAATTGTACCATCAGGATGATTTCAAAAGGATTTGCATTTAGTTGTAATCTTTAAGACAAAATTTTCTGCATCAGACAGCAAATGATGCAGAAATCTTTTTTAAAAGTTGAATCCTGTCCCGTGTCTTCAAGACAACATAATAATCAGATAACAATTAACTTGATATCACTAACTGTAATCTGTTTTTCACATTGCACTGCCTTTTCTTTTTTTTTTGTTTGATCAAAACATAGGTTTTTGTACCTGGTGTGCCCATCAATAATAGCAACATGCTATGCTCCAGCATGGAGGTCTTGAAACTGCATGTAAATTACTTTATTTCTAGTAATGTATCAGAAATAGGAAACTGGTAATTTGTAGGAGAATRTCCTTCAAAATTCAGGTTCCTTACACCATTTTCCCTCTTCATTAGGAAAGCAGTAGTGAAATTAGAGGTTTGTTGACTGTGATTCTTAGAATTACTGGGATGCCTCTGCAATCYGAAAGATTAAAGCAGCTTTCTTTCAAAACACCTGCAGTGTTATTACTGGAAATAGTGCTTTTCTACAGCAATTTGCACTCTGATCACTTCCCATCTGAAGAACGTCTGACTACCAATATTAGTCCTTAAAAATTGTAATGAGATTGAAGCACAGTGTGAAAATCAAASTTTTACAGATAGTTGGAACACTTCCATTTTCTGTTTATTTGTTTGTTTGGCAATTTTTTTCCCACCAAGAGAGAGCAATTAAGTACTCTCTGGAGTAAAGAGGYTTAACTCATCACCTTTACCTGTTGAGTAAAGATCTCCCTATTTGAGGCGTGCCACACAGCCCTTCTTAAAGAAAACATGCAAGTCAGCTTAAGTTGTATTTATAGAATAAACTCACAGCTTCTCACCCTGAAGAAACACCAAAAACCTCTTTTGCTCAACACTGCCCTATCTGGAAATAAACAATGGCATGATAGCAGTAGGTGTGATAACAGGATGGTTGAGTACAGGGGTTTTTTTCCAGTAGAATGCACTAATTCAGATTCTATCTACTTGTTATATTTGCAATRTTCCAAAATTGTGCAAAAGGGTGCTGGGGCAGCAGCTTAGCTGAGATGAATCAAAACAGCTGAACTGGATAGGATCAAATAAGGCAACTATCTCGTAGTCTTTGCAGTGCTCAGCCCCCAAAACTGGAAGCAGTTCCAGTCCCAAACACAACACAGCAGGAAATTTACCCTCTTATTTGGCATAAGTGATAGCAGAGGTTTTTGTGATTTCTCTTGTTTTTTATGTGCAAGCATTTTTCTCGTGAAGTACAAATCCAGCACTTTAAACCTACTGATAATAAACTTGTTTTTGTCTTTCACGGAACCTATGCGTAATGCCTCCCGCATCTCCTGGGATTTGTGTAGATGCAGGTGGAAAATTACTGCTGGGTGCATTTCAGGAGATGTCCAAGAGCACACAGACTGACAGTCAGAGCTGGCAAAAGGAACAGGCTCTAAACACTGCTGAGTATTCCCAGCATTCAAGTACTTCTACACCTGCACTGCTACAGTCCAAAGCCCTTCTATAGGCGTGCTAGGATTCAGACATGCTCACAGCTTTTGGAAGTGACAATGGTGGCAGAGGTACAGGCAGAAAGGCTCCATGCACTAGTAACATGAGGTTGGCATTGGAGGGCTCCCTTGGCCCCAAGGTGATGCACGCTGGGTCTGGACTTACTGATTGGTTTGCTACCTTCAGTCACACTTGGTGGGAAAAGTAAGGTCTCTCCAGTGAAAAATGAAGCATGACAACTGCTAGAAAAACAGCAGGTGCACTAAAAAATTACAGGACTTGTGACAAAATTTGGTCTATAATGGAGCACAGGATTTAGTATTAAAAAGCATCTTAGTGATACTTGCAGCTACTTGAGAAGCTGCACATTGCAGCTTGTATAAAGCAATAGAACAGCACTAATTAGGCCTAAAACTTGCTAACATTTAGGATAGAACTGGTAACAAAGTTTGGTATTTACAACAAACAGGGCATGKGTCTGTAAGTATGATTCGATATTCTAATCATCAATATAAAGACTGTCCTATATAAAGACATCCACATCTACCCTGTCACTAGCAGGGTAGATGTGGATGTCTTTATATAGGTTTTCAGGTAAGGTTTTCATTCCACCTTAATGCAAACTGTCCAGACATGAGGGAGCTCATCTGTCCTACTTGCTCAGATGTCTCCATAGCAGATTGCAGGAGGGGGAAGGACACCTTTGGTGGGTGATTCTTCTTAGCAGAAGATGCATAGGACCAGCAGCTCTCTGGAGATGCCCATCTTTTTGCCCAGGGTTGTGTGTGGGGACTATGAGTTTAGTAGGAGTGGATGCTTAATATCCAAATAGCTTAAGACTTGCAAGAAAAATCTCATGTTGATCTAGATGGTTTCAGAGAACACCAAGCAATTTCAACAGTATMAACAAAGTTTGGCTGATGGATACAGAGGCTAATTTATGCCTTAATCTCACCCTTTCCGAGAATGCCAGCTTTCCCTCTAAGCAGATATTCATGTCTAAGTCCTTTATTTTGCTGCATATAATAAGAGAATGGTTTAGACTGGAAGGGATCTCCAAAGACTATCTAGTCCAACCTCTCAGCTGTGGGCAGGGATGCCTTCAACTGAACCAGGTTGTTCAAAGCCCAATCCAACCTGGCMTTGAATACTTACAGGGATGGGGAATACACAGCTTCTCTGGGCAACCTRTTCTAGTGSCTCACCCTTAAAGAATCTCTTCTTAATGTCCAATCCAATCTTTGAGTTTAAAATTGTTGCACAGACCAACCCTAGAGAAGGTAAGTGAACACAGAATCTAAGGTTTAACATTTCCCTCACTTATCAGCATCTTCTTCAAGCAAGTCTTCCGAAACCACTCCCCCTTGTTTTCAGTCTGATGACATAAGTGATCCTCAYGCCCAAGTGTTTGCAGAACTCCTCATTACCTAGAGTTAMCACCTGTAAGAYTATTGCCTGAGAAAAGTTTTACAGSTCCTGAAATATTTTCAGAATAAACCTTCTAGGAAAGGTTTTGAARTCTTTTTTTATTTGACCTTTGGAACAAATATTTCACAGGATTATTTGTAGCTAAGGAACATGATGGGGAAGTTGAAATATTCTCTCTTTCTGCTTGTAATTTGTTACTGTTACATGCATTTTTATTCTGAATTGCTACTACTTCCAAAGTGTTCCATCYCTACCAGCTGGCAACTGCTGTTATGCAGTAACATTTCTTTAGTAAAAAGGCATTTCTGAAGTGGTTAATTCTGCACATGGCACCTCCAAATGTTTTGCTTTGTCTTAACTGAATGCCTACCTTTTTTTCCCGGGGTGCCTGACAATGCCCTTTTAAATTTTTTATTTCAGTTTCCCTGAGGATTGTGGGAGAAGTACAATAATAATAATCCGTTTACCACAGTAGTGTTGGGACTCTGGCCCTTACAGATGGTAGATACAGATTTCTTTATAACTGAAACTGTAATTTTCCCATAACCTATTTGCTACTCCATTTGAAAAAGTTGTGAAATCAKATCACTCATCAGATCAATAACTCAAAAATCCAAGAAAAAAAAATTAGATATTTTCACATAAGATAGCTGATTTAAATGTTGCTGAAATGAGAAAACTGAAACACTGTACTCCCATTCYGCTTTAAGGTGAATCAAATCACAACAAAGACGTCTTTTAAAACTCCTGGCTCAAACTGCATAAATAAATKAAATAAATGAATGAAAAATATGAAATAAATCACAGTTTTCCCATTATGAGGACTATGACTTTGGCACACAGAAAATGTCATGCAACTTGCCTTTTGAAGACCTGAGTGGAGACCTGGTGACCTAAGTGTCTTTAAGATTCAACACTGGTGACCTAAGTGTCTTTAAGATTCAACACTGTCCTCTTTCCCAAAATGACTGCCACATCCTTTCAGCAATTTAGCAAGACACCAGACCAAACAAGAAAAGGAAAAAAGGAGGGAACATGTCACTTGCACAAATGGGTAACTTAAAAGTGTTCTGGGTGAACAGGAAGGAAACAGTMAGCACATCTTCATTCACTGATGCCCTTGAAGCTCTGACTTGGGAGGATGATACAGCTTGGGACTGCTGATTTTTGCATACAGRTGACATTCCCACCTTGCTGCAAGGAGAGCTTATGTGCTTGTGAGGTGAAACTTGTTTGTAATGATATAGAAAAATGTCCATCAAAAAAGAAATCAAGGGTTGGATGTAAATCAAAACCCCAGRGCCCTAGTTTACTCCCAGGGCTCATTTCAAGACCCATTAATAAAGCACTAAGAATTAATTTTACTGATATTAGAGGCTGGAACCACATTTGTCTTCTTATTTTTTAGCTTATCTTAACATTGTTCTTAAGTGGCCTTGTAATAATCAAATTCTGCATATTTTTCTTCATCTTCCATAGCTGATCTCTACAGTACTAAAAAGCCACTGGATTTTTCATCTTGCAGACACAATGTTTTGTCCACAGCAGCTGGGAAGAAGCATTCTGTTTGTGAAAATATGCAAGCAGAAAACAAACTCAAGAATTCTGATGCAAAAAATAACTTCAAGTATTTTGTGCATGTGTATCTGCAAGGTGTTGGTAGAAAAGCTGATTTCTATTTCATCCTAAATATTGTAGAAGAATAACCAAAACAAAATACAAAACCTCCCAAATACCAGTGCTTGCCAAGTGGAAGAAAAACAAAACAAACCTACTGGTAGCAAGAAAATATTTACTTCCCAGCATCTAAAATTGTCATGGGCATTAGAGAGCGTTTAGGAAAATGTCTTTTAAAAAAACACTGAAGTCTTGTTTTAACGACTTGAAACAGGAGACAGAGTCAGTGCCACTGATGCATGAAGTTTGGCTCTGTTCTTCCTTCTCCTAGCAGGCTGAATTAAGGACTGCCTGTACCACCCTTGCAGACTGATCTCTTTGTTAACCATCAGCCCTCTCCGTGCCAAGAGAGTTCAAAACACAACTTCAGAAGCAAAGTGCCTCTCTTGGAAATGCAAAACCAGGACCAAAAGTTTGAGCTGGCCAAAGAATAATCCCAGGTCATGACAAAAATACTGGATTTCCAATTGGCTGTTGTGTGTTGCCTATTTTCAGTACTATGAACACATTGGTTATGTTGGCCATCAGTTGCTGGACTCTGTGGAAAAAGACCTACCTCTGCTATTTTATCATGGCTCCCCAAAAGTGGCTGTTTGCTGTCTATTGCTCAGAGATTTTTTGATATAGCACAGCTATGCAAGAAGACAGCTGTCCCAGCATGCAAACTGCTAATTTGCTATGTGTGAAGCCACACTTTCTYGTGACAAGACAGCAAAACTGTCACCCTGGCCATTTTCGCTTGTACCCACCCTGTTGTAAAGCACCCCACAGATGTTTACAAAATACCCTCTGCTTCCTTACAGGGAAACAGCTATGACTCCACTTACATCCATTTAGACTTAATCAACTCCCAATCATATTTTTAATACTTTCTCAGTCCAAGGACTGTTGATTTCATGGTGCCATATACAGCTGTAAACATTGTAACCTCAATATTTCTTCYTGATTGGTGTGTGTAAACTAGACTCAGAGAATCTTTTGAGGTGCAAAATAAATCTTGAAAACCAAGCTGGAGACTTTTGAACCGAGTGCTGTACAGCAAGCTTTCCTTTCCAAGCAGTGTGACTGTGCCAAGGTGTTATGTGCCTCACAATGGCTGTCAGTGCTTACTGAGCAGCTCAGAGATGCTCCTCAGAGGCATTCTGTGACGGCTGTGCCCACACCAACACAGCAGCCTGCTGCAGCACTCATGCAGACCCTGCAGGGTGGAATGAATGTGCCTCTGAGTTCCCTACACAATCAGCAGGGACTGTCCTTACAACAGAGACAGATGTACACAGACATCAAGTATGAAAGCCAGGGATGTTTAAGGCCATGAGAGGTAATCCTGGAAATCTTAAGGAAGGTCTGACTTGCAAAAAGCATCTTATTTCTGAAAGCCAGGTGAAAACTCATGGCTCAAATAGAGTTTTCCTGCAGACTTCTTCCAGGGCAAACATTACTCTGGAACATGAACTGCCTATGCTGCTGTAACACATACATGCTATTTTATTGAAGCTTTGTAACATTCCTAAGAATGTTCTGCTCCCTTCCTAAGAATTTAATAGCAGCTTTTCCACTTAAGCTCTCAATAAAAATGAAATCAGATGGCAGAAATATAAGGGCAACAACATGCAGCAGCACTTGCTTACATCTGCTTCACTTGAGTATCTTAAGCTTATATGCAGCTTTTTTTCTTTTGCTTTGCAACCCTTAATTATCAGTCTCCTGATAATTTGGTATGTGCTGATATAGCAAATCACACTTATTATCCGTATGTGTCTTAAAAAAGAAAAGGTGTGTTTGACAGGATTTTTTTTCATAAAATTTATTTTCTGATCCAAAGGTATTAAGGAAACAGTGCTGCATTAAATGCCAGAATCATGGTTTACTATCCCCATTTGKTCACAGTTAAACTGAAATAACCCCCCAAATTAAGCACAGTCATGTAATTTGTATATGCAATTACTGAACATTTTTTTCTTACTGGGTTTTATCAGCCTAAGGACAATAAATCAGAGGAGGGTGCAGGGATGCCACTACCAGCTGTGCTCCATCTACACACAGAAAATGTTAGTCATGTGAACCTAGCCCTGTTTGAGCTGACAAACCCTGCTAAGAGACAGGACAGCAGTAATGACCCAAAGTGCTTCCAGAGCAGCAAGCACCTCTGCATGGGGCTCTGAGGGTGTTGAGATGCAGCAGCTGGGACAGCCGTGATTCGTGCTGAATGTGTGCTGCATAAACACACCTCTCACAGCTGACAGTTTTAAGAACTGGCATTCATGTAACCAACTGCATAGGGAGTGACACTTAAAAAACTAAACAAATCTCTTTTTCTGRGTTTTGCCTCTTATTTGAGTTAGACTTGGGCAAAGAGATAGAAGACTTTCTAAATACCTGGTGTATATTGCATACCACCTTAGAGCTCCCATTAACCATGTACAAGTGTGYAGCATAGTAATAAAAGTTACAGAAAACCCTGACTGGGAACCTTTCCTTCACAGRCTGTATTTTCATATTGTCTATGCTCTCGATGGAATGAACTCCTGTGGAATCTAACTGAATCTAATCARTTACAAGAAAAGGTCAGAAAGGAAACAGACATCAGTGAGGACACATCCCAAAGAAGTCTTGGACATCTGGGATGTATGTTTGGTAATTGGAAAAATAAGAACTGTGCTCCCAAACGCTCAGCAATCAGGTTTGCATCGAATTTGAATACTGCTCAACAAGTGGGGATGATGCATCACAAGTCYTAACCACTTCTGTGTCTACATTTGGTTGTCTTTCTATACTTCTTACCAGTGGTAAAGAGTATGCCTTGYAGCTTTCTTGCTTAAAACTTTTTGGTAGGCTGCAGCACCATCAACTCAGGCATGCTTTCTGCAAATGCAAATAGTGGTTAAAAACCAAAACAGAAAAAAAAAAAACCACCCAAACTTGAAAACCCTTCTAGAAGTTGCCAGATAGGACAGCTGAAGGGAATGCTGTTATGACTAAGAGGCTGGATTCCAAGCACAAAACAGCTATTTCTAGTGATAAAGCATAAAGGTTAAACAACTGAGGACAAGACTGCCAGATGTAAAATGGAAAGTTTCCAATTTAGGAGCAGCAGAGGAAGAACATGAATTAATATGGAAGGACCAAATTAGCATTATAAAAATCCTCCAAGCCAAACCAAATGCCATTGAAAATAAACTCAGGAACTCTCCCCCTTTTCTGCTCCCTGCATTCCAAAGAGGATTGAATTTAGAATAACCATAGGGAATTTTAGAGAAACCTTACACTTAAATGCAGAGCAAAGGCTTTAAAAGTTAGAGACTGTATGTGYTTCAAAGACACTCGTAATCATGCTAGATTATTTTTCAGTGCTGCTGTTTAAAAGGCAGTATTTTGGATGTAAGTTTTCTCATTAGTTTTATCTTTAGTGAAATTGGTAAAGMTCAGGCTGATTCTTCAACAGTGAAGATTCTTCAACAGCTGATCCTTCAACTTTGAAACTGGGGTATTAAATTATAATTTCTACCCTTTTATTAACTAGAAGAAAAAAACAAATACACACACACACAAAACCAACAAAAAAACCCCACATTAACAAACAAGCACTTTGCAAATACAAAAAAATCTACTATTTTAATAAAAAGCTATTGGGTTTCCAACCTAGACTACATTCCAGTGCTAGCTTTGTTAGCTCTACATGCAGAGATACACTGATAGTCTGGGGGTCCTATACCACAATATTCTTTGCAGATGGCTCTTACTGGTCTCACACACATTTTTGTGGCATGAGYTGGCAGGTATCAGTCCACTGTGGTATTCCTCAAACTGAAGATACATCACGGATTGTTCAGTCCATAACAGACTATTACAGGCTTTAAACTGGACTCTTGGAACATGGGTGTAGCAGATTAAACATCAGCACTATTAGACTGATGGTTGGCTCAGCTGTGGTGCACCTTTACTGTTGAGCCTGAATTTAAGAAAGCTCCCACAGGATCTGACAGCAAGAGGAGCTTCCAGACACAGTCAGGATCCACAAAAAGCAGAACTACATTATGAGGACAGTCTGAAAAAATCCACAGAAATCCAAATGTAATCAGTCATTCAGAGAAAAAAATATTTATTGACAACAACTAATCTCTTACATTGTTTCTCAATACTGTGATAGATGACATAAATACATTTCACAAATATGAAMAATAAGCTAATGGCTATTGCTGAAAGCACAACATGGCAGGAGATGAAACAAGTGGGTATTAGGTTATTCCCTTCACTTGACAGGTGAACATACTCATATCTGTGATGCTCAAATACTTCTTAAAAAATCATTAAGTATACTGAGCAGGATAAGCTACTTACTCAAGTCAAAAAATCATATGGAGTGCTAGTTGACATGAAGTAAAATCTATCCCCTMTCTGTTAACTAATGGGATTCTTCTCATCTAAACTTAGTGGAGTAAGTAACAATCTAGTTCAGCTTCACCTACATCATCACTGGAGAGAGGTAAGCACCTCTTGATTCCAAYTTACCTAAGGTAAGTGTCTAAAATAAGTTGGAAAGTTTTCCCCTTCCTCCCCCAAACCATTCAATGCTCCCCACTGACTTTGGCATAAGCGCAGATAATTTGGTCAGACTGGACATGTACCTTTTGACTAAAAGACACATTAATAAAATCTCACCTCATGTTCCAGAAAGAATATTAAAAATTCCTTTAGGAAAGACCCTTATCAGGTCAGAGAGAACCTAATTAGCATTTAAGAGGTCTTCTTGCAAGGGAGCTACAATCATTGGCTCACTACTGTTTACAGGGAAAGCAACTACTGGCATTTGCAAAGAGTCAAGATACAAATCAGTGGCTCTGTTGGGAAACAGGTACCCCAGTCCATGCTTCTCTGAAAAAACTGGAACCTAGGTCAGTGAAGGAAGGATGATCTACATGCTCTCAAACATGCAGATAAAGCCAATAAATGTCTTTATTCTGGTAAATGGTGTAAGATCAAGCTTTAGCTTCACAGCTCTGCAGTTACACAGCAGAGGGAAGTATAGCAAGGAGAAGCTGACAATGATAACATGGGAATCCTAAAAAGGGAGAAAAAGAAAATACAAGAACYATCCAAACCTCCAAATCTAAGAGTCGGCCCACCATGCAAAAATAATGCACTACAACTGCAGGATCAAACTTAGGTGGATTATACTTTATTTCTTATAATCTACTTYTGCCCAAAATAGATTACATCTTTCTAACATAGTTAATGAACTTTCCACATCTCTAAGGGTTTGGCTTCTAATCTGCCTGCTAAAATTTCAAAATTTCTTCACTGGCARATTTTCTGAGGCATCTTATTCCATGTCTAGATAACGAGAACATACTCACAGATGTATTAAGGTTACTGCTGCTCTGACCTTCCTGGCATCAATATTTTGGGAGATTTCACAACARCTTTCCCAATGACTTGCTGGTGAACACACAAAATCAGCTAACATGGCCAAAAYAGGCATATTCAGGTTGCTACTGGAAGGTGGGAAGGTGAACAGACAGGAGCTGAGGATATAGGTATATGGCTGTGAATCCCAGAAAAAGCCCAGGAAGCACACAAGAGGATACACAAAGGTAAAAGACCTCTGCTTACAAAAACTATCACTTCATAGTGGACTCAACAAGTCAAAACTAAAACCACCACGGAAAATACAGAAATACCAAATATTCTGCAAGTGTTCACACCTTCAGTGTTGATGTAGCAGCATCGACATATAAGAACTGAAGTCAGCTGCCAGTCAAGGAGTTAAAACTCTTACTTGAAGTAGGTCAGCATTTCCAGACAACCAGAACACAAAAACAAAACAAGTGACCTCCATGCCTGTTAAAATGAATCTCCAGCAGAGTCTGGGTTTATGAAATGACTGGGCATGATGGAAATGTTGGCCACTGAATTGAAGATGGTGACCTACTTGTCACTCTTGAGAAATTGTGGTCAGACAAGAATAAAATTGTAACAGAACAGCACTGGAGATGGAATATGTTTCCCACCRCTGAAAACGCAGGCCTTGCCAATTCAGGACTGTCTAACCAGTGTGCCCTGAAGGATGTGGGCTGACCATGGCAGGGACGTTCCTGCAACAGTTCTGAAACACAGTTAAAATATTGCTCCCATTGGAGCAAAGAACTAGATGGTAGTATGCCAGCTCCAAAGGGTTAGATTATCCCCAGCAGCCCACAGGACAGAACACCCTATTAGTTGAGTGGCTAGCCTGTTGTGGACAGGGTGTGTATCTGTATCCTTGAAAGAGAGAAAGATGCTCCTCTCAGCTCACATGAGACAGGCACTCTRAGCTCTTACTTTGAAGTCCCCTCCCTCCCACTCAAAGCAAAGATTAAACCAATTTGCTCAGAAACATGCAGGTTATCTCCAACTAAATCTGAAGTTTGCTTTATCTAATTTTTCAGAATGAAAGATACATTTGGAAATGTACATTTCCTCAGTTAATCTCAATGTTAGGGCTATTTAAGCCTCTCCTCTGCATTTCTTCTCCACCTGCTTAGGAGAAGGTACAAGCTAGCATCTTTCATAAGTACGCACTGTAGCTGAATTTTAGCAGCAAGTCAACTTTTGTGCTTGATGTGCGACAGAGGAAGCTGCTATCCATAACTACTCAAATTTACCCATGAGAGGAAAGTGTCCTGGCTTTTAGCAGGCTCCTCACTTTATGCCATTCACTGAAATTCACTCTCCCTGGCCCAGTGCATGGAGAATCTRTCTTGCTTCCACATTCTGGTGAGACACAGTGAGGCAGTGTTGGTGGGTACAAACCAAGTTTCTGCTGTGGATCTCTTCTGGGTACGAAAAAGACCGGCTGCTACCACAGCTGCATTAGTGACAACTCCCTAAGTGAAAACACTAAGGCTGAAGGTATGGAAACTGGTTCACCTCCACAACTGTGTGAAGTGAAACAAATTGTTCTGCTTTTCATGAACTTAATTGCTTTCAATATATGCAACTGCTAAAACCAAGCCTGCACAGCATGAATCCTCAAACTGGGTGTAATACTGAAACTGCATTTGGCTTCCCAGTTGCACTGACCTTACTGTGACCGTACACAAAAGCAGCACATTCCCAAAAGGCCTGGTGCTACAGGGGCAGAGGAGAGGTGCCCCTGAGACTGCTCTTGCACACAGTCTCACAAACTGGAAGCATGCTGGATTACACAGCAGGGAAATGTGGCACTTGGACTTCTCCTGGTGCTCTGTCAAGGTAAGCAACCTGCCCATCCATGAGGGCTGTGTAAGCCTGGAGGAGGTACCTCTGAAAGTCCCCAGTTACAGGGACCCTTCTTTCTCTAATTAGTACTTCTGGAGGACTGGTCTGCTCGTGAGAGGAATGTCCTGGCTAAGTTATGCCATGCTTGCTAGTAAGTAGTTCCATAAATATTGATTTTYGCATGGTTGTCATGGGTTTCAATTCTGGTTTTCACTTCTGCTGACTACGTGACACATGGAAGGTGGAATCACAATACCAGGCAGAGCTGAACGATCAGTTCCTTTCTCTTGTGTATTTTCTTTGGAAATGCACTCTGACAGAATCAAATAGAACTGTTATTCTTTTGGCCACCTCTAACAATAATCACGGTTTCAAGTTAATAAAGACACACAACAGCAAGGAGCTCTGCACACAAGGTGGCCACCTATAATTCAGGGCTGTGGTCTGCTTAGCACAAGAGATTATGGTGTCTCTCTGGAGGGCAGTGTGTAACAGCAAAAATTGATTTGGGGATATCACCAGGTCTTTCAGTGGAGATTTAACAGCATCTTCTTTGGCAGTCAGCCAGAGGCATGTGAAACAGCCTGCAACAGCTTTCATGACATCCAATACAAATGAAAAGAGCTTAGTAACAAGAGACAAGCATTTTTCTTTTCCAACAAAGAAGCTCAGGCACTTAGAAAATTTACCCTAYGCTGAATAGCAAATAAACTGCATTCATACAGTTGGACAGAGAGATGGGTTCTCCTGTGCATTCCAGCYGGCTACATCTCAGAAGATTAGCACAGACATCCCTTGCTACTTGGATAAACTCTACAGCAGAATAAAACTGCTCCCTATCAGTATAACAGAGGAGYCTCTACTTCACTGACTTTACTCACTGCCAGCCTGGCTCAAACTGAAGGACAAAGAGACAGGAAGATGAACAGAGATGCATCTTTCTGAAACTCAAGCAAGGAACACTGACTTCACCAACAGATTCAGATCGCTACTTCCAGCTTTCAGCTTTCTGTGCACTAAATTCACTCACAGAGGAAGCTGAGTAATCCCAGGTAGTTTCCTTTTGAATCACATCTAGTGACACTTGTATTCTGGAAGGGGGACAAGCTTGTTCCTTCTACTGAGAAATGTCTTACCTGCCAGCACATTTTGGGACAAGAAGCTGCTCTTGACTATGGTAGTAACGGGAGATAGAACCTGATTTCTCAGAGACAACAATATACGGCACCTAAGAAGTGAAGTGATTGCAAGCAAGTCATCATCTGGCTATTTTTGAGGCCTTGAGTGGGATCTACTGTGCCTTTGTGAAGATTTGGTAATAGTGCTRTATCTTTTTCCTCCAAGGCTGGAATTGCTTTCACAGGTAGGTTGGCAAAGGGAAAAAGGGAGAGCATTTTTGGAATTATAGGAAATGCTGCCCACATCAAACTCTCTTCTATCCGCCCCTTCAGTTTTGCAGAAAGAAATTAACATTTAATGTAAAACAGCCTGCTTTGATAGCTGTCTGAATGCCCCATTAAACATTTTCCACACCTCAGGGGTGGCAAGCATCCGGTCATAAACTGCAATTTGTCATGGAATTTCTAAGTCACAGGTTGACACAAGAAGCAGTTATCACTCTCTGATCAATATGCACAAGCATTACACTCTTTAGCAATACTCTTGGACACAGCAAGAGTTAGAGAGTAGATTTAAAAAGTGAAGCCCTTTGGTTTTGAATGTATGTCTCCTAGAAAAATGTTAGCAGAGGTTATTTCAGCAGCACTGCCCTGAGACAGCAATAAAATGTAGTTCCCTGATAGACAAGTGTCATTATTTGTCATGATTGTAGTTATCACTATTCATCTTCTATTTACATGTCATGTAAACATATACCATATTTTGTAACAGCACACTGAAATCAAAGCTGCTGCCCCACTGACAAATTTAGTTCTATCAAATAYTTAACAACAGACATTTACATGTGCCATCCACAACTCCAATGAGAGCTGGTGAGCACTGGAGGACAGTAACTGCAAAAAAAAAAAGTCACCCTTCCATTCTCCCAAGCCCAAGGCAGTAACACAGATTTCACTGTTAGGATTGGAAATTTGTAATCTCCAATCTCAATCCCTGGGTGATAGAAATGAGGAAGAGGAACATAGAGAGGAGACTAATCACAGGTTTGCAAAAACAATTTTCTGCAGGCTAGGCTCTAATGCCTTTGTAACTTCTGTCCATTTAAATCAACTAAGAGTTTTGGCTGTCATCCAGCATTCCTAGCTTAAGCACCTGTACAGAATTGAAATTCTAGGTGACCTGTGAAGCCATCCTCCCAAATTAAGCACCTCATTTCCTCTGTATTGTCAAATGGGAGAGGTGCCCTAAAGGCCTTTGGAGARAGGCCCTGTTATCTCCTCTTGGCTAAGAAATCTTCCTCAAGACCCTGCCTGCTTTTATAGACAGACCTGCAAAGTCCGTCACAGAGCAACACAAATTTACAATTCTCCTGTGTTTCACTCCTTGACATAAGCTGCCAATTCAAACTAAGCAGCTTCTTCAATTTATTCAAAGAATCAAGTCTTCTCCCTTTCCATCTGACTCTAGAAAGCAATARTCTTTTGAGGTACTTTTCACTCGCCACAACATCCAGGATTTCTAAATGAAAACTGTCTTCCTTCTGTCAAAACAAGCTGCATCTCTCTTCAGCTTTTTACTTAAGGTTGCATCATCCTTTGCTGTTTTGTTGTCTTGCAAGTGTTGCCAACTCTGAGCCACAAGAGTCATTGATTCCGCAGTGGCTCTATGAGAATGGGTCATCTGAGTCCACTGGGCAGGCARGAAGAAGGCAGCCAGCCTGTCAAGCAGGAGCATAGTATTTCTCCCCAGTTCTTGACATGATCTGCCTGTGTAGGCTCTGCCAGAGCACCAGGCAGTGGATATTGCTGGAGTCATGCAGAACCTCCTCCTGATGAGCCCTGCTAGGCTCTGCCTACCCCTGCATTCTCTCTGTCCTGGAGCTTTTGCACCACTAAATGCTGCTTGTATCTAACAGAGGACAGGTACTTCAGCAGCCAGGAAAGTATGTATGGATTATACAKAAAAAGGATACACGACAGAACACTGTCATGTATCCAAAATGAATCTTAGTAACTAAACAACACAGAACATGAGACAGAGGGCTTTTCTCTACTACTGAAGCAAAAGTTCCTGTCTCCATTTGCTGACTGTTATAATTCAATGTTATTTTGCTGTAGTGTGTTTGAACGCTGTAGACTGTGTTTGAGGTGGCTCTAGCTGTGTGGAAGGCTGGCAGGAAAGGGAGCCCATCACAGCAGAGTCCTGGAACTCAGATAAATCCCATCTTGCAGAAGGCCTCTCTCTTTCCAAGCAATGAACAACTGACCAGCAAGGGAAGAGTTACTGCTCCCTGACAGTCCTAGGGGAGCACAGGACTGCAGCAATGTTCATTAACCTACAGCAGCATTTCTATCGAGGACAGCATTTGCATCAAATTCTGCCCCTACCACAAGGATGTGGTAAGTAGGGGGAGGGAAAGACAATCTGGTTTGCTCAAAAGGCAGTAAAACTGATAAGGGATCAACAYAAAATCCATGTAAGGAGAAAGCTGTCATTTATTACTTCCTTATGTGACATGCTTCAACATTTTTCCAGAAACAAAGAGACTAAGGAAACAAAGCAGAAGTCAGGATCAATCCCTTGTGTTTCTCCTGGCATGACACCTCTCTAAGAAAACAGCTTTTCTGAACTCACGCCCAGCAACTTCAATGACCTTGATACAAATCTCTCAATCTTGGTACCCAGTCACTCRAGTTAGCAAGAATCTTAGCTCTTATCTGCAGAAGTAGCAGGTTTCTAGTCCCATCTCGCTCACTGGAGCTGGAGGGTGTTTAAAAAGGTGATTTGATGTAAAAAAAGCTACAAAAGAAGAAAAAGTGGGCAGATTAAAAACATGTGAGCAAATTACTTTAACCACATGTTTTGACTGTACTTTTTAATTGTGGGAGGGAAGCTTTCCCTAGGGACTGCTGGAAGGTGAAAATGGGTGAGCTGCTGCTGGGGACCACACTTCTGTTGTGGGCTGTAAGCACACACCGTTCAGCTCTGCATCCAGCCAGAAAGCTGTGTCTGAATAGGCAACAGAGCTGTCACACTTCCACTTTTGCCACCCCACAGGGATTTGGCTGGTATGTGCCTTTGATGCCAGTGCAAAAGAAAACCACTCCCAAATTAATCGGTGTGTCACTCAGCAGAAACCTAAACTCTGCAGTAAAAGGAACAATTCTGATTTACCCTGCAAAAGCACAAGCATGACAAAGGGTAACACACTTAGCTAGGACTCACAAAAGACCACAAGTGATATCAACATCAAAGGTACACCTTTTCTCATAGTCATGTCTACATTTTTGGCAGCAGAGAGGGATATGGAAAATTGCTGGGGGAAAAACATTCCAGAATTAATATCCCAGTACTGGTATTTGTTAACATTTTGAACATCTTCTGCACCGGGCACTTAGTGCTTTTCAACCAAGGAGACACAAGAGCTTATTTCTAAACTGATTTTGTTTAGAAAAGGTTAGATTAACCATCCTTATTCATACTTTCTGTATGAATAGGCCCTTACAAGAYCTCCTGCAATCCATCTTTCTCAACACCAGAAGTGTTCAGAGTTCCACAGGCAAGCAAGGCACTAGGCACTGGCATAGGTTAGCAGTAACTAACTGTGTGTCACTTGACTGGGTCGTTTTTGGTTTAGTTTACAGAAATAAGGCCATTTTACTTATGCTTTCATGCATGCATATCTAGTGGTGGAGGAATTATCCCTGGATGAGATTTCTTATGCGGTATCAGTTTGTGAAATAACAAGCTGAGTTTGCTGATGTTGGAAATGCAGCCTTTCCYGAGTTCTTTTTCAGTGTATTTTTTTTCTCATGCCCTTCTTGCAATAGGAGAGTTGCTCTGTCTCATGATTACGTCAGCCCAGAAGACCCTCCCAGACAGTCTGTGGAATCAGAGTGTAAGTTTCTTGGCACGTGTTTAATTTCATTTCTTTTAGACTTAAACTAACTATCAGAAGTGAAACTAAAATCTGCTTTCTCAGAAAATATATTCTTCTCTCATTTCACAGGAAACCTTAGCCTTATACTACTCAGAGATGACTGRCACTCAGAGGAAAGCAAAACAAAAAAAATTTGTAAAGCTGGCTTCTAAGCACATGAATGTTGATGCAAAAGTCATTYCAGTCTGATTTACAAATACCAAGGCAGTGCTCTAAATGTAATCCAGCTCATTAGAAAAACTAATTCTAGGAGACATAAATGACCTAATGCTCCATCACAAGTCACAGGGAATGATGACACTTGAGATGACAAATAAAAATCATTTGTTTAAAAGTAAATGTTCAATGGAAAAACTTCAGAAAGGCAACGTTTGGGCTCACTAATTTCACATCATGAAACCTCACACACTTAACTGAAATTCACAAGCCTCCGGCCTCTMTCCTTCCTTCACTCACTGAAGATTTAATAGCAGATAGTACGAGTTTTCATATTATTATAATGAAATTAACACCTGAAACTATACACGAGTGTAATTTACGACACACACTGGGAAGCGTTTGCATGAAGTTATTTACTGCGGGACCCCACAGTCAGAGGSGATTCACTTTGACCTGTGTGAACTCCCGCAGTTCTGAGTTAAGGGTTGGGAGACACCAGTTCCGTGGGCAACTGAAAGCTTCTTTGCACTTGAAGTGGAAATGAAAGCCTTGCACCAAGGACCTGCTCACGGCCCTGCGTGCTCACCTGCACTGGCCTGAGTGCTGGTGCCAGGCGGGACCCTGCGCTGTGTGCCAGCAGGGCGCTGCCGGCCCCTGCCTCACCCGCCCTGCCTCACCTGCTGTACACCAGGCACTCCATGTGGTTGATCTCCTTGTCGGAGCGGTAGCGGCTGTAATCCTCCCAGAGGTCCTTGATGGCGGTGACCGCCAAGATGAAGAGCACGGGGGCCAAGGCCAGCTCCGGCTGGAAGGCATTGACGGCTGGCACGAAGTTGAGGAGGGCGATGAACACAAAGTAGACGTTGGCCAGGCGGTGGAACTGCTCAAAGAGGTTCTTGGGCAGGAAGGACAATGCCGTGTACTTGGTGGTCTTGAGCCGGTTACAGGCCAGGATCGTCCTCTTGGACTTCTCCGGCTCGGCCTCAGGTAACAGCAGGCTGGAGCGCACCAGCCGCGTCTTACTCTCCTTCTTCTTCCTCCGCCTCCTCTTCCTCTGCCTCTCCTTCCCCTCCGGCAGCACCTGGGGGGCTCCCTCTCCTCCTGCCGTGCCCTGGGACATCGCTGCCGCCCCGGTGTCCTCGTCCGGGCAGCGCGGGCAGCTCCCACGGGCAGGCACGGCCCTAAGTTATCATCCTCCGCCGCCCGCCACGGCTCTCCTTTCCTCTTCCCCTCCGGGGGCGGGCGGGGGGAGGAGGGCTCTCTCGAACCCGCTCCTAGCGCTCTGCCGGGACCTCTCTCGCTTTCTCCTCCTCCTCCTGGCCGGGGAGGGGACGTGGGCAGGCGGGGAGCCGAGCCCTCCTCCCGCGGGCCTCTSCCCGTCCCAGGCGCGGGGGATGCGGGGCTGCCGTCCCGCGGTCGGTCGGGCGCGGCCGGACCGCGGGAGCGGGAAAGGRGAGCGGCCCTTCCGCGCACAGCCTGCCCCGAACGGCGTCCCGTGCCGGCGCACAGACCGGCAGGACACTTTATCGGCGGCTTTTGACTTTGAGTTACGTGTGGGACGGGGAAGGAGGTTCGAGCGAGGAAAGAGAAAATTCGCACTGAAGCGCCGGCGCTGCGCACTGGCCTTTATCCACGGTGCCCCAGCAGCAGCTGGTGGGAGTTTTTACCAGCTGACTCACGGCGGAACGCTGCACTTTCTGCCTGAATCCGTGTGCCACGTTTATACCCATTGCCGTGTTTAGTCTGGGAGTTAGAGCACATCTCCCGGCTCCTCACGTCTGTGGTACGCCAGCTCTGCTGGTGGCGGCCAGGGTGCCTGGGACAACCCCAAGGTGGAAACCAGAAAAATGAGGTTTCCGATGGAAAACATTAGGCACTGCCACCCCCGCACACGCCCTGGCAGTGGTGTGCTGTAACTCACGTTTGCCTCTGAGGATTTTTTTCTATTTCCTCGTCGTAGATAGGTCTTACCAGCAAGGTTTGGGAAATGCCAGTCTCTTGCTCTGTGGTTTACGCTCTGCACTTTCTGGTGAAAGAGTTATTGGTCATGATGGATAGACAAGAAATACAGAGGAGAAGATAATTTAGAATGAACAATTTAGTCTAAAATCACAAGTAAACAAATGTAGTAAATGCAGAGATTAAAAGCACAAATAAGAAACAATTAAATTATTGTTACTGGGTGTGACATGAGTCCTTACAGCATTGCTTTAGGTTGGGATTTAAGAGCAGAYGCTTTGGATATGGGATTCCGCAGGCAGCATGAAAGGCTGCTGCAGGTCACTCCAGGCTGTGTCTGYAGCACAGATGCATTTTATGGTGGGACCCTTGGTCCTGATCCTGTGATATTCCAAAGTGGGATCATACTGAGTACAAAAGCAAGCCCTTCATGCCTGTCAGCATGTTTCTTTTAATCACAGAAAAYAGGCATAGAGCATAAACATCCAGTCTTGATATATGCTCAGGACAGGACTGGGCCATTTTCTGGGAAAGTACCTAGTCCCACAACTCAGATGCTGCCATCTGAGCAAATTCCATGAAGACCAAGAAGTGAAAGCCATCACCCRAGCCTCACAGATGGTATGTGCTGCTATGTTTTCATCCTTCCTTCTCTCATTTGCAGTATGTTTGTAATTGCTCTTTAAAGTGTCCGGTTAATTATGAGCCCTTTTCAGGCCCTGAGGCACTACGTGAGTACTCGTTCAGCACATCTATGTGAAGCCACAAACCCTTTACCAATCTTGCTGTCTACTCTTCTGATGCTACTTCAAACTCAGCAGGGATTTCCTGCATTTCTCAGCTCTTGGAATATGGAAACAACAAGGTTTTAGTTAGTACAAGGGGAAAAGAGAAAATTGGCCTGTTCTTGTTTGTTTCTTTGTTTTGAGGGTTTGTCTGTTTGTTTGGGGTTCTTTTTGTTTGTTTGCAGTTTGTTGGTTTTTTTGTTTGGCTTGTGTTTTTTTGGTTTTTTTTTTTTTACATAGTCTGCTCCTTTGTTCAAGAGGGAAAAGTACAAAATGTTAAGAGGAAAAAAAATAAGACAAATTTTAAAAACCCTCCCAATTTCAATTTTCTGTGGGTCTTTCTTTGTTTATTTGTTTGCTTACACTTGGRGTTAACTTAAAGGGGAAGCTGGAATGAATATATCGTTTTTCTGTGCTTTGGAAATGCTGAAATTTCCAAAGTGTAAAAACTCAAAGGGATGAGTAGGACATTTTATCATTGTGCAATATTCTCATAAATTGAATATGGGAATTCCTATTGGCTTCACCCATCCAAGGGCTCCTGGCAGGCAGCAACGGATACTCCAGAAAGTGAACTGCTGGACTTTCTGCCACTGGCCTGCCAGCCTCTGCAACCCACTATTCTGTGGGGCTCTGCTTCACCCCAGGTCTCCAGGAGCTGTTCAGGCCTCAGTTTTCCRTGAGACATCCCTCCAAAGATTAGAGGAGAAGCAACAGTAATAKTTGGTCCTTTCTCTTGTCAAAGCACATCACCTCTTAGAATAAATTGTTCATGTCTTTAAAAATGCCAGGTGACTCAAAAATAGCTCGAGTATAGTACATCTGAGTGGAAAGATGGTGCACACACCAGTGTTGTGGAGCAGTGAGATATGGGATGAGAAGTAAGCCAGTTGCTCAGTCACTGAGTCCACCACATAAAAATGGTGTGTAAATGATCAAAAAATGGTGTCTAGATCAGGTTCAGCAAACTTTCAGTAACTGAAAGTAAATTAAGGATTAGATATGTAGTAGCATTAAACTTTCAAGCAGAGTGCTCAAGGCAAGGTAAGAAAAGACAATTCTCACATTCCCCTTAAGCTACTTGTTTAAGGAAAACACCTGTGCAAGTTTGGAGAGCCTAACCTGGGATGAATTGTGCTTACACCTAGTGGTATTGGCCAAACCTGTAACACSCAGATATCCCAAAACTGTCGGACACAGTTGCACAATTACAAGAAATGGTCTATGAGTCAGTGGGCTATACTTCAAAACCTGCTTTACTTGCATAGTTTTGGAGTGCTCAGGATTCACATTAACAAAATTTCTTCTGCAAAGGAGCAACAGGAGAGAACTTAAAGATATTGAACAGAAGTGGAGAGTTTTTATATAATTGCCATGAATTAAGTTTTATAAACATATAGCAGCAGAAAGGTAACAAACATTTGGGTGAGAGCCTCTGAAGAATTATGCATTTGTTTGCYAAATTGTTTATTTTAAAGCAGTTTAAAGCCTTTGTATTTGAGTATGTATTGGCAGAGTTAAGTGTCACCCTTGGAAAGTTTCACTATAAAAAAAAGTAGAAAGTATGCCACACCTCACTGCTCAAGGGCTAAAAAGCTCTTCTCATATCATTGACTGGGACATTCTCTGTTGCTAGTAAACTGCTTTTTAACTGGTACAGGCAAGCTAAAGTATTACAAGGCGGTGCCTTGAGGAAAGGATTGGCACCCCTCTGCTTTCTGTGCAGTCACACGAGGAATCCAAAATTCTGAATATTTATACTAAAACCTGACAAAATGTAATCTATGATAAACAAGAACAAGAGTTAACCTTACTTTAAAAAGCCTTTAAAACCTAGTGTTTATCAGGCTTTTCCAGCCAAAAATGTTGTCAATGTAGACACTCCCAAGAATTTAGTCCTTCTTTTCCAAAGGGTTTGAGAAAACACGGATATTTGTATCTAAACTCATATCTGACCTCTCCCTGCCCACACAGTCCAAGTATGAGATGTTGGAAATAAGAAGCAGGCAGGCAGCAAATTCAGCTTTCATCTGGTACAAAATACACATGCACAAGTCTGGCTCTAGCTTTTGAGWACAAAAGGACAAGTATGTAGATTTTGTTGTTAGCTGCAGTACACCTACATCTCCTTTTTATGGAGTCTTCTGGAGGAAAGGAGGTGAAAGGAAATTGGCTTTAAATCACCCTGGATGATGCATGGATCCTACAAATTACCACCCTCAAGAAACAGAAGCAAACTGTTTTGAAAAGCAGGAGGAGCTAAGAGCCAAAGACTAGATTTACCGGATAACCTGACCTAAAATGTGGACTCTTTACTAAACTGAAGTGTGGATTCTTTGCTGTTTTTCAGGGTTGTTGGGGCAAAGCACTAAACCCAGATGAYRTCTGCAGATTGCTCTGTGCTCTAATTGCTCCCTGCACCCACTGATGTCTCTTTCCCATCCAGAGCTCTTCCTTTGTTGTCACATGGCTTTTACTGAGCATCCTTCATCTCACTGCATTTTGCTTGGCATCTGCTCTCTTGTTTTTCCTGCCATTAACCTGAATCCAGCCTCTGATGCCCAGTGCCTCCTGAATTTCAAGCTCTCTCCAGAGCCTTTCCCAGTACCTAAYTCTTTTTTCAACTGTGCACATTTTCTTCAGATCAAAGACTAAAATTGAAAAAGGAGAGATGTTCTAAGCATCACTTATGCAGATAATATACCTAGTGAGCATTTTGATAGCCTGGGCCACTAAAAGCTGAGCCTTATAAGGTCTGACACTGCCTTTAAGGCTAGAAGGAACTTAGAAGGAACTACAGGATTTTCTGGCCCAAGATACTGTATTAAATTTTTAGATGCCACACATGCTAGAGATTGAAATTATTAYTGAACTGTTATGTGAACAGGCTGGTTGCTTAGAGATCAGATAACCAGTTTTATTCCTCTTCTCAGGGTCATCAGCCCTGATTGCATTTGAACTATTTTTTATGGCATGGGGTTTTGTCAGTATGCAAGAATCATAACATGCATGAAACAGTTGGAAATTGGCATCCAYCTGAATACTAAGGATGAAAACACCGTAGACATAGAGATAACATTGCATATGCATTGCTGGTACAGTAACTCCCGATTTGACTTGACATGTTTTTTGAAAGCTTTGTGTTAMCATTATTCCATTTTAACAATTACCTTCTTCCTATCATAAGAAAGTGAAGCAAACCTAATTTTAACATAGTCTAATTTACTAGTCCACTTTTGTGATATTTATATGATCCTAAAATAAAGATTTCCCATGTTGGATATTGCCAGAAACATCTGTCAAATTACTCATGATTCTTCTTAGGTCAAGAGGATTTACTTTAATATTAATGTGCKTTATAGTATGGATCCAGAGGCCTTAGTTAGAATCTAGGACTTTAAGAACTATAAAAATAACTGTAAAGACATGGTACCACACATCAGACAAAATCTGTTCTGCCCTTTGCAGATGAGACGTATCCCATCTGGCTTCCTGTAAAGGGGACAGGCATACATGTTTTGAACAAGCAGAAAGAAGGCAAGAAGCTTTCAGTGTGAACAGCCTGCTGAAAATGCCAGAATTTGATGAGGCAAGACAGCAGCCAAAATGGCATTATTCCTCATTTCCTTCTAGTCTGCCGGAGGTATGTAGATACATGCAGACACATACATGCACCTGCACATACAGAAGCATATATACATGTGTGAGTGTGTGTGTTTCTGTATATATACACCACAAGCAGTCTCATAGAATTATAGAATGGCTTGGGTTGGAAGGGACCTTAAAGATCATCTAGTTCTTATCTCACTGTCATGGCAGGGATGCCACCCACAAAACGACGTTGCTCAGAGCCCCATCCACAGTGGTCTTGAGCATCCTGCCAGGGATGGGGCATCCACAGCTTCTCTGGGCAACCTGTCCCAGTGCCTCTGAGTAAAGAATTTCTTCCTAACACCTAATCTCTTTTTTTTTAGTTTAAAACCATTACCCCATGTTCTTTCAGTATCTGCCCACATAAAAAGTTACTGTCCCTCTTTTTTATAAACACCCTTTAAGTACTGRAAGAATCCAATGAGGTCTCTCCCCAGAGCATTCTCTTATCCAGACTGATCAACCCCAAATGTCTCATCCTGACTTTCTAGAAGAGGTGCTCCAGCCCTCTGATCACCTTCACGCCTCTCCTCTGGTCCTCTTCTAACAGGTCCATGCCTTTATTGTGCTTAGGACTCACTCCAGAGCAGGACCCAGTCCTCCAGGTGGGATGTCACAAGAGTGGAGTAGAGGAGCAGARTCASCTCCCTTGACCTGCTGGCCCCACCTCTTTTGGTTCAGCCCAGAATGTGGTTGACTTTCTGGGCTGCAGGTGCATACTGACAGGTCGTGTCCAGTTTTCCCTCCACCAGAACTCCCAGGTTTTTCTCTGCAGGGCTGCTTTCAGTAAATTCTCCCAGTCTGTATTCATCTCTGGAATTGCTCTGACTGATGCAGCACCCTTCACTTGGCCTTGTTGAATCTCTTGAGGTTCTTCACTTCTCAAGGTTTTCCAGGTCCCTCAAGATGGCAATCCCCTCCATCAGTCATGTCAACTGAACTGCTCAACTTCAATGASCTTGGTGACTCAATCTCACTATCCAAGTAATTGATGAAGATGTTGAAGAACACTGGTCCCAAGACAGAGCCCTGGGGGGCACCACCCATCACTGACCTCCAYCTGGACATAGAGCCATTGAGTACAACTCTGTCTACATCCAGAGAAATCCCACTCCTTTGTTTCTCAGCAGGCAGAGACCTCTGAGAACAGACAACAACAACAGACCTCTGTTTCTCAGAGGTCCCAAGGTGAGCAGGAGCCATTTGAGAAAGAGGCATGTTCAGTGTTGCAGCACTAAGGGATCTTGTTCGGGGCCTGAGCAGCCCTGCTGGACCTTTTCAGTGCAGTGGTAAGTCATTATYGAGGAACAGCTTCTACCTTTTGGAAGTGAGAGCAGTGCTACCTAGCAAGCCTCTCACATTCTGCATGCATTTCACTGAGATGTTTTTCCCATCTMCCATGCCCCAAGGGCACCTGCATCTTGCATACTGCCAGGTACCTGTTGCAGGATCTGCTCCACCACACCCAGCTGTTCAGTCTGATGAGGGATTCATAGAGRCTGTCTGGTGTGTCAGGGGCTGGGGGGGGAAGGAGGCTACAGCACTGTGGAATGCATACCTTTGATTGGTGTCTTGTGTGGAAAGAAGCCTGTTCTGAGCTGCCACGTCCTTTCCTCCACCACCTGAACATCCATGTCTATTCTATGACTCTGTTTGCATGTAGACCTCTGGCAAATGAGCCAACTGGCTTGTTAAGCCTCAGGAATGGTGGATTTGGAAATTGGTACTGTATAATAAACTAGATTTAAAAATACTAGTCAAGGTGTACAACAGCTGTAAATTAAAGACATAAAGCGTTCATGTATCAGTAGTTAGCTTGTAGGCATGGTAGTAGGGAAAAAAAACCACTTTGCAAATGCTTAGTAACTAGTAATATTTGAAATGTAAGGAATGGCCATACAGAGCCATTGGTCAGTGTTTAGAGCTTTCAGATCTGGAAGTTTCCTCTGGTGATCTCAAATAACTGAAAAAGTGCTGCCACAGTTGKWGRWGAAAARCTGCTACTTCTAGGGCACCAAGAAYATCCCAAAATGTGTCAGTAGGTAAATGGATCAGTGAAGCCCATGCTCAAAAAAGCACTTCATTTTCCACTGACTATAGAAATTAAAAGTGATTAGTGCAGAGGAAGGTGGTATACAAAGCTAGGCAAAGTAAACTTGCTCCAAGCCAGTTCACAGCAGAACAACCAACACTCCACTGTAAAAGACATGGTTGAACTGGATGGGGCACTCACAATACGAGTGCAGGAGAAGCCTCAGCCATGGAAGGATCCTGTGGCCACTCAGCTGTGCCTGGCACACCAGCCAAAAATTGTAASACAGTGGCAAGTTGTCCCCTTAAGCGGTGGTTAGTCGGAGACTGGTCTTTACCTACTTTACCTCCCCACTAGCAGAAACACTTTTTTTTAATGTCCAAGGCATTTACAGGGGGAAATCTGTAAGTATTGCTTCAATCCATCTACTAACATACACATACACAGGGACACTGCAGAAGAGGAAATGCAGGAAAACCTATGTAATTAACTGCAGGAGTAAATGCAGACATGCTATTTATAGAAACAGCAGTTTGTGAGGAAATGAAAGTTAATATCCTTACTGCGGTGCTGCCAGCTCTTGCTATTTCATGGTGAGTCTTACAGTATTTGTTGCTGTTTTTAAAGCTGAATATCCTTGCATAATGTGATCTTGCAACAATCTCAGCTTGCTAAGGCAAAAAAGCATGGTTGGAAAAAACTTGAATGTGGGAACCCCAGAAGCAGAAAATAAAGAGGAAAATATAAAAATATTTAATGTTTTTTGAAACACTATGATTCTTAAAGCAATTCTATGGCTTTTTAAAATCCTGGTAACTTTTAACACTAAGCACTTGGAAGTGATTCTGTTTGTACAGGAGCTGCTGTGGGATTTCCTGTATGCATGGAGTCAAAACATTTTACATTTCTCAAAAAAGAAAATACTGTCTCAGTATATTGTTCCTGAATGCCAAATTGGGTGTGTCTTCAAATTAAGAGATATTTAATGAYTCATCATGCTTATATTTTGCTATATCTAGATTTCCTAAAAAAAMCACCAACTTTGCCCAAAAAAGTTAATTAAAGATGTTTGAATGAGTTTTTACAAGAATTTGTCTGGGGAGAGCTAGCTATTCTCCTTCACCGGAGAATTAACAAAGGGAAGCTGGGGCTCTTTTACTATTTACTTTTTAGTCAGGTTTGCTTGAAGAGAAAGTTGTGCAAGCCAATGTTTTCTTGCTGGCCAGTCACTAGAGTCATATTTGCCTCTGGATTTTGTGACTCTGCACGGCAAAACAAGACTTCCATTCAGCTCAGATGCCGGGTATGCAGGGAAGAGAAGTGACTGCAGGCTCCTACTCCCTCCGGGAAGGCGAGTGCTGCTTTCAGTTTGCTGCAGGTCTAGGGCAGCACTGATTGATTGTCTCTTGCCTAGAGCTGAGAATGGCCAGGCTTAGTACAAAATGGTGTAAATGGGCTGTAAACAACGAGATTTGAAAAGAAAAGGAAGAAAAAACCTCAACAGCAGGAGAGTTGAAAGGGTGACTTTCCCGCCTTTGGGGAAYTCATCTGTAAGTAGAACTGATTGGAAAAAAGTCTGGTTCATTGAGCCTGACTGCTTTGTTGCTCAAGTAGCCTGGAGAGCTTTTGCTGAAATGAAGGCAGCATTTTCAGTGATACCTGCTGGGTTTGTCAGGAGTCTTGTGATACTGCTTAAGGGCGGGTTTGCCCGGTCTACTTTTCCACTTGGCCCGGCAGGAAGGGATGCCCTAGTGTATGGGATCCCTGRCTCTGCAGCACTCATCTTGGTAGCTGGGGCCGTTCTAGCTGCTCTGGAAGCTTGCAGGCTTCTTAATGTGTCTWCTAATATCACCAGAGAAACTGGCAAATGTAGTATTTTAGTAACTCACATCCTGAAAAATATTTCAAGTAAAGCAGTGCTTTGGGACTAGTTCACAATATTTATAAAATAATATAGTCCAGAGTAGAAAATTACTTGTAGTAGAGCAACACAAGCTTCTGACTAGTCCTGTTTTTAATCCTTGTGTCCAAATTCATGGCTGAATGCCCAGATCCAAACATACAGTTGTCTGATACATACCTTAGGAACACTGATGTATGTCAAACTTACTGTCTCTGTTTATATTACATGCCACTGACCATAAGAATGACTCATACTTTTGGCCTACTAAAACTAATGAACTTTAGTGGAGACTTGCTTTTAACAACTATCTAACCAGGTGTTTCTGCAATGCTAGAATACATCTGCTCTGACTTCTACTGAAGTGGGTAGAGAGACCAATTCCAACTGACAAATTCCYTATAATTTCCCAACAAATTAAAAACCTATAAAGATTCAGAGARACTCATTATTTGGTTTTTGGTGGTTTGTTTGGGTCTTTTTCGTGGTGTAATCCTCCATGTGYGGTGACTGTTCTGTAGACCTCTCTGTGATGTAGCAAGCAATAGCTAGTCAAGGCTGTATGACAGTAGAGTGTATGTAARCATCAGTTATGTCAGGGAATGCATACCACAGAATGCTGAAAGATGACTTCTAATTCAGCATTCACTAATGCAGTAGATTTTAAGACTGTACAAGACTTGTATATAAGATGGTATATTAAAGGGAGGGAAGGCTTTTTATAATCAACTAGCTTTTGCTGTGTTTGGAAAAACAGGATTAGTGCTGGCTCTTGTCTGATCTGGAAGTAACTCTCAGTGGTGGAAAAATTTGATATTCCTTCCACCCTCTTGTCCAGAAGCTGAAAGTTCCAACCACTTCCCCATAACAGTGCTTCCATGGTGCTGTGCTGGTTTATTCACTTTGGAAATTCCTGCTTCTGCTTTGTCAGCTSTGTCAGTGATCCATGTTTCTTTCCTTTCCCTACTTACTCTTCCCTGCTGGCCCTAATTTAAACAGGTTTTTATTGTCTGTGTTTTTATATTATCAGGTAACACTACTAATCCCTACCAGAATGAGAGTGACCATAAATAGGCTGTATATATAATATACAGCACCCACCATATGTGCACAGTGTAAACACACATACGTGCACCCATTGTATGCATACACAGTCTGTGTGGACACACACTGGACTAATCTCTGCAAAGTGTACAGGGTAACTTTTGATGTAGTACAGAGATGTACTAATCTGCTGTGTGTAGTGATGATACTGTGATCTGAGAGATTTCTGTAGGCCATTGCTTTCTTCAGTAATTYAGTTACATTCTTTAAGCAAAAACTATTATTTCATACTGCAACTCAAGCTCCTGTATGCCTTGCTTGCAAGAAAAACAGTGGACTTGAGATAACTAATGTTTTAAATAAATAAGATGTGGGAAACCAGAAGGAATGCCAGTGAAAGGGTGGTGTTATCAACAGAAGTTAGGAGAACTCTGAAGAGCAGCCAGCATAACAAATTTAAAGGGTGGAGGAGAACTGCAATGGCAACACAATGTTTTGATGAAAATAAAGCAAATTTTATGTGTAATGAAGCACTAGCCCATGATTTTTGAAGACCAATGCATTCAACAACCACAGGCTGCCTTTCAGGTTTACAGGCTACTATGTCTTCATATTAAGAAAGGATATAGTTTATAATTCTCTTTCAACAAAACACCAGATAGCTAACACAGCAATGAGAAACAGACTTAAAAAAAAAAAAACCAAACCCCTGGTGAGTACTGTTTATTCTGTTTATTCTTTATTTGTTGATTTTTTTATCCACAATTACTCACTTTCTGCTTGGTTACAACATGAAAATCTCTCTTCTCTTCTGCTTTCTGACCCTCCTTTCCTGCTCCTCCAACTCCCTTTTTCCCAACACAGACCTTGGCCAGCAGCATGACAAGCTGATGCAAGGTATGTGCATCAATCAGAGGAGTGCTGAAGTGTGATCTGCAGCCAGCACAGCTGTGCCAGCAGAACCCCCTAGTATGGATTAAGACATATCAGCAAAAGTGCTTTTTTACAGGATGAATTTTTTTTTCTCTCCAAAGATCTGGAACAAGCTCTATCAGCAGAAGTGGAGTTTTGTCAGTCTAATGTGCAACTAGAGTATGAACACTGTGCCCAAATGTAGCCTATCAACACCAARCTACTTCATACAGCACTTGGCATAAATTTGGCTTTCTGCACTTCAGAGGTTAATAAGATTATCTCCTAAACTCATACTATGGCCTTGGYTCTCTGCCTTCTTCCTAACTCACTCTCCTGCTTTGGCCTCTATCATTCCTCTCAAACTTATCCAAGTTTTTGAATTTCACGTCACTACCATTTTTTCTGTGTACTCTGATCTTTATTGTCATATTCTCCATACACTTTTTGGTACCTCCTGCCTGCCCKAGAAAATTATTTTGCTATTTCCTAGGTCTAAGCCKTTTTGTATCACACTGCTAATGCAAGGCACACTAAAAGTGAATCTTTTTGTTCCCTAAGCTCCTATAATGTACAGAAAAAAAATAGCACTTTTTTTTTTTTGTCATCTGCTATTGGAATGTTGGAACTTACTTTCATGCAATCAGTTCTAAATTCCTGCTTTAGTGTTTATATGAAAACTGATACTCTCAAATAATAACACAATCTGAGTATTTGGGGTCTTAAGGATTATTACTTTTCATCACCTGTCATTTACAGAACAAACTGGTTCAAATCCTACAGCACTCTTTTGTTCTGCCTAAAACCACTGAAAACCACCTAATCCCTCTTCAGCTTCTAAAGCTGTGTCAGTGTGGGGAGAGGAAGCACCCAGACTCGAGCTGCASTTCCACTGCTGGTGCCTGTTTATACTAAAGTGATCAACAATTTAGACAGTGCCACTGGAGCTGAAGAGTTACCCTCTAGTCTCAGAGCTAAGAAACCATTCACCACAGGGAGCTGATTTGGGATGGAAAAGATGTCCCTTTCAGAGGGACAGAGGAGCTTCTGGTTCTGCTGTGCATGCYGAGTGAGCCTGAGGGGTAACACTTGTGCTGCTGTTCTGAGGATTTAACATCTGAGAGGGGATCTAAGAACCCAGAAAGTAAAGAGTGCTTCATAAAGGAGGTTCATCTATTGCCATGATACAGYAGTCACTGACTGCCAGGCCTGAAATCCTGCCTTTGAGCAGGTGTGCATGAAGCTTTGAGGTTTTTCTGGGAAACTGGGAACTTACATGAGAGTATGTTGTGCAAATATCAAGTGACTCAGTCCTTGGTACAGAACTCTGTCTTCCTTGACTCTTCCATGCTTAAAAACAAAGCAGAAATRAACCATGGACATATAGTAACCTGGAATGCTTAATTTTTAGCTCATTTTGTCCCAAATATTGTTTTGGTTGGTGACACCTACCAGTCTTTCAGGCAGCGTTTGGCCAGTGGTTTGCAGCATGATGTGTACCAGATTTTTTGGGTGGGGATTATGAAAGAGAAAGTTTAGCTCTTCAAGAGTGAATATTAATGTCCTTGTAGCCTTCAGAGGTTGGTCCTGGCAATATTTTATTGATTATTATGCAGGTAGCCTCTGAGGCTGAATTTTTCTCCTTTCACATTTCTGTTTAACCCATGAGTTTTATGTCTTTCATTTATATTCTCTTCATCTAATTTTCTTTGTCTGCACAGTGAACAGACAAACTAATTTTTCTTACCTGCAGACAACTTTCACTCTAATTCTCATGTCCATGTAGCACTCAGCAGAATTAGGTAGTACACTAACTCCTGGCAGATACCTGCCTCTCAAGAATAAAAAAAGCTCAGGAAGCACTTGCTGATCTTTTGTTGGACAAACCAGTCCTTTAGTCTCCTTGCAGATATAATATTCTTTGCAGCTCATTGACCATCACACAGAAAAACCACTGCTGTACTTCATTTTCACGTCCACAACAAATTGTGGCACAGCTGGGAACTCATCTCTCTGCTCCAGATGTTTCTCTCCACTTTATTCCTACTATATAAAATTTTTTCTCTCTTTTTTTTTTTTTTCCTGTAGTGGTGGTTTTACTCACCTTACAGAAAACTTTAGGTGGGATTTGTTGGTTGCCCTGCAAATTAGAGTGTCTGAAAGACCCCAGGAGAATGTAAAAATAAAGCTTTGAACTGGTATTTAATTAGCATTTATCAACAAACAGATTATAAAGCAAATATTAGTACAGGCTTACTAATAAAGGGAAGTGTTTGTGTAGTGCCACTCCCACTCATTTTCACCTTGAGGTATTTTAGGAATTGATGACCTGGAAAAGTGAGCAAGTGATAAGTACTGTACAGACTGTGGGCAGTAGGAAAAACTGTTTGTCTAAATTCAGTGTTGTGACAACTTTGTGATAGAGACATCAGGCCCTGGTGTCCTTGRAGTGTAGGTGGGTGAGTGAGTCACTTATTGCTGTCCTGACATGCCATAAGTAGGTGGCTGTTCTCTGTTGTCAGAGCATGGTCCTTCAATTTTTATTCAGTGAGAGACATCACCATTTAAAAATGGATTTATTTTGGCTCTCACTTGAATAGCTGATGTCATTTTTCATTCTGAGCAAGAAGGTTCTTAAAAACAATATACTTTAGACCTGTCTGTGGCCATTTACCAGTTCCATAGTCTTGAACCATTTTGTCTGCTTTCAAACAGTGCARGGTGTCTAAATGTAGATGATATGTTTGGAAGCAAAATTGCAGCCAAAAACTACCTTGGACAAATGYTGTCCTATAACTGTATTTTATCACTGGTCATGCTTCCTATGACAGAGGCCATGCATAGGAAAAGATGCACGAAAAATTAGTAAGTAGCACTATGGTTAATGTGCTTATCTTATTGAAGACATCATTTCCTCAGAAGACTAGAAAAATGTGCAGATGGAAGAAACCTRGCATTGCTGCTATCTAAATGGGAGTTTAACACTGGGTTCCCTGAAATGGTTTTAGTTAATTGGGAAAATCTGTCAGAATTACTCGCACATTATATTGAAAGAAACATCAGAGCTTCTAGTTGCCTCCAGTGAATTGCTGCAGAGCCTGTGCTAAGGAGCAAATGACTAAATAATTACCAGGGGTCCCTTCCAACCCCAAACATTCTGTGATTCTGTGAAATACTGCCCACTAAAAAACATATAGCTGAGGGAGGCTGTTGCAGGGCTGTTCYAGAAGGGTTAATAAACTGAAGGTCTTCTGTTGCTTTTATTAAAAATAAAATACTYATCCACACTAACAGATATTTCTGCTACAAACCCAAATTCCTAATTTCGTGACAGGCTGGACAAAGMTCCTAAAAATGTAGGGCAAAGTCCTATAAATGTCTAAATCATTAGTGTTCAAACCAGCCAGCCACAGTATGACGGACTGAAGGACCTGTAGTCAAGCTGAAAGATACTTGTTCAAAACCTCTTTCTGAGAGTCGTCTCTCCTGACTCTGCTGTTAGGAAGGTGGGTGTAGACCCCAAAAGCAGCATCCATTCTGCAGCCCTAGCAAGTTTCAGATTTGGTAACTGTTTATCTGGCTTTGGGGTAATTTTTCTTCCTCTTCCTAGGGAAGGAGGAACTCAGATTATGAGGCTTACTTTATCTTCCCTATTGTGTTCAACAGAGAAGTTTCCTTGGATATGCCCAGTTGCAGACCCATTTCTGTATTTCAGCCAGCACAGCCTGGGCTAGGAGCTGCTTGGCCTTRTTCCAAAGTGGATGGGCCYTTCCCTGTTCCCTAGATATGCATCTCTGCTGCACTGSCATTCTGGTCCTCAAGGGCTRCAGGCRTGGCTACTACCTCTGAASACATCCAGCATTCCCTGAGCAGTCYTTGTTCTCTTCCATGTCTTCTTCCTTCCAGCTCCTTTGTTTTACTTACCATGTACCATAGTCACTTCACTCAYCCTCATCAATTCAACCCCAGCCATGGGCAGTTTGCTTCTTGCTGAAGGCTGCAAGCATCTAGCCTCCTTTGCTTTCTCATGGTTCCTGTTTTTCTTGCACTCAAGAGTGTTCACTTTGTTCCTTCTTTTCAGAAGAAAAAGCCCCTGACAACTTGTACCTACACACCTATTCTTCCTAATGCTGCGAGCTCAGTTTACAGCCTTACAAACCATAGTTGAATGGGTCTGTCTTTGAAAGACGGGCAAATTTGAGTTTGGTACAAGAAGTCAAAACACCATTAATATTAATAGATTTAGACCATGGAAGAATTAGTCTAAATTGTCTGTTTCCCATTTAAAATAACCATCCAGAATAGATGTGCACTCTGTCCAGCTACACAGATCATTCATCCTCTTTGCCTGTGTTTCATGTGGCAGAATGTTCTTTTTAAAGGTTTYAGTAATAAAAAATATTTCCATTTCTAGTAATTCTCCATTGTTTGCAAGTTTGGACATTTCAGCATACTTTTGGTAGGCTTCTAAGGATTAGTTCCTGCATTCTGCACGCTTATTTTAGTACAAAAAGAGTGTTTATACATATTTCCTAAGTTATAGTTGAATTTGCTGCAAGATATAAATGCCTATAAATACACAATTMTTTTGAAAGTAATGTAGAGAATAGTATGTATACTGAATATTTAAAGTTTTGCTCCAGTTTTTTGTCAAAAACTAAGAGTGAACATAAATGGCATTTGTAATRGACCTAGCAAATGGCATTGTACTTAGAACTGAAAGTACAGCTTTCTTATYTTTCTAGGATCCAATGTGGCAAATCTGATAGTAAAACTGCCTYATTTTCTGGTGCTTCTTTTTAAACATTTTCTTCACTTGAAAAAAAAGCATGTGATTTTTAAAAACGAGTTTAGTGACCAGGTAAGTTACATGCATGCAGAATTAAAAAAGAGAATTCCTTGTTCAATCTATGGGCTGCCCCAGATTCGAGACCAAGCTTTGCAAGCAACCTGCCTGTCTCAAGGACAGCAAAATATTGCATAGCCTTCAYCAAAAAAGGAAGTTTTTTTGGATTGTGGTTGAATACTTCTGGTCAAGGAAGTTTCCAAGAAGTCTGCTTTTAAGCTGTGCTTGCTCTCTAGATGAAATGGGTACTCTGCCTTTCACATTCTGAACCTCATCCAACCCACACATCATAATGGACAAGCTTTTGTAGAACAACTGTAGAACAGTTTATGAATTTTTTTTCTTTGTTTTCATTATGGATTGCTCTGAGGATGGATGTCTTTGCTCTGTCACTAGTGACAGGGTCTACCAGGGCTGGGTCATCTTCCTGTCCCACCAGTTCCTGACTTCATCCGTTTTCTAATTAGCTCCTTAGGTATTACCTGACATGGGACCACCTCTCACTGTGGATAAGTGTAACATCATAAAGCACAAAGCGCCCTTAATCTTCTTCAGTACCTCCAGTTTGTATTCCAGTAGCACCAGCTTGAGAGTTTAAGACAAAAACATGGTTACTGCTGGACCCTGTGGGCACTCATGTTTGTACATGGTACTCATCTGTGACATTTGTGCTGCTTCTTCCTTCCTTCTGCATCTGTAAACGTAAGAAGAAAAGTGACAGGAGATAAAAGAGCCAGYTGAGAACCCAGGAGAAATCCAGGGGGAATCACAGCTCACACAGTTGTCCAGAGAAACCACTACAGATACTTAAGGCAAAGCAATTCTGCTTTTTGTCCTATTTTACGCCTCTTGGGTGCACGTGGACCACTGGTTTCAAAGTAGTACTGGTAGTTCTACAAGTAGTACATTACTGATAGTAATGGACATGGTGATTCAGTGAACAGTAGTGGGAGAACAGAGAAACATACAGCAGCAGTGGTCCAAAGGTAGGGAAAAAAAAACATTCAGAAAGCTCCATTTATAGAGAAATGCTACCAAGAGACATGTATGAACCTAATCCATTTACAGGAGTGGACAAAGCTAACTATTCCCCCAATACATCACTCAGGATCTCCTTTGATAATGCAGRAATATATCAGGCTTTGTGCAAGATGTTGGCTGAAATGTAGAAAAATACAAAGGAGAATAAAGCATTTAAAATTCAAAGCTGTCCATGTAAGAGGCAGTGTAGCATGAATGGCCTCATTTGGAGCAGATTCTCATTAATGAGGTTTGGGAGGAAAAGCTGTCAGACTTGTGTTGATTTGAATTCCTTTAGATAAACAACAGGGTATTGACCACATCGGTTTTAAGACAGGTCTGACAGGAARTAATTAGAATTCCCACTTCATTCAAATATTTTATGTCCACATTTGAAACACTAGAAGGAAAAAATTGCTATTTGAGGAACAAACCATTACACTTGGGAAGCCCTCAAGCTCTCATAGTCTTGCAGGGAGAGACTATAGTGAAGAAATCTGTGTTCTGCATCAGTACCTGTCTTTTTTTCTACCATGCCTGTAATTTCTCCTGCCTGCACCTCCACTTCTGTCAGACACTTTTACCAAAGTGAGTGGATGCTGACACGTGCTGTTTTGTTATCATTGAAGTCCATATAGCTTTGCCAGCTTGGCAGTAGTCTGCAATTTAGAACTAGAAGTTGACCAGAGTACCTTGATATTTACATCAGGAGCAGTTTTTCCTTTAATTACAAAATTGCTATGGCTATGTTAAATGCCAGATACTTCTTGTTGCCTTCCAGTTTCAGTTCAGGTAATACCTTGACTAGCACATCTTGACTGATGCCCTCTTTTTTTTTCTGTGCCCTTTCTTTTCCCAGCTGAAGTATTTCCTTGCACTGGTCATCTTGTCACAATCCAAAACAATGCAAAACAAATAAATGGGAATAAATGAGAGGGACARAGGGCTTCAATACAGAGCTTTAGTTATATACAAGGGACTTTTTGCATGAAAAAATTCCCTGCCCTTCTCTTAACAGCTGTCATCTGCTGGGATGCAGGCACTTCAGTACATTCACAGTCTTATCAAACTGTCGTTTTTTAAATTTTGGAGCATAGTTATAGTGAGCATGTGACCAGAGGTTAAAAGCAGGAGCATAGGTCAGCTGCTGGGTACTTCTTGCTCTTCCATGCTTCCTGGTGGATGTTAAGGATTGTAAACATAGACTACATGGATAATTTCTGGGAAACAAACAAACTTTAAAACCACCCCTAGAGCAACAAACAACAAAAAAAGCCACAACAGAAAGTATATACTCTAAGTCAGTGCAAGCTAATATGGCAACTCTATGCCAAGCTATGTCACGAGCCCCAGAGTGAGCACACACAGCTTTAGGGAGGACCAGTGGTGAGAGTTTCTGTCCTGCAGCTATCTCCCTGGCTCACGTGCTATAGCTGTGTGCTATTGTGATTGAAGCCATGAATAAAAATCTCTTTCCTCCCCACACCTTACATTATGTGAAGCTCAGTGGCAACCCAGAGCTAACCTCATGGGCCCCTGGGGAGGTCAAGCGGACGAGGTCAGATAATGATGAGAATTCGTGTTTGCTGTAATTGTGATTTATTCCTCGWGTAAAATTCACTCATCTCAATAAAGGTGCATGGCTATTGTTGAACCTACATAAAMTATTTCATGCTCATCAATAAAATGCTTTGGGGGGCATGTGAYGAATGTAGCTTCTCTGGAACAAGTTCAGTATTTAATTCCTGCTAATGTACACTATGAGATTGTGTCTAATTCAATTTGCAAAAATKTAAAGTGCCGTTTAAGGGGAATTCATATATGGTTAGATGAATGTGTAACCCAGATGCCTCTGTAATTCCTTTCAATGTCATTAATTTGATATTCTGAATTATTATTTACAGACTCTAGTTCCATATAAAAGAGAATAAACCTCAGAAAAGTAACCACAGTAAGTGCTTTTAGGAGTTTGGTTTTYTTCTGTGCAATAGCACTAAGTAATGCTGATGTCTCTTCATATCTTGTCTTCAGCCTTGTAACTTCATAAATATCATTACACAGAAATATCACACATTGAYAAATAATAGAAACACAACACCCAAGAATACCGAGATAAATTACTGAGATTTATTTTATTTACTTAATTATCACTGTAGTTCAATGAGTGTCAGAATCTGTGAAGTCAAGAGAACTTAGGTCTCAATGTATCACAAGTGTTAACACTAAAGTAGTGTACTGGTATCACAGCCTGGCCTCTGACTGTCCTTTTTWAATTATGGTGTGTAACTTGATGCCCATGTGTTCATCTAAGTTGCTGCAAGATCAAGCAGACTACAAAAYCCAGCCTAACCTTTTCTTCAGCCAGTCAATTTGATACAGGGAACAGGGTGCCATTTTTACATTCCCAAGCTGCAGAACTAAYGTAATTTTTGAAATCTTTCTCTGTATTTTTTTTTTGCCTTCCGTATTTTATTTCCCTGGAGGCAATATAGCTTTAACCCTCCCAGACTGACTGCATCCCATTCAGCAGGATTAATCTTAAATCTGACTATTATTAATGAACTTGGAGTGTGATGTAGTCACAAAGTGGGTTTAGGCAGCAGCATGTACAGCAAATGAACAGCAAAAATATGCTGAGGGTATACCTGGGATAATTATAAACATTGACGTATTATACTTAGAGAAATGGTCCTCAGAAATTCTAGGACAATTTCTTTTCTTGCATCCAGTGGTGTATACTATCACTGGAAGAGGTTGTGTTAAAATGCATTTGTAGAGCAAAACAGTTGGTCCTCAGGAAATGACACCCACACAGGATGCATTGCTGAGAATTTTTACTTTGGACTAGTTCTACCTTTGTCCCATGATCTGGATGCCCATTAGAGGCCATAATGGTATGACAGGAAAAGCATGGTTGGAGGAGATAGCCAGGAGATCAGCACCAAAAGCACACTTTGGATCTGAACTGTCAGTATAGGTGCACACCTGAGGCCCAGTGAGCCAGGAGCCGCCCAGAAATTAAATCTTTGCATGGGAAGCTCAGCTGTGGCACTGGAGTTTCCCAGGAATTAGGAGCGGGAYACACTGGTTGGTTGGAAGTAAAAATGTAAATAACAGGCATGAAAAGCAGCCAAAGAATGTGCAAGAGAATAGAAGACAGTAACAAAACAAGTCTTAAGTAAGGTACTCAAAAATAATGAAAAATGTATGGGRGAAAGCTAAAGGCAAAGTAAATACTTTCCTTAACATTTAATTATGCTATTGTCCTCATAAAGGCATGCTCATTTAGAAAAATCGTGTAAAAAAATCCAAACCATTAAATGGGAAAGGCTCCACCTACCCATAAAAACATATAGCACTTTTTCTTTAATAGGATATCTGAGTGCAGAACTTGTTAACATAGATTCTGTTGAACATTTTTTGTCTGATTTGTCCCTYATTAAATGGTAAGTGCTGGGGAAAGAAATGAGCCTTATCTAGTTTGCTACCCGCCTAACCATTATCAGCTGGCATCAGGTAAAGAAATGAGCCTGAAAGAGTGAAGGATAGGTGCAAAGGCTGGAATTCAGTGAGGTCAAAGAAGTCACATGGATGGATGAAAAGAGTGAGAAATTTTCTTAATGCTTATTTTCAGATGAGCAGCTCTAGCAGCAGGAGGAGCAGCAAAGTGTGCTTTGCCAGAGAAATTGTGTCTCATGGCTGGATTCTCAGGTGTCTAATAAAGTAGAAGCAGTGATCTGAGGGTTTTTCTCTCAGGTGGGCTATTCATAATATTTATCAGGTGCAATTTCCTGTGATTGATGGCTTGAGCTAATGCCAGGGCCTCTCTTTTACTAGTGTGTTTTTAACAATCTCTCTTTACTTGTTGGGCTACTCCCATAAAAACTGGTTGGGTCTTAGTATCACTTYGGTTTTGATCATCATATTAAATTTGATTGAAATAGCTAAATTATTGGAGAATTAGTGGACTGGAGGGTGGTGTAGTGGAGGTAAGGAACAAAGGGGACCAAACAGTCTAAYACAACAAGATTGCAGGTTTTTTATTCCTTTAGAAACCAGGCTGGAAAAAAAAATAGATAGTAACAGGCTCTGAAAGAACATGATTTTTAGATTCTTAGCATTTTTTATTTCAATTCAACTAGAGATTGAATGAAAAATTAAGAGTACCACCCAAAAWATGTGCAGCTGCTGCATGTCATTATTTGAGTGTTTTGCATGAAGTTTTTTTCTGGAGTTTGATAAAAGAGATGAGTTTAACTGCCTCCCCCTTTGCATTCCTCATAGAAATCTGAAAGTGCATCTTTAAATTATATGTTTTGAACAAGAGAAGGAGGCTGCTTCCATGGCTCTGGGAACTGAAGAAGAAAATACCTGCTTGACTGAGCTGCCCTTTTCATCCAGAGTAGTGTGAGACAAACTCACTGAATCAAAGCCTGAGCTCCAGATGCCTTGTACAGTTGGAGATGGCTTCCTGCCAACAAGTTTCCAAAGCAAACAAGGAAGAGCAAATTTGCGTAGCATGAAGTGCAGCCACACAGGGAGGCAGTGAACAGGGTGGTTCCCTTCAGCATGGAAGGGAATGTTAAATGCTTTAATAAAATGTTGTTTTAGAACAGAACAGAGCCTGAAAGAAAAATTATAATTTTAAACTCTGATCTTAGCTGGGGTCAAGTAGAACTCAAATGCCTTTGGCAATAAACCTCGATTGGCAAGATSTGTAGATCCATGCAGTTGGCCATATCAGCTAATAAGATAACTTCTAATCTTCAGATAAGTGTACAGAGATTCCATTTAGGCAAACCCTGGATATTCCCACTGGTTGGTGTAAGATGCTTTCCATGTCTAGTATAGTGAAGGAATAATAGTGTTGAAAATAAGCATGATCTAAGAGATTTTTTGTGTTGTTCTGCCTGCTTGCCATATATACTTATCGATTTCAGGAGTGGTCTTTTGTGAATGCTGAGAACAGTTCCTGCCTTGTCACCTTCTTTAATGATACCACGGGATTCAATGATCTTAAATTCAATGATCTTTTCCAACGTAACAATTCTGTTATTCTATTCTGAAAGAGCTGACTGACCTCTTCATCTGTCTGCCACAGAAGCACCTGGCTCCAGTTCACAGTTTAGAAATCTCAGTTCTTGTTATTTGTGAATTTACTGCTGAAGGGTCTGTTTAAAAGGAAAAATGAATGAATATATCAGCTCTACAGCAGCCCATCTGGGAATTTTATAATGGTATTACATCTTCACAGGAATAACTGTGGAGGAATGCAGATTGAAAACAATGGCTTCAGTTTATTACAGCTGAGGTCTGGGTAGCAGGAGACTTAGTACAGGATAACAATTTGATATCTGAGACTGTGATTCATTCAGACCATAGTTCCCTTCTGCACCCTCCTCCGCCTGGTTATCCATCGAGCTAAGAAAAATAAACCGCAGAAACTTAATGAGAAACAAATGTTGTTGCTGAGTTGATCTGCAGTGGCAAGCCAAACTGTAGAAATTACTTTGTTASTGTTTCAGTCACTTTATTTTTTAAGGTAGTTAAATAATGTTGAGTTCCCTGTGAGTCACGAACTTTGGGAACTTAGTTCAATTATAGACTGACCTGTGTCCTACATGCAGGCTTGGTCAAGAAAACATGAAATTGAAGGCAACAGCATAGTCTCTGGGATCAGAGTGAGAGTCTACCAGTGGCAAACACAAGCATATTTGAACGAGCAGTGGAAAGGATGTTTGTTACTTATGGCACACAGCGGCACYGCTCCTGCAAACTGAGTACATTAGGCTCTCCAGTAATTGTTTACTGGGATTGCATGGGAAAAGGGAAATCCAGAAAAGTGCCAAAGCAGCRTGGTCTGCCTCCCTGTGCTGAATAGGTGAACTCCCTGCAGAAATGTGCTGGAATCTTGGGCGTTGAAACAACTACCACATGAAATGAGGTGCCTCAAAAATGGACAATAAGGTGCAACTTCTCTGGGATTTTTGCAGCTCTTTGGAATCCCTAAAAGGATCCAAGTGTCACTTGCTGGGTGRAAGAGCAAATTGCAGTTCAGAGGGACCTGCAGGGGGATTACTGAGCTGACCAACATGGCTCTAAAGAAAAGGGTCCGAATGGTTTAAATTGTCATGGGACCCAGCTTTTAGTTAATGTTTTCATTATCTTAGATAGTAACAAAACAGCAAAGCCACTCCAAATTAATGTTTTAATTTCTTTTATTTTGGCAARACTTGCCATAGAGATTCTAATCATTTACATGGTAAAACCATTGCCCACCAGTTTCTAGAGCATACACATATATACATGCATTATCAGAACTTATATATTTAAGTCTTTAGTGGTTTTTGAGAAAACAATTTTTCTGGAAACAAAAGGCTAGTACATCAATTTGCCATTCTGCCCATGTGGGCACTGKTTTTTTCCTTGTCAAAAATCAAAAACTGACACTCCATTATCTTTAAACTACAGATTTCTCTCATATTTTTATTCCCACTCTTCTCCTAATGCTGCATAGTACATAAAAGTTTTAACTTGTACAAATTGGTGCCGCCTGATCCCAAAGCGTCTGTAGGTTTTTTTTCTACAGCTCCATCTGCTTAGTGATGGCTTTTTTATGGTGCAGCATCTTAGACTTGGTTGGGTTAAAATTCAGACAGGGTTTATTTTAGATTTAATTAATTTTAAAATTTTAGACAGGGTATATATATATATATATATGTATATGTAAAATTTGTATGTGTGTGTACATTCATGCACAACCATATTTAAAACAGTGTTGTTTCCAAGAGTGGAAAAACTCCTTAACCACTGCAAGTATGGATTCAGTGCATTTCTTCCAACACAATGATATGAAGATGCAGGGACCTGTTATAGTAAAAAACTCCAGCCATATTCCATTTTAGGAGCCTTRTATGTGAAAGTATATTTTGGAATAATTTGTTACTTAAACAGCCCTGATGGTTCAGTGTGAATTGGGATTTTAATAGCAGCTCCCAGCTGAAATGAATGGTGTTTGCTTGACTGAGCATCTTTGTCAACTTTGAAAATTTTAAATCTGGTTGTATCCCTGATGGCCTTTTSGGTTCTCTGAGGAACAAACCCAACTGTCCTTGCAAGGCATCTCTGCTCAGGGGAAGGCAGACAGGTGATGGCACCTGGTGATCAAAGATGCCAAAGTCATCAGAGAGCTCTAYAGATACCACTTTGGGAGCTCATTCACAGATATAGCCTGGAGCAGATTGCAAGCCAGAGCCATCTGTGTAATCTCGGGGATGTAAGCAAAGCTGAAGCCAACGAAATGAGAACATCAAGCTTTTCTAATACATCACAGCCTTAACCACAATATGGAAGTTTGTACAAGTCTGTCTTTGCCAGATTGTCAACCTCAAGTGACAGCTGTCCAAGCAAAGGCTCGCAGCACTGTCTGACATGCTGCAAAGAATCCCATAYTTCTTCATCCACCTTCATCAGCCARCAAAGAGGCAGAAGTCCAAAAATCTGATTTCTTTAAAAATGTGAAATGAAATCCCARCAGATCCAGAACATCAATGTCTGGGTACAGAGTAACAGCAGGCAGAATGAGGTGGGAGGAGGAAAAAAAAATGGAACTGATGCTATGGTTCTCCCAAACTCCATGGTCAGCTACTGCAGGTAGCAGTCCTCACTTGGCTGTCACTTGTCATTCAGCAGCTGCAGACTGCACTGGACTGAAGCCTTCCCAACAATTTTTGTTCAATGCTGCAGTGGCATTGCCTCTAGGAGGAAATGGTTCTGGGYGAGCTATCTCAGAAGCAGCACTGAGACCCTTGTGTTGCTCTTACTTAAACTAAGCAGTCTTTCCCAAATCCAGTAAGACACTTCCTAGAGGGATCACCAGAGTGATCTCTCTCCCAGAACAGAGCTAGCACATTAACATCTTGGTCTTGGAGAAGGCTGTYCACAAGTATGTAAGAAAGAGTTTTGCTAAAAATGATGAGCATCTGTATTTCACTGACAGAAGCTACTGAGGAGAGAGAAGCTTGCACATGATCTATGGCTGATAAAGCCATGGACAGAACTGAGACACTTCCCTTCAAGATGCAAACCTGTGCTTTTGAGACCACACTGTCTGCCATGAAGTTATGGTCTACTCTGGGCAGGGGAGAACTGGTTATCCTGGAAAAYACATGCATTTTTCAGTGTTTTGTGCTCCTATAAGTATAGCACATGGTCTCCACATACTACTTACTGTAGTGTAAGTAGTGTAGCTGATACTACAGGTATTTTTACTCCTTTACCCTCTGTGTTTCTCCAGCCTTTCTTTGGATTCTGGGTGGTGAAGTTGCTGAGAGAAGGAACATTAYGAAATGCAGAAATGTGTAAAAAATCAGTTCAAGCCTGTAGTGTGAGCATCTGGGGTAGGGAGAAATGTGAAGGCATGCCTGACAGCAAGTGTACACACTGTATAGTGCCACACAGGGAAGAGAAGCCAAGATTACCCCAAGTGATGTCTCTCTGACATAGCACAGCACCGTGCAAAAACCTTACTCACGCTGGCTGTGTTGTGCCTAAGGATCTCTGTGCCAAGCTTCACCATGCAACATAAGTGTGCACAGAGCTACCAGCAGTCCCTGGCATGCCTGCAGCACCATGCACATCCACACTTACCTGCAGATAAGTGTCATGAGTTCATCTTAGCCAAACTSTGTCTGGCTCTGGGAGCACAGGCCTAAGTCTACCACGCTTGGCTCTGTGGTGAGGACAAAGGCAGCCCTTGGAGCATGTCTAGTCTTTCTCAGAAAAAGAGGAAATTCACACTGCAATCCACTGAGGAAAAAAGCATCTCTGCTGGTGCAGGAAAGTAGGATGCAACCCCTTGAGTCTTAATAATTCCTTGGGAAATGAAATGCCAATTATGTCATGGACAGTATGGGAAGGCTATAGTTTGCCCAGTCACCTGGGGTTATTTCTGCRCTCAACCTCAATTTCAAGTCAGTATTGTCTCCAGAGCTCTGGGGTCCCTTAATCTTTACTATTATTTAGTTGCAAGGCACCAAATCCTTTCTTCCTTCAAATGTTTATGAGCTTCAGCCTCTTATGAATAAACAGCTTCTTCACAGAAGGGTTTCAGTGCAGGAGATGTTTTACACTCTTACTTTGATCAGTGCATGGCCCATCAGGATGACTGATTAAAAGCCTCAATGTTTTCTCAGGTTGCTCTCTGAGAAAACTTGGTGCTGAGAAAGTCAGACCATATTTCTTCTTTGTTTACAGTGATGGCACTGACTTTTCAGAGAGGAGCAGTTAATCTGMGGAGAACTTTACTTTTATGGGACAATAGGTCATGATGTCATACAACACTCTTCCTCTGCAGCCTCTGACAACAACTGGATGGGAAGAGATATCTCTGCCTGACAGAGATATCCTTACAGCTCCCAAATGGTTGGATGGTGAAGTGTGATTCCTTTTCAGCCTTTGAAAGATTTGAAGACAAATTTCAGGCTTTTCCTTCTGCCCAYACTGAATGCAAATATCTGGACAACAAGCAGCATCCTTCTGAAGAAGGAGATACAGAAGCAGTCAGGCACCATAGTTAGGATGGCTCAGGGTGGATTTGAAAGTCCTGTACCCTGAGCTGAGTTCTGTGGGCCCTGATTTAGCAGACAATTAGCAGAACACTGAGACAAAGGTTTCCCGCTCCACTGGGGAAGTGCCTGAGACTTGCTGGCATGTGCAGCCATGAGGTGATGCCAGGGTGGCTGACCTGTTCAAAGGGCTGCAGCTGAAATGCTAGCAGCAGCCACAGCCTTCCTTCCCCATGCTCAGCCTGGCCTCTTTCTGTTTACACCTGGTTTGGGCTGAGAGCATTTCTCAAAGACAGGTAAGACTCCTGGGTGTGTCAGTCCACTCCTCAGGCTGTTGGGGTCTAACTGGTGGGGTTGGGTAGGGGCAGCTTGGAGGAGCCWTACAGGCAGTTGTGCAGCAGGCAGAGGGAACTTGTTCTTTGCTAAGGGGATGTTTTAAGGCTGAGCTGTGTGGGAGACAGATTGTGAGGAGACAGTGTTGAGGGCAGTCTTGACTTTGATATGTTGCAGCTGTGTTAATTATCCAAGAGTGGGAACAGCCTTGCCCTCCCATCTATGGGTGATAGAGTGGGTTAGCTGGGAGGGAGTTGAGTTGGAGCCAGACCTGCAGGAAGGAAGAGAGAAGAARAGGAGAGAGCTAGATCTGTGTGGGGCTGCCTTTGGGAGGTTACATAGAAAAAGTATAAAAGACTGTTAGATAGCAAAGTCCTGATGCTTGGAGCCYTCTGGAATTTGTAAAGAAGCACTCKGAGTGCAGTGRCCGTCTTGACTACCACAGAGCTGCAGCTGGACTGTCCTCCAGCACTTKGGCAGGCAATGTAGAGTTGACAGAATGCTGCCAAGCCCATGTCYCARTGAACAGGGTGAAGATTACCATGTCTGACAGGTGATCTTCAYCTGTTTTGTACAGGATTGGGGGAATGAGGAGATCAAGTGCCCACTGGCTTCCTTGAAGTGGATCTGGCAGAGTGGTATAGATTGTGATTTTTGAAATCTGCATGGGTACAAAGGGCAGTGCTGCTGCATGCTGTTTTAATGTCCACCCTTCCTGCTCACTCTGTTTTTTTACTACCCTCTGAGAGGCATTGTTGGACCTGTCCTACAACCTCGTACATCAGGGACAGTGGAAGGGAACCTCACCCAGCATGACAACACAGATGCCCCAGCTTTGTGTTCATAGTCATACTAAAACACAACTTCTTCTAAATCAGTGGGGAGAGAYAAACACATTTGGGAGTGGGGAATCTTTCCACCAGTCTTAAATGCTGATTTCAGAGAAACCTTCTCCAGCTATGCCTTGTATCTCTTTGTTGGCYGCAGATGGATGCCAGCTGACTGTTTTAGAGAAGGCAGAAACTTCTAAAACCATAAATTTAGATGAAGCCAATTCCCTCCTGAGAGCATAAGCTTGCATAGCTGTTGTCTGGTCCTTATGTTTTAGTAATGTCCTATTCCTCTCTCTGAAGACTAAAGAGCACATACTCCTACTCTTTTTCAGTGATTGCTCGAAGACTTTCCTCACTTTAGGCAACTGCCTGAAAAAATTCATCCAGCTGAGGGCAAGAAGAGGAAGTGCAAGGCTGACTGAAAGGAGGGGGAAGGAKCTGGAACTTCGAAGAGTGGCACAGGAAAGTAGAACAAGAGTCATTGTCCACAGAAATATTTATTTATTCTATGTCACTAAGCAAACACAAGACAGCTGTTGGCTTTAATTGCAGAGACTGTGATTGGTAACRGTTTCCATCTGTAACCTGTGAAGGAATTGTTTTACAACTTTTTATGGTCTTGTCAAGGTTTTTTAAACTTTATTCCAGGGAAACTGGCAGCCTTTAGTCACAAACACTTTTTACATTTTAAACTGAACAGTCAGTRCAAATATCCTACTAAGAAAAATATTAGAGTCCCCAAAGTATCAATATACAAATGGAAATGAAATTAGTAGTAAGTATWAGGGAGGCTTTATCTATGTCTAAAGACTGCATTTAATTCATTTCAGTAAATAACAGATTGGATAAAATTATTTACAGATCCATGAACAGTTTCAGAAAAAATGAAACAAAACCCTGATAAAATAATCACACGGTAGAGTGATTAATTGTGAGCTGCTTATTGTCAAGTGTTTTAGTTRGGATTTTAGGGCCTGTGCATTTGCAATTCTCAGCTCCATTACAGCTTCTGCTTTTAATATTTTTTTAAAGCAACAAAGGAATTGTTCTGGCCTACCAGGCACTTGATAGGGATTGTTTATATTCAGCCACTGATGTTTTATTTAAAAGCACATGTGAAAAGCCTCTGTATTGAAATAAGAGTTGAAGAGGAACTAGAAGGTGCCTGCATAATGGAGGGCTCAGTCAAGCAGAGGATTGCTTTATAGAGAGACCAGATATAGCAGCATTGCTTAGAGATGCTCTTGTTCTTTTTTACACTGGGCTGGTGCAGCCTTGCTGCTTAACTGATGCCTTTAGCTCTCTTGGCAGACCTCAGCTTGCCTGTGCCCTGTGYTTTGCCATGGTGCATCTTGGAGCATGGAAACAGCCTGAGACCTCCACTTAYCACAAGTGGGGAGCAGAGAGTGCTCAGGAGTGAATGTGGTGGCTGAGCAGTTTCTCACATGGATGTAGCAGCAGATCTTTTAAGAAAAACTCCCAACCTCCCTGCCTCTCACTGTGCATCTCTGCAGGAGTGAGGAACTGCCCCGCCTTTTTGCCCCACCATTTTCTCCATTTCACTGATTTTTTTTGAGATTTCTACATACAGCCTCTCTTTCCTTATAAAACCTTATAAAGCCTCTCTTTCCTTATAAAACCTCTTTGCCTACATTAGGAGCTGTGCTGCAATAAAAAGGCAAGAAATAAAGAATCTTTTAGAGAAACTGGGACCAAATGCAGAGTACATCAGACAGGCAAATTTTCTGCCAAATGTTTTCTTGGTACTGGCCAAKCTCTTGCAAACCCTGACAAAATAAGCATGTGCCAGACAGCTTATGGTTTGGTTTGTGARCAGGAGTAGGGCTCTGATTCCGCACGTGTTCATGTATGTGAGCAACTCCTTGCATCTGTGGAAGGCTGCAGAAAATGCCTGCAATTGTAAACTGCCTTTAATATGTAGGAACTGTACCTTTTTATGGCCAGATTGCCTTTGTTATCTGCTGGGAAAATCTTCCTACATTGGTTTCTCCCTGTTGTCTCAGGAAAGGCTGCATAGCTGTTCAAGCAATTTCTGCTGGCTTTCCGGCAGCTCTCCTTCYCTCTGCTTTCATGTGCTAATGTGCTTTGGGGGATCATGACCGGGGCCGAGGAGTAAAGTTGCTCTTCATCACATTTCACATCTGAATTAAAATGAGCCTGCATGACACAGGTTCCAGCCCTCTGTAGAGAGCTCTCCCCTCTCTCTGGRCAAGCATCCATTTGCTTGTTTCCTCACCAAACACCCTCCAGACCAAAGCCTGTCTCTCACCATCACTGAACCTCTTTATCCCTGCCATCCTCAGCTGTCCATGCAGCACAGATACACTTGCCTTACCCAGAGGTCTGTGGACATACAAATACAGCTTGGCTACAGACAGGGCAGGTGCMCAGAGCATGGAAAAGGTGATGGGAATGGGGAGACAGGTACTCAGTGCATCATTGGCAAAAGTTTATTGGTAAGACTGGTGTCACCAACATGCAAAAGTCCACAACCAAGGCAGAGCTGGGCTCCACTATGGTTTTTACATGAGCAAACACAGACATTGCAAGTACCTTGCTAGGCTCTTGGCGATAGAAAATGCTTCTGAGGTGTGATTTGGCACTCCACAGAGTCTGACAACCCATAAACCTCAAGTGCCTGTAGCCTGTAAAGTGTGCCTGTAGTGAGTGGGCATAAAGGGCATTTCCGACCTTGGGGCTGGAATGGCTCTTGCCTGGCCATATGCATCCACCAAAGTATGAGTTGGGTGAGACCCRGCACAGCCTGGGGATGGGGACTGCAGGGGCGCCTTGCCTTCCTGGAGAGGCACCAGTGTGGATGGGAGGGATGTTGTTGCTTCTCTCTCCTCTATCACACCTCTTGCTTTTTACTTTGCAATTGAAGCTTTTTTTTTGTTTGTTTTTCCTTTTCAAAATGACCCTTGCATTCACCCTCCATTGCAGGCAACTGGAAGCCAGGCATTTTGTTGCCATGGGCAGAACTGGACTCCCCTGTGGTGCTAACCAGGCTATTCAAGTCTGTATGTAAGTCAACTTTTATAGCYGAGTCCACCCCAGATGTTCAGACCGAGCTGTAGCATTCACTCTGGGTGGYTGGATTAAATTAGTGGATAATTTAATAGGTGTGCTCAATCCTTATGATAACAAGTAATGTGCAGCTTTATCTTGTAATACTTCCATAGGAAGTTTAGAGCTCCTAAAATTAGTTATTTCCACCTCACTACAATAAAATTCCTGTTCCCCRTGGCTCTTACAGGGCAGAAGAATCAGGATTTTTTTTCCTAGGTTGATCTCTGTATCTGTATGTTTCAGCAAGTTAATTATAAGGGATAGATTTACTAGAAAACCTGTTGGCTGGGTGATAGTGTGACCTGAGCATCTGGGGATGAAAAAGGAAGCACCGAGTCCTGAGACTGGGAGAAGCAGTGTACCACTGTGGTGGAAGAAAAAATACCTGGAAATGGACCTTCATTTTCCTCTGAGGTGAAAGAAAACTAACTGCCCCTACTCRGAAACTCCCTTCTGGGTATCATGAGGATGACAGAGAGAAATTCTTATACAGACTCCTTTTCCTTCTCTGCCAGCAGCTTCATTTAAAGGCTGCCCCTGTGATATCTGTCTATTCTAACAATCAGGCACTTACAGGCTAAGTAGTGAAAATTTGTACATTTCAGAGTTCTAATGCACCCAGAATTGTAATGGAAAAGTATTCTTTTGATGACCTATCTCGGGTGGAAGTGGAGAAAACCTGAAATTAATTCTTAAACTCAAATTTTATGTCTTAGCTTAGCTCAGATGAACCATCCATCTCTGACCAGACTATATAAAATATTAGGTCTCCTGGGACAACCTCCTCAAGTCCACACAACCTGACAGTTTACATGTGCAGAATAAATGCTTTGAACTGAATGCTTCACTGATACTTGTGGCATATATACCTCTACATATTGACCTCTTGAGTGTGTGGGTGATGTCAMATATTGATTCAGAATTGCTAAAGTAACTATTCTCTTACCCTGGATATTCTTCATTGGCTCCTCTCTTGCATAGAATCAGTGAGACTTGTGTTTTTTCTGTACTTTTTTCATGGCTGTAACTGTGGAATTTTATATTTATGTTTGTTTCTTACATTCACAGGAGACTATAGTGAGACTGTGTGAAATCAACTACATGGCTACTTGTTCAACACCCTTAATCTGAAGAGAGCCATGTAGTCCTGGATATTTACATTTGCACTAGGTTGTATCCTAATATTTTACCCAAGCAATGTCTTTAAGGGAACACTTCCCTCATGGCTGGGATACAAGCAACTTGATCTRTTTGATCTAGAAATCRAAGATGTTTTGTCCAGGGAAGTGTTGTGTGCAAATCACTTGCTTTTTTTCCAGAGATGATGGTTATTCTCCCATTGTGGATTGATACACTAACAACATAGAACTGAAACAATATGGATTGGTGCTTTCTCTAAAAATACAGAGGAGCCAYTTGCAGTGTCGTGGGTGTTTTATGACATATACTCTCATATTTACTTTCAGCATTAGGCGTGGTCACTGCTCGGAAATCTGCATATTTTTGTGCTCTACTATGACATGATGCCAAAGCACTAGCATTTCCAGGAATTTAGGAGAACAACYGAATCCTGTGAAGAGGCTTACTTACTTCATGCATGCTTGCCTTGCTTAGAGAATTACTGGGGTTATTTGCCTCATGCAATGAAAACCAGATCTTCATTCTGCAACTGTCTGCTTCAGTGGGAGTCTTGGTTGGAGAAAGACTTCTGAGCTTTTCTGTTCAGAAGGAAGCTACTTCTTTTATGGGATCATAGAAGCATCCAGTTCTGTGTGCAGCAATTAAATATCCCTCTTACTGTGCAAGAGGCAAACCATCACTTTAGATTAGTTTTCTTTTAGATGTTTTTCCCTTTGCCGTTAGAGTTTAACCTTATCCCTTCCAGAGGATCCTGATTCGCTTTATGCCAGGGGGGCAGATATGTGTGTGCTTGCTGAATATGTGTCATATGCTACCCTGCCATGGAGCATTAGTGAGCAATCTTTTACATAGACTGCAGGGCCCATTTTGCTATCAAAAAAGGTAAAACGTGTGTATGTAGGAGGAGGGAAAAGATATATGAATTACAAAAAATTTGTATCTCTGAAATGTGGCTTTACAGCTGTCAGAGTACATGTAGTGTTTGCAGCCTAATCTTGCCMTACATGAAGTGGTTCCATAGTCTGAGGAAGAACAGATTTGAGCTGCAGAAAAGGCAGCCATGTGCGTATTCATGCCCTTCCTACACCAGCACTGCATTTCAGAGAGCAGAGAAATACATTTAAGAGGATGGTTAGGAAAGGATGACGACAGCTTCCCAGCAAGTTGTGGAAATGAAGTGAATGGTGCCAGTCAAATTAACCATGCCCAAACTACCTTAGACTCAGAAAACTCATGTCCTGATTTATCACTCKGTATTTTGAAAGCCTTCTAAAGGAGACCAGACACTGGTGCATTGGTCTTGTTGTGGATGCTGACAGTCATAGTCTGTTTTTCTCTTGTTAGACATTCACATGAGAGTGAGCTCAGAGAGAAAAAAATGTATCAATTTAAAAAAAAATTTTTTTTTAGTCCAGCAACTCTTCTGCCTAAATAAGGTTGTCTTTACTAAATGTCTTGAAAAATTTTGGGATATTCTCATCAGCTGTTCACCTGTTGACATCCTTACATATAAGGTTCTTGTGGACTTATATATACCATTTTTTATTTTAAGTCACCATATATGAATCTTGAATTTTAGATTTCAGGCTCACAGTTGCCATTGGGAAAGTCTGCTAAGAGCTAAAGGTTATTTTATCAGTGACCTAGACTGGAGAATAATCTTTCTGTTTTGGAAAACTTCTGGTTCCAGTGGTTTTCTCATTTTGAGG
>CADDXX010000026.1:1594463-1631230 GCA_902810485.1 Alauda arvensis
AAGCCCTCTAGAAGCCTAACTGCTGTATTTCAGTAAGTGCTAACCTCACATTGCATGTGCTGACAGTTCTTGACCACTTGAAGGTCAAGGAATAAATTGCTACAGAAAATTGTTGACAATTTGAGGTAATGAATACATTTAGGGTCATGATCCCTTCAATGCAACTAGTGGGGAAATTATTTTTTCTGAATGCATAACTTCCTCAGCTTCACTGAAAAAGCAACATAAAAATTGGATTGTCATCTAGTCCCAGAAAAGRGAAACAAAGGGTACATAAAACCACAATCCCTGGTGTCAAAAGAGACTAGAAAAGTYTCACCCTAGTCTCTCAGTAAGTTTCTGGTAAAAGAAGACATGAAACAGAGAATAGTATCAGCCTTAAAATACACTTAGAGTGTATTTTAGTAGTGAATCTGACCCAAATGCTATCCTATCTGCAGACAGAAGCTCCTCCCTTGAGTCAAATTGTGCTTCAACCTTCAGCATGCATGTCTGTCAGGGAGAGACATGCAACTTCCAGTCTCACAGCTAAACCAGTTGCCTTGAAATTGGGCATCTGGCAACTTGAGCTGGACTTTGCAGTGTGCATGTTCCCCTCTGTCTTAGGTTGTCCTACTTGGACATAATGAAAYCATACTGTACAGTGGAAGTTTTCCATTTGTGGTCAAGGTATCTCTGTGAACCTGCGAACTGCTCCTTAGAGGATCTACCAAAGCAGATTAAGCCAGCCTACTGTCAGTRCACTTCAATTTACAAGACTCAAAAGCCTCAAAGCTGATTTCTTTTTCTCTGTGGTGACCAGTGACAGGACCTGAGGGAATGGCCTGAAGTTGTGTCAGGGGAAGCTTAGGTTGGATATTAGAAAAAGCCTTTATCCAGAGGGTGGTTGGGCACTGGAGCAGCTCCCCAGGGAAGTGGTCACAGCACCAGCCTGACAGAGTTCAAGAAGTATTTGGACAATGCTCTCAGGCACAAGGGGTTACTCTTGGGGTGTCCTGTGTAAGGCTAGGAGTTGGACTTGAWGATCCTTGTGAGTCCCTTCCAATTCAGCTTATTCTGTGATTCATTTAAGTGTACACAAATCAAAAYTGAAAGCTTTCATTACAAGGAAATTGCCATATTTATTCCCTTGTGTTCCCTCAGCCATTTTTAGTAGCCCTCTTAGCAACTCCACCTGCTCCGTATTTTCTCTATCCTAGAATGGCATGAACTCAAACTCAAACTGTAGTGCACACCATTACACATCAGGATCACAGCAAGAGGCAAGTTTGCCAGTGCAAAAATAAGTGACACTTCTACATGGAGGCAGAGAATCCTGGCAGATCAAATAAATCTTTTCCCTTAACAGTGTTGAAATATGTCAAAATAGAATGCATGCAATAAGGATAAAATCAAACACTCTGTTTCTTCCTGTTGTGGCTGCCTATGTTTTCAAGTTCAAAGTCAGCCTTCAAACTATAGAAAGTTGCTTTTAGTTCTCCAGGGGCATCATTGCTAGTGCTCTGCACATTCCCTTACATGTATCTGGGGCCTTCTAATGAAGCCTCTAGGTRTTTCATTGGAGCTTATAATGCTTTTATTACCAAAACATCCTTTCAAATTGATTACTACACTTGTTCTTTTTCCTTGCATTTCCTTTTTTTTTTTTTTTCCTTGGGATAAAATATTTCCATCTTCTGATTATAATTGCCAGACATTACTGGATAGCTGCAATATCTGCCTTCACTGACTTCTGGACTGGGGATCCCTGCTGTTTTATTATTATATGTGTACATACATATGTATKTATATATCCATATTGCATATCCTTTAGTGTGAAGATGTGGTTTGATGTGTTAAAGCTCAAGTACTTGGTGAAAAATGCCTTAAACCTCTAATATGAAATGTCAGGTGTTTATGAACTCCTTCTGCCYGTTTCAAATGTGTTCAAAGCAGTTTGATGGATTAACTTTCTGTCAGTAGACTTTATACTTGGTCAGCATTGCCTGTCCAAATCCAACCATCCACAGTTATTGCAACTATTTTTGCTGTTCTTTCTAACTCCTGCTCATTGCCACCCAGGATCATGCCCTCCAGTTGCTGCAAGTTTTGGGCACTGTGATTCCCCCTTCTTTTTTTTTGCTGTTTGCCTCCACTGGGCTTTCATTAACTATGTCTGCACTGAGCTTTCTTTTGCAGCTGATGTCTGCAATGCACTTTTCCTTGGTGACTTTCCTTTGAATGAGACCTCCTGTCTTGTATTAGAATTCTGCATCACTGAAAGACTGGATTTTCCAAAAYACCTCCTGCAGCAGCCAATGCAATAACCATCCCACACTGTGTATACAACATTCCTATCTTCCTGACCCAGCCTTACCCAGTGGAGTCCTGACTAGATAGAGGCAGAAATTTTAGTTCTGCTGGGCATCAGGCTAGGAAGGCTGTTTTGCAGCAAGATGCCACTTTCTGAACCCTAGCTGCAGAGATGCTTCAGCAAAAGCAGGGAGGGAAAGGCACAGAGGCAAGGCCAGCTGTCCTTAGAGGACTACAAGAGGACTGSGGTTGTCAGTGGCCAATCTGGCATCAGGGCAGAAAAAGCTTGCCTGTAGTACAGCATGTCTGACTGCAGCCTGGAAAATGAGCAGCAGCTGTTTCTGGATTCAGGAGCAGAAATCCAGATTTGGATTTCCCCATGAAAGGGGAAATCCAAAGATAAGGAACAGAGTCCTTAGGGAGAGAAGGAAAATGGTTGGGAATCTCCTTAGTTCTCAAGTGTCCACAGAAAGGTGACATAGCCATCAACCACGRTAAGAGGCTTACTCCTCATATTTTCTCCTCCATCTTTGGAACATTTTGTAGCAGGAACAGCACAGCACTGATACCTCTTCAACTTCTTGTGCCTCCTCAGCTTCTGATCTCTGACCAGAGCCAAGAATTCACAACAATGCTCTTCTGATCCCAAACAYATACACCTGTACCTCTTTACCTGTCTGAAGGGTTCTCCCAGGCCCAGGTAGCCAAGAAAGCCAATGGCATCCTGGCCAGTATCAGGAATGGTGTGGCCAGCAGGAGCAGGGAGGTMATTCTTCCCCTGCACTGGGCACTGGTGAGGCCACACCTTGAGTRCTGTGTSCAGTTCTGGGCCCCTCAGTTTAAGAAGGACRTTGAGATGCTTGAGCGTGTCCAGAGGAGAGCAAYRAGGCTGGTGAGGGGCTTAGAACACAAGCCATATGAAGAACRACTGAGGGAGCTGGGGTTGTTTAGYCTGGAGAAAARGAGACTCAGAGGTGACCTTATCACTCTCTRCARCTTCCTGAAGGGTGGCTGTGGTCAGCTGGGGGTTGGTCTCTTTCTCCGGGCAACAACAGACAGAACAAGAGGACACWGTCTCAAGCTGCGCCRAGGGAGATWCAGGYTWGATTTAAGGAGGAAGTTTTTCACAGAAAGAGTGGTTAAATACTGGAACCATCTGCCCAGGGAGGTGGTASAGTCACCAACCCTGGATGTGTTTAAAAAAAGACTGGATGTGGCACTCGGTGCCATAATCTAGTTGAGGTGTTAGAACATGGGTTGGACTCAATGATCTTGAAGGTCTCTTCCAACCAAAAAATTCTGTGATTCTGTKATTATAGCAGCTGATACACAGCATCTCCTGGTAAAGTCTGCCTGGCCCTCTAGAGTCAGATTTCTGTGAAAACCAGCTGCTCTCTGGTCCCAGAGATGTTCCTTTGGCTGGTGTTGTGATACATAGTAGCYGTAAAAACATKCTAATGCGCGTGTGTCACAGATATAAGTGAACATACAATGCAGAGCAATGATCATGGTTGGTCTGGWAAAGGGCTTGATGAAGTAAAACTACTCTGTGCCTCTAGTTAACCCTTCCTGCTCCTYACCAATCATTCATCCAGCATCAGTTTATGTAGCACAACTCACACCATTGCACTACAACTCAGCACAGAGTTGGTCCCTGTACTGGCTCTAGGATGGAATGATTTCACTGGTCTCCTCATGCCCAGCTGTCCAGAGACTTGAGCCAGTCTGAAGACCAGCTCTGCCTCTACTGAGAACATGACTGCCCCAAAACATCAGGGGCYATCTAGTGTGTGTCATGCCTGCCTCTCTCCCTGGTGAATCAGTGACATGGTGCAGGGAGACTTTTGCAGGACAGCTGCCCATAGAGCTGCCACAGGCAGCTGGGAGATGCTGGCAGCAATCATCCCAAAATAGCACAGGGTGGGAACACACCCTGCAAGGCCCAGGTGTGCCCCTCATCCTGGAAGCTGGCTGCTTGGGGATTACTGGGTTATCCAGCACTGAGTTTACTGTGGGAGGCAGGAACTCCCTGTTTGTCCATGGGGAGCATGTTCTGGGYGAATGCTATTCACAGTTTGGAGCAGAGGTTTCTGCTCTTGCTGTTGTTTGCCATACTTGTGAAGTGGGATTAGCACTGGGAGATACTTCAGGTGGTGGAGGCATGACAGTGAGCACAAGAAACTTAGACTSTGTTTCTTCAGCACCCATCATCCCTTGTGCTTTTAATCACCCTCTCCAGCATTATATTCCAGGCCAAGTCAGTASAGCAGCACTAAGTCTGCCAGAGGCCCCCTCTTGGAGTTGTGGAGGTGAAATGAATCTAAAAGTGCTGTAAGATAACCATAAGGATTTCTAGTTCTCCCTGCTGAACTGCCTCCATYCCTTCTCCGCCAGGGTTCTCTGTTCCCCATGTTTCCAGGTGRAAAGCTCTTTCTTTCCCCCCGCCATGGTTGCACTTTCTTTTCATTAAATCCTTTTGATCTCTGTACTTACACAGTTTTGAGATGATTATTTATGAGGGTGGGATAGCAAGGATTGCAGAAAGCCTGGAACAAAAAAGGTGTAYTTGACCATTGCAAGAAAAGCAGAATGTGCAGAAAGGCTGTTATTGATTCCTTCTTCTTTCTGCACAATTCAGAGTTATAACCAGCACTCCCAACATRTGTCTGATCCAATAGTAATTAGCCAGGACTTCCCCAAATCTCAGTGATGTATGCTGGTATGCARACAGTTGGTCCCACCTGTCAAAATTCCACCAGCTGTCTTCTCTTCCTGATGCCATAAATAGTATTCTGAATTATTGCTTAGGTGAAGGGGAACCAGGTGAAAAAATAGGGATTAATTCCTGTCTGACCCTCCATTGTGTCAAATGCCAACCATTTTCATCTTGTCAGTGTCAATAAAAGACACAAATAAACCAGAGGTTTTKCTTTCCATCACCTGCCTCCTTTCTCTGAATGTCTCTGCTCTTTTCTTGGGATTTGCTTGTTTTCTGTAGCAGTTTTTCTTTCAGATTGGGTTATWATACTAAATGGGGCAATGATTTTCCACTGGATCATAAGAAAGATAAGGATGTTTAATGGGTCACACCCAGTATCTAATGTAGAAAGCAAATATTAGATCCAACTGAAAATGAGATAATCTAGAAACGAAGTATAATTGATGTCACCCTGAATTTTTAAGCCTTCTGATAAATTGTATTTTAGAGTCAGTTTCTCATGGTCTTTACGTAARTAACAGGTGTTGTTTTTCTAATGAGCTTTGATGTTTACATTCTTTTGGTGAGATGGATTCTCTTAAGCATTTATATTAGCCAGTGTGTGTGTAGAGGTGGAACCTTTTTCCACCAATCTTTGCTTGTTTTTCCTTTTGTATATATATCCCTRTTTTTTCTATTAAACCTCTTCTTTTTCCCCTCACGATTGCTGTGTGTCATGCCTTTCTTGTAGCAGTGCAACAAATCATAGCTGGCAGAGTTTGTTCATCAGGTTAAAAACCCTGCTCTGTATTTACCAAAGAGTCCTGAGAAGTTTCATGAAGATGAAAACAATATAATTACAGAGAAAATACTCAAAACACACAATATGTGATTGATAAAAAATATTTTCCTGCATAGCAGTTAAACCTAATAAGTTTGAATTTCTAATTGGGACAATTTGTATTTCAGAATGTCATCTAATTCTGCATCAGAATCCCACTGCCTGTCTTGTGAGGTCAACAGAAACTTATTTTTTGAACCTGTATCCCTTGGGGTCTATCTGAAGTCTTCAGRTGAACATGGCAGAACTGCCCGTCATGGTCTGGAAGGTTTGTGCCGCAGCACGAAACGTTTCAAATACACCTCAGCTGAATCCTCTTGGTGCAGAAGTCCTCTCAGTAAAATTTCTATTATAAGGAAACAATAAAATGAAGCTCAAACTCCTATACCTGTAGCTCAATTTCTTATCCTTCAACTCTGACTCAATAACCATGTGATTTTTGTGAGGGTCGGGTGAAGGAGGAGGAGATAGCTATGAAAATATTCAAAGCTGCTCTGATGGGGATGTGTTGGGGCAAGAGCCAGAGAAACACCAGATTGTGAGGAYGAGGATTATTTAATAGGCATATCAGCAGCTCTTCTGCAGCAGCATGAAATTTCATGAAAATAAAAAACTCAGACCCCTTATGACTCCCTTATCATCCTGACAGATAGACCTCATAAAGTACACCTCACAGATGGACTGCTTGAAATGTTCCTCTCCTCATTCCACATATAGTCCAAAACCACAACAGGATGTTTCTATTTATGGAAATCTAATATTACACACGCAAAAAAAGAATGAGTRGAAAAGTAGAAGAAAGATGAACAGAAAAAAAAATAGTTCAGATTATTCAGAAGAGTAATCCAGGTTGCAGAGACAAAGGTGATATTTGTAACATTTTGCTCTTTTACCCTGTCCTTTCTACACATTCTTATCCTGATCTTAACTTGTAGTTGTCTAGAGATCTCTTGGGAGGTAGTCACATTATTTCACATTATTATTTTGCTGTAATATACCCCTGGGATATGGAATGGATATGCAATAATTGCTTAGTTTGTGGGAAAATTTCTTTAAACAGTTCTTTGGAAATTGAAGTATAGCCCATATAACTGCAACTATTAAGTACTTTTCACCATGCAAGGTTGTATTGGTATTGGTCATATTGTTTTTTAAATCTTTCTTGCCTTCACCCTTTATTGGGAGTAGCTTTAGAGGGAAACCTTGGGAGTAGCTATCCCTATTTCCATTCCTAAAATTATCGGGAGTAAACTGTCTTTGGATCCTCTGTGACTGATTCAATGSTAAATCAGTTTTTCTGGGTTTTATTTGTTTTCCTCCTCCAGAACCAATCCCTTAGTTACTGCCTTTGCCCTTTTGCTGCTCTGTGCACCCTTCATGGTTATAGGTGCACATGCTTTATTCATAGCCTGGGGTTATCTTTCTGCCAGTATCACTCCTTGCTTTTGTTTTTTTTCCCTCCTGCCCTCAAGTCAGTGTACAATATCAAGTGCATCTGTTGTTTATTGATTTATGCAGTGCTCCGAGACTGCACTGAAGAAGCCTTTTACAAGCAGAGAAGAGTTCATTTATAACTGAAATGCTGGGACCTCTCGGCTGGAACGAAAGAGCYGGATAACAACGCCAGGAGCACAACACAGCAGCTCTCTGAGAAACTGAAGAATACCATTTCTAATTGAAGCAACAAGGGATAGTTAACTACTGCAGCAAGAATGTAATTGCTTATGCTGGAGACTGGCCAACACACCAGGGTTAACATTTCTTCTCTAACAAAACACACGCTGGGATCTTTACATGGCTACTGCTAATTATAATTACCCCAAATAACACTGCCTAAACCACCTTTTACTATCACATCACAATATCAACTTTATTATCATTAATGCATCCTTCAGAATGGTCTTTYTGCAGTCTGCCATGCAACAGCATAATTTACAGAATGCTAATAATGCTGTACTCAAACTGCTTCAAATCAGTGGATTGAGCATGAAAAAAAGTCCAAAATAAATATAACTCCTACTTTCAGATGAGTTTTATTTGTAGCAAAATCTAAAAATGTCAGAAAATATAACTTGAGTAGAAAAATAGTGCAAATGGGTAGGTGGATTTGGCTGGTGAATTGAATTTAGCTCTACTGTCCTGAGTYTGTACAGAAAGAAAACAGATTGAAATTTCTCCTCTACTGTGTTATACAGTGGCTGGAAAGATTCCTATAAACTTTGGGGGATAAGGTAGCATAACTTGTGTCCATCTCACTTTTATCCATCAATTCCATCCTACTGACATTTGAAGAAATATAACTGTGTTGGTGTCAGGGCTACTCACAGTCAAAGAAAACTGCAGTTTAACACTTGAGTTTCATGAATGCATTTAAAATTACATGACCAAAATGGTTGCAGTTCCATTAAATACTAGTCAGGTTCAGCTGAGGAGAATTTGGCTCATAATGTCTAGGCTTGAATGATAATCACTAATGGCACTCAGCAGATGCCTTTAAATGTGTTTTCTTTTTCTACTTCTCCATTATCTATCATTTAATGATATACTGCACATCTTTAAGTTAAAAATGCAGCTCATTAGGTCTAAAACCTCTATCAGTTATTTTAAATAACAGCCTGTGCAGAAGATAGCTGGCCAGAAGCATGAGAAATGCAGAGATACGTGTCCAAGCCTGTACCATCACCATATTCAAATCCACAGCTCCCACAACTTTCACCCAGTGATTCAGTGGCTGGTACCTTGGGTAGTGGGCTCCAGAGCTTCTGAGGTTGGGCTTCTGTCAGACCGAAGGATGGAAGGGCAAATCCTACCATCTTGTTGTGTTACAGAGCCCTCACTGCCCCTTGCATGACACAAGCTTTTCCAGCTTTTAAAGTGTCCCAAACGTCTGGGAAGCGAGTACCCTCAGGGAACACCATTCTGGCCAGGGGCAGTGGTTCAGAGCCTGTTAAAGGATCTCATGGCCATTGGCACAGAGCAGAGGGACAACAAAAGATGTCCRTATTAGTGACACTACTCTGGATATGATCTTAACTTGGATTTGATGTCTAGGCTGATKTGGAGGTTGTTTGAAAAAGATGTTGAAGGTGAAGCCTGCACGTATTCATATTGGCTGTAATGGGGCCACTCCCAAGCCTGTGGTTCAGTGACTGTAACTACTTGTAAGAATGAAGATGTAGGTTTTAATCTTACAAGGATATCAGTGAAGGCTTRTGCTAAACCAGCAGGCAGGAGGGAGGTCTGAGTGTGGACAGCCCTTCCAGSACCTCACTGCAGCACATTTAACAAGTCATTTTCCACCCAGCCTGGTCCCTGACCATGGAAGCGTAACAGAGATTCACACTYGCACACTTGGAAGCAATGCTTAGAAAGAGATACCAGCTTGTTTTCCTGAGGACACTGCCACAGGGAATACAGTGATCTAATAGCAAGATTTTTAAATAATTAGATTATCTCTCCCTGTCAGTGTTGCCTCTCTCATGCCTACAACAGTACTAGAAATACTGAAAGGAAGCCATYCTGAGATCTGGGGAGAATTTAGCCCCCACCCCGTCCTCTTGCTCTGTTGTTCTCAACATACCAGAAATCAATATATGCCAACAGCATCTTCCCTCTAAACAGATTTAAGTCTATGATATTATCATAGGTTCTCACAGTCTCCTTAAGTTATGGGTTTGTGTGGGTTATGTGTGTGGTTTTATAAAATATTTCTTTCATTTCTGCAGAGCTAAGAGAGCTCTGTGATGAATAATAGTCCTGTATTTGCAGAATTTATATTACTAGTAGTTAGAAGGATGGATGTTCCAGTCTGCTGAAGATTTTAAAATCTGATTTTCTTCTGAAGAAGAATAAACTCGAATGCTTTAAGGCTTCACAAAGAAGGACTTTAAAAAACTACTTTAGATAAATATGGAGTTCAACAAAGTGCAGTGTTTTATATCAGTGCTTACTTGTTTTTCTATATTGAAATATATAAGAGGTGACTATAATTGGAGAGGAAATTCATTTGTGCAGTTAATGAGGCATTTTTATTTATGAATACAATAAACAAATAGAATAAAATGTTGCATAGTCCAAGAATGTATGGCCCCATCAAAGTTTCTGTATCCAAGTTCTCCTGGGGAAAATGTTTAACCAATAGAGCTGTAGTTGACTTAGAATTCCCTGAGGTGCCACAAACATGGAAACCCTATTTTTCAGGCTGGGTTTCAGGCCATGCAGAGAGCTGGTAACTCTCCCAGCACTGCCACACAGCCTGCAGGGGCACTCAGGCTGGTGGGGACAGGGGGGCAGCAGCAGTGCCTGGCTGAGAGTGACAGTGGGAGGGTGCTCTTGGTGTCCCTGGGGGTCGTTGTCATGCCTTCAGCAAAACACCCAGGTTCTGAAGTACTGTGGCCATGTGAAAGATGGACAGGTCATGTGGCTGACATTTCAAAATGCATGTAATGGATCCTGGAAAAGGGAGAGGTTTTGGAGGTGTTTGGCCACCAATTTGTCCTGCTGCATGCAAATAAAGTACTTTTGTAAGGAACTGCAAAACTTGTTGCTCTGCATGATGTGGAGTTCCCCAGGGAAGAGCTGAAGTTCTTCTGGTGCTGATTCACACTGCCCTGGCTGATGGACCTTGTTCCTCAACTGACATGATAGTGATTTAATATTGTTTTCCAGTTGGATTTKTTGGGTTTTAGGAACTTGCACAAAAAATGTTTTTAAACACATGCTGCAAAGCTACTTCTACTGTGCCACTTGGGGTTAGATTCCTTTAATGGCTGGTTACTGAGAAGAGTAGATTAGAAAACCTCATCTGGGTGCATGAAGTTCCTGGGCAGAAGGTTGTGAGTTTAGTAAACATTAGCCATTTCATGCTAAATTAATCCTGAGAGACTAATTAATTACTGTTCAGTATATGTTTTATATTATTGAAATAAYTATCTAGGAAATATCAGAAATAATTTTCCCCGTAATACAACGATTAGAAGGTCATGGGCAATCCTGAAACACCTACTGCAACTAGAAAAAGGAATAAGAAACCAAATTAAGACAATCTATACAATGTAAGTCACACAATGCCARAATAACAATATTTGTGTGTATAAATTAAGATATTTAATTACTGACTGAGTGGATTACACTCAACTACAAAAATGATGAATACTTATAGAAATAAATCCTGGATTAGTTCTGTGGAATAACAGCTACAAAWATAAGGGGATGAAAATTTGTCATCTGAGGTGATTTTCAGTTATTCTAAATTAATCATTAACCTGACATCTTCCACCAACACAAAACGTAAACTTTCAGAGATATATCATTTTTAAAAAGCTGTCTACAGCGTTAAAATATTTTTGATCTCAGGGCAGGCTGTGGAGGGAGTTTCATCATTATAGAGGGCTGGACAGAAGGCACATACTCAAGAAGTGTGCAGAACCAYGAACAGCATCACAGATACCTTTCCTCCCAGAGGGATATTGCTTCAAGCTGAGGAATCCCAACAACCAAATGAATATAACCCAACAATTCAAACCCCACAAGATTTGCAGGGATTTCACCTTCCCCGCCCCATTGTTATGTTTCAAGTTTTGCAGGCAGGATCATTACATATCCAGGTAATTTCTGGCTTGAAGGTATTTTGGGTAGTAGGACAAATTAGTGTAAAAAGATGTGTGTCTCACAATGACCTAACTATCTTCCTAGCAAAGGCTCACATAGAGRTAATTTCTTTACGGTAAAGGAAAATGGATTTTGAATAGATATATTTGTTCCTGCATATCTGTGAGCAGAAAAAGGCACTGCAGGGCTATCTGATGTGTAGTGGAACTCAGCCCCAAGGSCTGGGGAAGGAGCTCTGCTCCACCAGCTCCCTGCAGTGAATTCTCATCTGTACCTTTGTCTCATGAATAAATTGGTGTTTTACGGAAACCCAAATGTCTGTGTCATCAGTTTCTTATCCATGCAGGAATCTTATTTTAAATTCTGCTACTATTGTGTTTACATAGCAATAATATGGATCATATTTGTATTTTTATAACTGAGGGTAAGGTAGAGCATGCCAATTTGCTCATGCTGTGTTTGGGTTTGCTTGGAATACAAAATCATCTCTGGCAAAAATTCTGCTAAGTTCCTCAGCACAGAAATTCTGGTGCTCTCTGTGAAACATAGATGGCAATTAGAGTGKGTCTTGCTCTCTTCAGACAGCTAGAAAGGGCAGACACATTCTAAGACCATTTAGTTTCATCCAAGTTAAGAATTATTTCTGTTTTTCACAGCAATTTTATTCCACAGCAGCTTTACTCTAGCTGGTGTCTGACTCCAATAAGGGACAGCAATTTTTGCCTCAATTGCTATATTGCTAATTGCTAAAATGGTTACATAGCTTTAATTACAACTGCATATGTAAGAATTTTTCTCTTTTTCATAGATCTAGCAGGAAGTCTTCTCACTTACACTTTAGACACACCTGACAGTGTCTTTTTCATCAAATCATAGATTCAAGATCAGAAGGCATTAGTAAAAGAGAGTGGCTTTTTGTGTAAGAAAGTCAAAGAAACCTAGGCACTCTTTTCTTATGAGCCCCCAAGCATCTGTTGTATTTACAAGATATTGAAAAAAAAATTAAAGATCACACATGATGAAGAAGCCACCAGAGCACTTGTTAATTTGTTCCATAGTTAATTTTCTTAATGCTTAAAAATGTCCTTATTTACAGCTTGAATTTATCTAGATCCTGCATATCAGCATGTTTTTAACTCCTGGAGTATGSGCTAGTAAGCTGCAGGAAATCTTTTTTCTATATGGGTTCTTGTAGATCACTTTCACACCTTTTGATCCCTTAAATAACATTAATAAATACAGCTCTTGGAGCATCTCACTAAGTTTTATAGGCAACAAATCGCTTTTGTGGCCCTCTTCTGAGCCTTTTCCCATTTTTCACCATCATCCTCTCAATGCATCTATCAAGCCTAGACACACTGGCTACATCTAGAATAGTAAATTAAACAGAGAACTGTTTGAGTGCTTAAACTTGACTGCCCCTGGTGTTAAATCGTTAGCACAGGCCCTTGTGTGGTTTTTCCCTGGATCAATGGGACAGATCCACTCATCCCAGAGAATGTCTGAGCACAGTTTGGGCTTAGCACAAGCCAGCAGTCGTTTCCAGCCTGCAGCTCACCTGCAGTCACAGCCATTTAGAAATTAGGATCGTTTACAGGCACGGATATGAACCATTTCACGCCAGCCTTCCTCAGTGCTAGTGGGCAGCACAGGGTGCTTGTAMTTTACTGCAGAGGCGCAGGCAGGAGTCTGGGGTGGCTTTACAATGCTGCATTTGGAGAGGGGAACCTCCTCGTTCCTCATTCTTATCTATTGCTCATGCCCTCAGATCTCTGCTCTGGCCACTTGATAATTCTTGGAGTTTGTAGTGATATTATTATCTACTGCATTCCGAAACGTTGCCATTCTCAAAGGACCCCTGGAATTTTTTTCCCTTTTCCTTTAAATTTTTTTTTACAATAGGAAGGTAGCAGGGATAAAACYTGTAWGTCTAAAAGCATATTTTTAAATTTGACTCTGTGCGCTATTTATCTAAGCAGCCTTTATGAATGTGGGTGAGCTTTCACACATAAACATTCTGCTCTCATCATGATTTATCACTTCACCATTTTTACTATAAATTATTTTACAATTCCTTCCAGAAAGTAGTACTGATGAAAAGATAATGAATAGCATTGTGCCAAGAACGTCTGGGAACTAGGAATTCTAAAAGTTCAGGAGGGGAATGTTCTGCCCTTTGCCATTAATGTTTGAGATGTAGCAGATACCTTAACTGGTAACCCATTCCTTTGTCTACACTGATTTCACATAGCCTCATTGTTTTAAACTTGGGTGCCGTACACTTCCTCCCCAAAGGCCTCAAAAAAGTCTTTTTGGTCAATGTAGCAGTGGGAAGGAGAAAAAATAAAACCTTTCCCAGAGGGCAGTAAGTAAGGGTGGTAGGTAGAATCCAGTCATTTTTGGATTTCAGCCCGCTTTACTCCAGCTCTGGGAGAAAAGTATGCGAACTGAAAGTCCTGCTACATTTGTAAAAAGGCATTTTTAGTGATAATGCAAACATATTTGGCTCCCTCCCAGCTGCAGAAGGATTGAATTCCTAAAATGAAGTAAAACTACTCTTTTCTCTGGTAATTTCAAGATCGAAGCTACATTTTCATCATTCATCATCACATGTAAGGTGCTTGTGTGTCAGCTTCACACTGTCACATAACTGGTTAGTCAGTGCACATTTCACATCATCTCCTGATAGTTTTCAAACAAGGAATTAGAATATTCTGAGGTTCCTAAAAGTCACCTTGATCATGAATTAACTCAGCACTGGGTTTCTGCATTTCTGCTAATGGCAGACCACAGAATGATCTGTGACACCAAGATCAAAAGGAACATGTTTGGGGACAAAGTAGGGAGCTTAAATTCAACTATTTTTATTTCACGTTTGGATTACTATAAGCTTTGATCACCTTACAGGCACCAATTTTTAAAGATGCTCTAATTTGATTGATCACAAACTTATTGCCATAAGAAATCAGTGCCATGTCTCAGTCCAGGTCTAATCTGGATTGTTGCCTACTTCAGAGGATAGTAATTTCTTAGTCAAGATTTTGGTGAGGTTTAAAATAAATACATTTTTGCTATAGCATTAATGCTATTGTTGTACTACTCACTTTTTTCTCAGATATTGAAACATTACCACTTGGGGTACATACAGGGGAGAAGGGCAAGGGAGCAAAGAGTTGAAAAGAGGATAAAGAGTTGAAAGTGACAGTCATGCAGCAGCAGCTCAAGTGTAGGAGTTCATAGATYCTTAAATTCCTTTTGCTGATTGTAAAAAGCCCCATTCCTCCAGGATGGGAAGACATTACACCTTGTTCAGTGAGAAGGGATGTTCTGCTGAGCTGCAGTATGTACAGGGACATTGCAGGAAATATCAAAGAGACCTCCAAAGTGGAGAGACTGCAATGCTAGACTGAGAGGTCATGAGCTCAGCTGGGTTTGAGAACTCTTGTCAGAGATACCAAATATGTCTTTCTGCTTAGAAAATTATTTCTTCCAGAGTTCCCAGAAAGAAAAAATGAAACCATGTCTGCAAATAAGATTATCTTCTGACCTGCAAAGGTCAGAAAGCACTTAAAAATTTGACACTCCTTCCTCCAAACTTACCTCCAAGTTTCCTTATCTCACCATGCAGAACTTTTGGACTTTTCTGTCCTTTTCCTGTTTTCACTTCTTCCCCCCACTCTCCCCTGCCTCCACTCCTTTTCCAGCTAGGCAGGTTTTTGCTACAAAAAGTTGCTGGGATTTTTTTTCTTTCTTTCTTCTCTTCTCCCTGGCTAKTCTATCTCTCCTCTTCCCTTCTCCCTAAAAGGCTGCAGAAAAGGACTGCAGAATAGGTAGTGTGGTTTAAAGATGCAGTGCCTGTGTGAAAGGGGCTGGAAATTTATGGTCTGAAATTTGTGAGAGTCCTTTGCACATCATGTCCTTTGCACCTCTGGTAAATGATAGGTGYTTTGTGGCTGCATGGCCTGGCTGTGTCCCAAGGACAGAAAAAGGAACCAAGTTACAGTTCTTTAAGAGATCACTTTTTGGCTGCKGGAGTGGTCCTGCAGAAGGAATGGAAGGTCAGGTTTTAAAGTTACTTTTGGATGACTAGGGAGTCAGGCAGACTCTGGAAAATTTGCCGAAGGAATTGGCACTGTGTAGGTGTGCTGAGCTTTTACAAATCTGGAAGTTTTATCTAAACTAATTCATCACAGGATTCATAGGAGAGTTGGGGTTGGAACGGACCTTAAAGATCACCTAGTTCCTTAAAGATCACCTAGTTCCAGCCACGGGAACTTTCACTGCAGAGCATGTTGCTCTTCTGCTGCTGCGGTCGTATGTGTGCGTGGTACTCCTGCCTATCAAGAGTGGAGTAACTCAGGATTTAGTGTGGGTGTCTTCCGACAAACCCGCCTTCCAAAACATGCCGTACCTTCACCGCCTGCAAAGGGGCARCCCTCTCCCGCCGAATCAGAGGGAGCCGTGCTCACACCACGCCGGCAGCTGATGGCTTTTTCTCGGTATTCCTGGAGGGGTTTATTCCCATTCAGAGGAGCCTGGCTTGTCAGAGCGCAGGATGTTTTACGGCTCCGGCAGGGTCCCGCCCCGCTGGGGCCCAGGCCGCATCCCCGAGCGGGCCCAGCGCCRCTGCCGGCCCGGCGGGCCCTGCGGGTCTGCGGCGGAAGGGCGGGAGCCCTTGCACAACTCAACAGCACCACCTGCAGGCCCCACGGCCTCCCCAGCCGCTCCGCCCGCTCTCCCGGCGCTGCTCCGGGCGGGGGGGCCCGCGGTGACTCTGCTCGGGGCAAGCACAGCAGCGCCTTGGCTTGTTCGGCTTGCTCTGCCCACAAGCTCAGGGAGAACAGGAGCAACGCTGTGTTGTCACAGAGCGAAGGACATCGGACCTGCCCCTTCCAGGGTAACCATCATCTGGAAAGATGTGAGAGCAGGRGTTGTTCACCCTGGAGAAAAGAAGTCTTGGGGGAGACCTTATTGCAGCCTTTCAGTATGTAAAGAGGGMTTAAAAAGGAGGGGGAGGGATGTTTTACATGGACACAGAGTGACAGGACAAGAGGGAAGAATTTAAAACTAAAAGAGGAGACTTTWAAATCAGATGTTAGGAAGAAATTCCTTACTATGAGGGTGTTGAGGCACTAGCACAGGTTGCCCAGAGAAGTTGCGGATGCCCCATCCCTGGAAGTCTTTAAGGCCAGGTTGGATGGGGCTTTGACCAACCTAATCTAGTGGAAGGCATTTCTGCCCATGACAGGGGAGGTGGAACTAGATGATCTTCGAGGTCCCTTCCAACCCAAACCATTAAATGTGTCTAGTGGGAAATAGAATTCACCCTGACTGTGAATGTGCTTGCTCTTAGATGCACTTTTCTATTGAAAGAGAAAAACCCCACAAAACACCCACCATTACATCTGCTCCTGGACTTCCCAGGTGATAGAGAGAGCCAGCAAAATAGAGAGAAGGTGAGTGAGAGACGAACTGACATTTTAACATTGATAACGTCTCCTTTAAATCACAAACTTTTTTTTTTCTTTTTTTTTTTTCTTTTTTTAAGCTCCCTGCTGCTGGCACATTAAAATGTCTTCTGAATCCCTGACTACTCTTAAATCATCAGCACTAGGTTGTGAACACTTTTCTGGTTATATTTATTTTTTTACCAATATCGCTTCTGTTATATGAATTGTGCTAAAAGAATCATGACTGATTTTATTTCTTTCCTTCTTTTTTAATGCGGAGGGTCTTTGTCTTTCTTTTCAAAAATGCATTGAAATCCACCTGGGCAATTTTTTTCTGCTGCCCAGCTGCACCTTTACAACAAACTTGYAGAATGAAGGTAAGTTTACTACATCCTCCAGGTATAATTTCAATAGTTTTCAAAAAATAAATGCCACAGACCCAACAAATCCAAACATTTTAAAGAAATTAAGTGCTTTAGAATGGATGAAATGAKCCTCTGTGGAAGAAGACAATCACCTATTACTCAAGGTGGAAGATGGTTTGCACTTGGCCATCGCTGTGCTATTGTACCTTGGCTTGTACCCAGAGTTGGTCACTGCTCTCATGTTTGGGGGGSTTTTGTCCCAACCACAGCTGGAGCTCGCTGTTGTTGCTGTGATTGAATTGCTTATTCTGATTTTCACAGCATGCTGGCAGCAGARGTGGCAGTGTGATCTGTGTCTCTTWTAAGCTGGCCCAGGGGCCACCACCCTTCATCCTCCCCTCCTGCCCACTCCAGGCACCCAGGACTCCCACAGGGAACCCAGGATTACAACATTGCTACAGCCTGCAGTGAAGGTAGCTCTGATGTTCTGTGCCCATCTCTGCACTGTCATTGATCTGTGTGACACCACCCTGTGATCATGATCACAACAGTCTGGGTCTTAGCTACAAGGACAGTAASGATGCCTCCTTCTAGGGACGCATAAGTAGTGTGATATATAGTGGCTGTTTTGTTGCCAGGAGAGACAACTGAACATTAGCTGCTGTCTTGGGAGTGCCCTGTGGCTTCAGGCACTCCCAGGATTTCCCAGCTCAGCTATGTGTGACTGCAACCSTTTTTTTCAGATCAATATCTTAGCTACAAAATCATCCTTCTCTGGGATATGCTGGGGGTTAAATGCTCTGAGGATGCATTACCATCCAAGCCATGATTTTGTACAGTCAGGGATAGCAGAGGTATTATGTATGTAATGAAAATATCTGAGAGCAAGCTCTGTCTCTGATGACCTTCTTGCATGAAAACTAAATGAAGGATTTGTAGCAAAAACTGAAAAGTAATTTAGACACAACGTTGACATCCCAGTTTGGCTGAAGAGCAAAGGAAGTATTAAAGCATTGTACGGGGCTCTGGCGTAACCTTACGTGGGACAGAGGTTGCAGCTATGGACACCAGGGATCAAGAAAAAGGAACTGCATGAGAAATAGGGATACCATGCTGGTGTTGGTAAAGCTGTCATGCTGGTAAGGGAGTTTTAACAGATCAGAGTGGATGTCCTCTTCTGGTCTGATGATGTGCCTTCACCATACAAAAAGGAGGAGAGAGGGCCAAAACCCCTAACCGCTCCTATAACGAGTTCTGGCAGCAGTTGCATGCGAGGTATCTGAGAGACCAGGAGTTAGATTTGATACTTTATCTTTTCTGTTTGTGTCCAGTCATTGTGCTGGCCAATGTGTAATGCAGCCAAAGCCTTTCAGAAAGAGTTAGACTAAATACCGCATAACTAAATTGCTGGTGTCCGGGTGTAAATGCACTGATCCTGCTTGCCATGGGAAGTTCGTCACAAGTGTATGAATGCCAAAAAGTGACAAAGCTTGCCCACAACACAGTGGTCATGCCCTTCTCCAGGGATGGCTGTTTCCTTCAGAGTCTGGTGGAAGCACAGCACTGTTTCTGGGAGCCCTGTGGGGCTGCAGGCAGCCCTCACCCTCAGCTGCCTGCAGTTTGTGATGATGAGTGTGATGGCAGGTGTAGACATGCTGTGTAGTGTCACCTGGTAGCAGTCTCCTCCACAGGTTTTTACAGTTTAAATGTACTAGGCAAGAGTGAATGACCTGGATTTACTCTGCTGGATGTGGTGCAATTACACTGGGGATTCAAATGTTTAGTTACTACCCAGCAGCTCCTGCAGAAATTGCAGTTCTCCCCTGGGCAGCTGCCTACCCTTATCGGCAGGCAGGCAGATATTCCTCCAGCTTCATATCCCCCATCATATCAAGCTCTCCAGCCTTTGTTGTTTGAAACCTGGATGGATTAATTGGAAACTATCCTTCTGGAGATCATGATGGCTAGAGGGGGTCAACTGCCACAATCTCTGAGCCAGCAAGGCTGTTTCCCTGGAAAAACAGCTGCAGCTCCTGTTGGATGCTGCAGCTCAGGCCAAGTATGGCATTACYTGTTGGTACCCTGTTCCTTGCATTTGTGCTGGTAATAGGAAGACATGGCAGGAACATGGTGACCTGTTTCCTCCTTCTCCTTCCTGGTACTCCTGCATTCACCATGCTGGGCTAAAATCTTCCAATTTGTTTCCCAGGACAGTGCAAACCTGCAAGATCTGCACTGGGAATTATTAGAAGTGTTCTCACTGCTCAGTCTGGGTCCACAAACAAGCCATTTCTGTTTCCATATTCATTTGTCAGAAATGAAGATTTGCCTTCTGTTCACAGCATTGCATGAACTCTGCAGCAGATTCTTTCAGGCTATAATGAATTATGTTTTTTTTCCTAGAAGGAGTGAGACATTGAAGACTTGGATGCTTCTGCTCATGCTCTAGGGTAGGCAGACACCAGTAAACCCTGGTCCAGAATAAGACAGAAATTATAAAGCTCCCAGGAGGCTTTATTGGCTGGGATATAGTTTCAGTTTAACCTGACATTCCACATTCTGGAGCAGAGCTGGCTCAGGCCCAAACAATTTGCAGACCACACAGACAGTCTCAGTCCTTCTGCATGGTCCGTGTCTATATATAGCTGCAGAAGAGGAACCTTTGTCAGTGGGGAGTCACCACCCTCTCTGTAATGAACATTTCTTAAGAAAAGGTCTCACACTGGAAAGAAACCTCACTAGTGAATCTACTCGAGACTTCTAATCCAAGTCAACAAAGTATGYTTTGGTTATCAAAAATTTGCATGACACTCACTCTGTTTATCGGATAGGTTCCTCCATGGCATGTCATCAATAGCTGAAAAGGCTTACTCATCAAAAAGGAATGTTTTGTTGCTTGAGATTTCATCAAATGCTGCTGGAAATGATTGTTGCCTGTTTTGAAGTAAAAAAAAATAATCATGAACAGAATGTGGTAGAAATTGAAACAGTTCTGGGTTGCATGGGGATTAAACCAAGATGAAATAATAATGCAACATGCTGTTGTTGAAAACCATAAAACTTTACTTTTAATTCTAGTTTGCCAAATGATTAGAAGTGCAATGGAGCAGAGATTTTTGTAAAATGGACCTCAATTTTTGCTGAATATTCAAAAGGCAGAGCTGTGAAATTTAAGCACCTCCAAAATGTGTTGTTGGCTTCTGCTTTCCGAAATGCCTAATAGCAAATTCTTTTTCTTTTCTACTTTATGGGCTGTGATGGTGCTTTAGACCTTGCCAAATATAATATTGCAGGAGTGTAGAATTGCATGTTCTATGACTTGAAAGACCAAGAAGGCTGAAAATATTGGCATTTATTTCCTGTTGCACCTGAAGGAATACAAGCCTCTACATTCATGAGGCTGGAAAAGAAACAAGGAGGAACTCAAACCTCTAAACCAAATAGAAGAGAAGAGAAAAAAAAAAATTAGGAGGCACCATTTCAGTGCCATGCTTGTTTTTGCTGCTCTTCAGAATTTCATATTAACTATGAATTGCTATTTCTTATTAACTATGACAGAAAAAGGAGGATTAGGATACCTGAAAGAAGGTCAATTTGCTTTATGTCAGTCTCCCTTCCCTTAGCTGCTGCCCAGATGTGGAAAGGTCTAAAGCTGATTTTAGCTGTAGGTCTGCACACTCAATGGACTTTTTTGTGTTCCTGGCTCGGGGTTCCCATTAACCCCAGTGAACAACTTCTTCTGGATGTCACTCCCTGGGAATRAGGTACCAAGAAGTTAGAAATAACAGCTCTTGCTTAATGGATGCAGGAGTCATTACTGGGTCTGGCCTTCACATCTTGTTCTGGGCTGTGAAAATCAGAACAAATAYAATGGTAATAAACCAAATTATACACACAGAGGAATTTATTTGCAGATGTGCAGGCAGTTATTGGAAAATTCAGCATGTGAGCTGAACAGTCTGCAAATAAATGTCATCCACATCCTTCACTATTTGACGTATTTAGATGGTGCCGGAATATCAGGTAGTTTTGGGGGTTGATGGTTTTTTTGTTTGGTTGTTTTTTTTTACAGGATGAGGAGAAATAGACCTGAATATTTACTGGGGATTGGCTAAAGTTCATCATGTTGCTAAATGCACAACAGGAAAGTTCAATCAGGTTTTAATGACAGGGTAATAGAAGAACCATGTGGAAAAAGAAAAGGGACTGAGTTACAGACAAAATCCAAAGAAGGCAGACAGCAGCAGCAGCAGAAGGCAGGATACCCTGGGAAACTAAAGTGGCAAATATCAAGGCATCAAAGACAGGCATAAGGTATCAAAGTTATGAAGGTCCATAGKGATAAATCCATTGTTGTAAGGGATGTATGTATTGGAGAAGGGAACATACAAATTGGATTCCTGCCGCCTGTTTCTTTGTGAGTCATGAAAGGAGTGCAGTAATTAAAGTCTAGATTCACAGAGGTATTTAAATTTGTACCTGCTATTTGGTCAATGGTGATTTTAATRGGTTTTAGGCCTTTTGCAGATGGCTGAAATCCATCTACTTCTGAGGACACAGCCACAAGCCAGGCTATGTCATCCACATCCAGCAAGCGAGCATGAAAGCTGGACACCATGTATAAGTGAGAAGAAAGATGTGACACTTTTTTGTGCCTATGAGTCTGAAAGCCCACTGAAAACATGCAGTTTTAAGCAGTCTATGAGAGAAAACTCAGGTGCCACTGTCTGAGGTGCAGTTTGCAAAGAGGTCATGGAGCCATCATTCCCTTTTTGACARCTTTGCTTGCACTGGTGCCCATGTTGGTGTACACTGTCTTCTCAGCCTGTAGGGCCAAGACTGATGGATCAGAAGGGGAGGTGCATTTTCTGGCTGTCATTAGGAACACTRTGGTGTCTCTGGCATGATCAAGGACAGCTTTTCCTTGCCTGCTGTCTTGGTTTGAAAAAGACAGGTATCTGCTAGGGGAAGACTGGTGCTCTCCCCTTGCAATGGAGACTGCAGACCCCCCTCCCACCAAATTATTATAAATTTGAAATTAAGGGGCTCTCAGGCAGAGATGTGGGACTGGGAATAACAGGTTTTTACTATTTTATATATATATATATATATCTCTAACAAAACAGGCAAACAAACAAACAAACAACTACAGCATTAATAATAAGACAGACCCAGGAAACCTCGGGGGACCACAAATCCCAGGGTAGTCCGACCTCTGTCTCTGAGGCACCAAGCTGTAAGATCCTGGGTTGGTGATGGAAGCAGATGAATAGTCCTGCAGCAGTGGTTGGAGCAGTGGGATGTCCTGGCTGAGCAGAMGGTTTGAGGTCAGCGTAGGCAAAAAGCCACAAAAGCGGCGGCAGGGACAGGGTCGGGCCCACTCCAGTGGGACAGGAGGAGAGCTCAGAAAATCCCCGGGCACACGGGCAGATGGAAGGTTTTCCCAGGAGCAGAGCCGATGGTGACAAAATGAAAAAACTTCTCTCCCAGCAAGCAAAGAGTGTCCTCTCTCCTCCAGTGCCAGGCAAAAGAGTGCCCAGCCCCCCACTCCCCTGTCCCTTCAGATCTTCCCTTCCCCAGTTCCTTTGTCTTTGTTAAGTACCGCTAATCACCTGTCGTCAGTGTCCCAGCAACTCAAGGGAAAAAATTCCAAGGGCAAAACAAAACAAAACCAAACCAAATCTAACCCCCAACACCTGCAAAGATTCAGGTGCAAATTTTCACACTTTGAAAATGGAAGTATTGGACTTGAAAGGTTCCCGAATGATGAGGCTTGAGTACAACACAGAGAGATACAYCATTTTGGGGAAGGAAGCTGGAGCTTGGCTGTGGCTGCTGGGTGTTTCCAGCTGCTCCCTAATGAAACATTGGAGATGAGGATGAAGGACAGCAAGCAGGTAAAGATACCAAAATCTGAGACACCATCTGGAAGTTGGCAAAATAGCAACTGCTTCTGAAAGATGACTCCAAATTAGGCAATACTGACTGTCTTAAAAAACAAAAAAGACCCCTGGCATGGTGTTAGGTTCATCTTCAGAGTACAGATTCTGCAGCATGGACCTTAGACAGGAGATCTCAGTCTCTTTGTTTTCAGAAAATTTTCTGCAAATCTGCATTTCTCGAACGAAGTTTTCTACCAATTTGTTTTTAGGTACAGATACTTGCCTTACTCAAGAGAGGCTGCAAAATATCTCACAAAGAACYGAATGATAATAATTCAAATCAGATGGAAATAAGTCCCAGCTAGATCTCCAGCTCCCCTTAATTTCTCAGGGGCCTCCTCCTGCATTGCTGCACTTGCTGCTAGTGGATGGTCTTTGGAAAAGAAACTCTTGCCCATTCAGTGTGAGGCATTTCCTGTCCTGTGTTGTGATCCAGGAGACAATCCTGATACACTCCAAGACATCAAGTATGTTGGAGATGTTGTTTGAGGCCCAGATCAGTCTTATTTGCCCCATCAGATTGTTGCAGCAGCCTGCTTATTAGAGGGTAGAAATGAGTCAAGACACAGACTTCTTGCTTGTCACAGCATGAAGAGGGTCCTGGTTTATTTCTCTTTACAGCTCAGCCATCCTGACTACTATTCACTGACTTYGGCTGCAGCAAGCTCCTACTGTAGGTTTCCTGCTAAACTACAGCTTATTGCAGTTTGCAGATTCTGAATGCAGGCTTTTACCCAGCTAGACTGACTGCAGGTTCCAAAAACAGGCTCTAACTGCAGACCCAGACTTATCTCACAGTAGTGATTCTCTCCCCTCAGAGTCCTTCTTCATTGTTCCCTCTTCTCCTTCATGAATCCCACTCACCAGCTAACCCACCCCCTTTGATCACACTTATCTTTATTTGCTATAGCTGTGATTCATCAGGGTTGAGGCTGAATTGGGTCATTAACACAGCTGTTACTTATCAGGGGCGAGGTCACCTGAATTCCTTTCTCCTGCATCAGATGAGGTCTATTTGATACAGTGTCTTTTATGGTTAGCTCTGTTTCGCACTGAGGAACTCTGTGGGATGACAGATCCTAGGGCAGGTATACCAAACTGGGTTTGTTCTGGCAATGCTGTTGATGTCAAGACGAGGAGAAAACAGGAAAATATTTGGGCAGTGTGGGCATGCTGCTCTGAGGCTCTGTCTATAGCACTCGTGGTACATTTAGCACAGTTTGAAAAGCAGAGCACCAAAGGAATGTGAAACAAAGTTCCCTGCACACACAAGTCATGAATAGTTAATGCAGCTGGATGGCAGTGGTATTTCTGATTCATGGAGGAGTTTGATATTTCCTTTCTTTCCCATTTGAAATCAAAATGAAAGATCCTGCAATTTCCCATACAGTGTTGCAAGGAGATTGGGTTCTGGATGGATTGCATGGCAAGTTATTTGGGAAACACCAATCCTGATGATCCTGCTGCCAGGAGCTTCAAGACTTCATGTTCTGAGGACAGTCAACYTTCTTTTTGCCTTGCTACTTGCACATTTAAAAGCCCTCACAAGAATAGCCCATCTAGCTCAATATTCTGCCTTTTCTTGTGGTTCCACAGCAGATGCCTAGGAAAATAAGAACGAGGTAAATATATCCTTAGTACTCTGCTGGTTTCCAATGATCTAAGAATTAGGAAGTCTTCGAGCCAGAAGTGGCTGTTTTTGCTCCAAGCAGTCCTCAGTGAATTTGTCCTGAGGCATTTACCATCTGTGGCATTATGTGGCATGAYTTTCTGTAGCTGGTGTGACCAGCCATTGCCCTGGCTCATCTTGAACCTGATACTGCAAGAAATGCAGGAACAGCAGCTGAGCTGATGGGAGAGGAGAAGATCTTTTGGTATCTGACATGCATGCTGCCTAGGCCACCTTAGAGTCAGGTGAGTGTCTTCTCCTGTTGAAATAGTTCAGGATGTCTTTGGTTTGTTTCTGAACAGGAAAAGAGTGCTTTTATTTCAATCTACAAACTACTATTTGAAGAAAATTCAGAACATATATTGTTTCTACTGCTTTTACAGTCTTATGGTTCAAGCAACAAAAGTAAAACCTTACTGAGGTGAAAGAGAAAAAAGGAGAATAAATAAAGAAAAAGAGAAAGAAAAAGGGAAGGGAAAGGAAGAAAAAAAAAACAAAACCAAAAACAAAACCAGCCAACAGTAATCTAAATCTAAAGTATTGAAACAACATTTAACATAAATCTSCTGTTTACAGTACACATAGAACATTGAAGAGTTATCTGAATCTTTCAATTGATTTTCTATTTTATTTCAAGCATGTCACTAGTCAGTTCCTATGCCACTAAAAGCTACACCAAATATATATTTTCCCTAAATGTGAATTTGTGTCCTTTAGTTAATGCACAGAGAAGATGCCACAGGGAAACACTAGGGGAGGTGGATGAAATGCTGGCTCCACTGGAAACACAGGGAATAGTCCACGCTGTGCTAGTGCAGGGCAGGAAGGTCAAGAGACCATTTCTTCCCTGAACCTTTCACTGTTTTTCTCTTGAGGCATTCCAAAATCATGGTCTGCCCCTTCCAAAATAATGGGAATGGCTCAGTAAGGCTTTAAAAATGATTTTTGGTCTTTTTTTTTCTAATGAGCAAGTGCTTTCTGTACTTTGGGGGATGCTTGCTTCGCATTTTTGAACTTTAATCTGCAGCTCCAAAACCTAGAAGAGGACATCCTGCCAAAACAGCACCCAAGACTCCACCTCCCTCTGGCAGATCAGACCTTAAGATAAGCACAGACTATTGGAATGTCCATGATAAATATGAATTTTATCTCTGCTGTGGGAGCAGATATACATTCCCCTGAACTATGAGGGGTGTTGGTTGTCCTCTGGTTCACGGAACCCAGTGTCCTGCAGCCAGGACTGTGCCATAGGCAGAGGGAAGGGGAGGCTCCAGTGTACACAGGGATCAGACACATGGATGTCTCTTTCGTGCAACATGCAGAATCTGGCTTTTTGGGCAGAGGGCATGCATGACTTCAGAACAATTACACTTCACCAGCAGAGCTCCACAAATGAGATGCTGCAGTAATTTCTAGTCCCCATTGTGCTCTTTTGAAAATATCAGGAAGCAATTTTAACCACATGGAAAATGAGTATCTTACTGCAAAGTCCCATTACAAATCAGCAATCTACATCAGAAACTGTGGGGTTGTGCCAAAACCTTTCTCAAGAACACAAACAGAAAATTAGAACCAATGCTCTACTATGTTTTATCTTACTTTTTTCCAACTGGTCCCTTTTCCCACAATGACTGGGTGGAGAACAATAAAGAGTTTGATYTTGGGAGAAACAGTGAAATGGCGAGAGAGGTTATTGAACTGCTTGTTAGTTCTTTTTTTTGCTGAAGTGGATGTAAAAGTTAATCTGCAGCAAAAGGTCTCACAGCAGGAGCACATTTGTGAAAATCACTTGTACCGTTTAATTACTGAAATTCTTGTTGCAGCATAATTTTTTTCTGCTCTAAGTGAAGGRTGGAAAGCAGTTCCTACATTTGCCACACTCATACATATTTGGGAATGGGCTAGGTTTTGTTGCTGTTTAAAGTTAAAACTGAARTCAGCTCACTGCTGCAAAATAGAACAAATGCAATAAAAAAAGGGGGCAGTAATGCAGAAAAATGTATTCCAGAAAGTGAAACTGAGGGCTTGCTGACAACTATTACAAGCAAAAACACACTATAAAATGGTTCAGTACTTTACTTCTGAGCTGACAGGGAAATTTTGGTTAAAAGACAATTTCCTATTTAAGTGAGGAAAGGAATAAATTGATTCCATTGGCTAAAATACACTTTCTTCAACAGAAAAGAAAAATTGTGTCAGATGTTATCTCTAAGTACACTGCACACAATGCCCATCCAGGCAGAGCAATAACCACAGCTGAAAAGGAGACATCTCTTTTGCAATGAGTTATTTTTCTGGGTGCTGATTGCTGTCTTTTTGAAGAGGCTAGATGGTTACACATGCTGATTTAGGAGAGCTCATTAATGTACTGCCCTCTTCTTTTCCTCTCRTCGGATTCTCCCCCATCATCATTCTCTTTAAACTGGATGATACTCAAGTGAACATACCCTCTGTGCTGTGGTAGACATCTGTAATCTGAGTACACAGCCAARGGGAATATCCTGGTGGGCTGAAAAGCCCTGCCGTGCCATCCTTTTGATGAATGTTTCAGTAGTGTTGGCTTACGATACAGATAGGAAAGYGTAACTCGTTACTACTTGTGAAGCTGGGGAAAACAGATTTTCAAGGACAGTTTTAGAGAGCCCAAATGTGAGGATTTGCTTTTGTCTTGGTTTTGGACATGAAAACTGATGATGTAACTGCTTTTGTGGGAAAAAGAAGAAAAAAAAAAAAGGATGGAAATTAGGGCTTAGCTACGACAGCTCTGCCATGTAGGCTGACAGAGAGATGGAAACCAGGGAGGCTCCAGTAGGCAAGTGCCCTGGTGGGTCACCCAGCCAGGGAACTCTGGTTCCTCATCATGGCAAGATGGGCAGGAGACAAAGGGACAAGCARATCATCTGCCAGAACTCAGCTCTGTGCCTTTCTGCTTGGCAAGAAATGTGCCAGCAGAGTCCTTGCTGGACTTTCTTAGACTTCAGCCCTCTTTGTGAAATGCCTCAGCTATTCCAGGCTCACTGGTGGGAGACTGGGTTTTCTTCAGCTACGTGAGATCAGCCATGAACTGCCCTTCACAGGGAGCAGGAATAAGGCAGCTGAGGAGGCACATACTAGAGACACATTAATGACCTTGTATAAAATAAATCAGAGGTGAAAAAGATGTTTTGCTGTGTGTATTAGAAAAATTACTAGGAGTGCATCTGAGATTTAAAAAAAAATAATCTGAAAGAAAACAATTTATATATGATTTAATAGTAGCCTCTCACTTAAGAAACTATAAATAGAAATACTGAAAGGGGAATGGCAGCAGGAGGTGGTGGAGCTAGCACAAGTTCAAGAATCAGTGGTGCTATGGAAGGACAAATATTCTTCAGAAAAGCTCTCAGGTAATACCTGTGSGCTCCATGAAAGACAATAGGATTTAGAAACGGGATTAAAAAGAAATGTTCAGCCACTCTCCTAAAGAGAAGAGAGTGCTCAAGGTTAAGGATACACTTGCAAGGTTTTGCTCATCTGAGGTTTTAAATCTCTCCCCTGTGTTGTTCCCTCTCAAAAGTTTATAAATGTTAGAGATTAGGAGAGTGTTTACCAGTTCCTTTAGATGGATTAACTCAGGCTAAACTCCTCCATGGTGACACAGGGATTTCTAGAGACCCTTGAATGCTTACAGTGTAACAATGATAATACTTTTTTTTGATCATACCTTTTTAATTTTTCAAATCAAAACTTTGCCTCTTCTCCTCATCTCTTCCCTGCCTTCCATTTGGGTGATCCTCAAATGACTGGGTTTTTAAAAGAGAGGCAGTTAATAATCAGAGGCCATTTGATCTCCTGTTGGGTCCTTATCTTAGCTTTGTGTCTGTATTTTGTCTATAAATTCAGTACTTTAATAAAACAATTAAAATAAATRGTTGGTTACTGTAGTGAAATTGTCATTAGTATTATTTCTCTGATCGTCTCAGAGCAGAGATGCTTTTGGTGGAGAATGATCCTACTTCCATGGAAATCAGTGGCAAACCCATAGAGAGTTGTTAGTCTRGTTTATGGAAACAGGATCTCATATATATAACAGGAGCAAGTGCAGCACTGTTATCAGGGTACCTTCCACAGGCAGGAAAACCTGTTTCAACATCAGATCTCAACCAAGAATGTAGGTGAACTTCCTTTTCTTGTCTGTTGGCAGAAGGAGTGAATGAGGAAATACTTGTCCCAACTCCTTGTTTTATGAATCCTTCTGGTTTTACTGCTTTGATTCTAGGTGGACAAAACGGGCTTGCTACATCTCTGTCATCTGTTGAGGTGAGGCTGTGGAAAACTCCTGTTTCCAATAGGAGAAACTGCCTAAATAAGAAATGAACTCCAGAGGTACATATGCAGCTCAGCACTGCAAATTCTGCCTTTTTTGGAAACCTCTGTTGATTTATTCTTCCTCTTCTTCTGCTGTGTGTGGTGCTTCTGCTGAAAGAAAGYCCTTTCAGGGAGGAGCAGCACAGTGACCAGTATTAGCTGATAYGTTGAATTGAATTTATCTAAACTGAATGAACAAAGGTGAGAAGAGGTAAGATCACACACTCTCCATCTCTAAAAGCTGTGCTCTGTGTGGTGGTTTGGTTTGGAAATGCTTTTTTCATATATCTGACAGAAAGAAGTGTTTTATTAATTTCTGTTTTTAGGTGGAGARGCTTGCAATAGCCCAAGATTGGTGGGGAAAAGATAGCTATAGCCACTTAGAAAGGTATGCATCATGCTTATCAAAAAYATGGATTAAAGAAATAACTGATGTCTTGGTTCTCCTCACATTATGATTCACATTTTTTTATTTCTTGTTGGTACACAATTTTTAGCTTAGAAATTGGTTTTTGTGAGAGAATATGTCTACATTTTTAGGAAAAGGAGCCTCTTTTGCTGAGGTAAAAAACCACCAGTTTTCCTCACTTCAGTAATAATATTGAAAAAAGAAACAACTCTGAAAGCTGCACACTGTAGCAGTGTACAAGTTTACTTAAAGGTTTATTTTTGTTTAAAAAGCAAATAAGTTATAAAGGGGCTTGACAGAACCCCTTTTTCAAAAATTTTGKTTTTTTTCCAGAAAAGCTGATCAGCCTCTTCATCTCTGAAAACAAAAAAGAGGTCTCTTGGAGGCCTTTTTAGGCTTTTGAAATTCATTAGGTAGTTACCTAATAGCAGGACTGACATGCAATGAGCCAGTGCTGAGGTACATAGTTTAGAAGGCATGAAAGGAGGGAAAAAAAGATAAAAGCAAGGGTAAATTACATTAAAATTTATTAAGCAAGGTTCTAGGGAGGAGGTAGTAGATTGACACTGACTGGAGCTCCAAGGTACAGCYCTTATGGATTCTTCCCTGTGGCAGATTTAGAGGCTGCAGGGAAGGSAGATGGTGACAGATCATCTGACTGGACTCTCTTGGGGTGGTCATTTGAGTCTCTTGTGCTCCAGGGCAGAGCCCATGGGAKGGGCCATTCTCCTGGCCTGTTGCCTGTGGCTGTGGCCATAAATTGGAGGCTGCATGACCTGCTGTGGCCTGTGCTCCTGGTGTCCTCCTCCCCAAAAGCCCTTGGGAGGTGGCTCTGTGGACAGGCGCAGACTGAGGACACATGAACTTGTGGGTTTGTGGCAGGTGATGTGGTGGTGAGGGATCTGTAGTTGAGGCTTCCAAAGGCAGAAAATGTATGCAGTAGTCACACCATCACAAGCAGAGCTTTCAGGCCTCCATTTGGCCTCCTCCAAAATCCAAAGGGAGAGCAGCACACACCCCTGGAAGGAGTCACAGGTCTGGAGAGAGGTGCCAAGAACAGAACAAGATGAAGCCTGCYCTGAAAACACCTGCTTTGCTGAGAGCATCTGGTGTGACTGCCTGGGATTTAGATGTCTAGGAACAAACACCCATTAGCTGGAACAGGTTTGCCCTGGAGCTGATCTGATGGAATATTTTCCCATCTTGTTTTAAAGGTGTGAGAGTAAGATTGAAGCTGGCAAACACAACCCCTCTGCAGGGTGGCAGGGAGTAAGGAAAGTGAGGTAGCAAACATTCTGGAAGTAGTTGTACCTCAGAATACTCACGATGAACTGAGCAATGCAATGAACAGCTATGAAATTCATGGGGTGCTATTTGGTAAGGAAAATTGAAAAGTTCTGCACCTCCATAGGCAAAATCAACTCACTGCCAAAACAGAAGACCAGRGAAGTTGTGGATCCCATCCCTGTGTTCAAGGTCAGGCTGGCTGGGTCTTCTAGCAACATTGCCTAGTGGAAGATGTCCCTGCACTTGGCATGGGGTTGGAAGAACAAGATGATCTTTAAGGCCTCTTCCAAGCCAAACYATTCCATGGTTCTGTGAAAAAGCACAGCTGGCTACAGGAAAGAAAATGAGAGAGGGTTAAACACCAAGAGGAGATTGAATTTTTTTTTCCTCCCAAGTATTATAACAGTCAGGCTAAATAGGATGCTTTTTTAGGGAAGCATATTGTCCATCAAAGGATGCCTTAAAACTCAAATTAAATAAAAATCTGTCAGGAGTAGTATGGGATCTCAGCATGAGATTAGGACAATATTAGCATTAACATATTAGATGTGAGCAACTAGGTCATCAACTTCCATGGYTTTTTTGAATGGTCTGTAAAAAAAGATGTAGGATAGTCAGGACATCTAATTTCTACCTATAGCTCTCTATTTACTATCACTGTGCTCCTTTCTCAGCCAGTTGTATTGTATTTAAGTTTAGGCACCAAAGTACCCCCACAATAGCCTAAAACCAAGAGAAATTTTCAGAGAGTATTTTGCACTCCAGGCTTGGTAYTGCTTTTGCCCTGTATCAGGAAATCCTGCAGCATTGGCCTATTTCTTTAATCTGGTGTAATAAGCAGAAGAAACATTAAAGAGTCATGTGCTGGAAAGGGAATGAAAGTCAGATTCCCTCAGCTGGAGAGGGCTCTGGTGCTGGGAAGCAAAGTGCACGTGAAGCCAGGCTGACGTGCTGCATCCCTTGAAAAAGGGAGGCCAAGAAAATCTCTGAATTTGTAGAAGAATCAGATTAAGTTTAACTGAAGYAACCAAAAAAGTATTTCCAGTGCAGCAGCTATGCAGCCTCAGAGAAYCTAGTCACCTGTAAACCTTGATGCTTATTTGCTTTCTCACATATGAAATTAAATTCAGTTTATCTTAATTTTCTACAAAAGGGAGACATTATGATCTGSTTCTAAACAAGTCTTAACTTTATTTAGCCATCAAAGCATTTTCTACCAAGGGGGTCCCCCTCAGCTCCACCAGCCTTAGGCCACCAGTGAATGGAGCCTCATGAACACAAACCTGATGGTACAAATCAGCAGTTTGCCCCCTTGAAGGGRCTCCTTCCTTGCTCAGCAGGAAAAAAAAAAAAAAAAAGCAGCAATGTAAATCGGGTTCTCCCAACCTCTTCCCTGATAAAATCCTGGTGAGGTCAAAGAAGGATTTCTGGTTCAAAGACCACATTATTTTTTCATGAAAATTTCTCATGACCGAGTCAGGACACAGTCAAGGGAGGACACAGCGGGAATGCATTTTAAATATGAGGATGGACAGTGGACTGGGCTTCAGGTGTGTTCAGCTCAGCTCATCCCTGTGCATGGCTGTCTCTCCTCCATGTCAGCAGTTTCTCTCCACTGTGTACACTGGCTGCTAATGTCAATCATCTCCACCCCAGCCCTGTTAGCACTCACCATAGGAACCAGTATTTCATTAAAGATTTCTTTCCTGGATAGTCTTTCTGCAGTTGCTTTTGCTATTGATCCAGTCAAAGAGATGAGATCAAAAATGAGTGAAAGGACATGTTGTGCTTCAGTTTTTAAGAGATTTTATTTTTGTAACTTCAAAAATTAATTTTATAAATCATCTGCTGAATTTGGTGTGAGAGCTCTTTCTCCTTTCTTTGACCTGAAAATTCAATTTGAAATGAGAAAGAAAGGGGGAAATGTACTAATTTTTCTTTGTACATGTTATAAAATTCATTGGAAAAAGTGTCTGCCACAGGGTGTATTGTGACAGTGTGAAGTATGTGCAGCAACATGGTTTACCTTGGTGATTTGGGGTGGCCACCTGTTTCACCTTTGGCCAGAGATGATCCCAATTTGGCACCTGACCCACCCAAAGCAGTGCACTGTGACTGCGGGGTGTCTTGGGCACTGTGGTGAGCCACCACTCCTGCCTCCACACCTCCACCTGAACATGGCAGAGCTGCTTGTCTCCTGGCTGGGCCAAGAGGCCTTGGGACTTAATTCATGCCCCAGAGCCAGCCCTCCTGATGTGACATTATTTCTGTTGCAAAAYGCTTCTTACAGCCTGGCTGATCTATTGCCAAGGACCGCTTGCTYTTGACAGGGCTCAGATTTGACCAATGATTCCTAAAAAATATGGCATGACTTCCCCAACAAATGACCACAGGCTGGATAAACAGGAAAGGTGTGATCAGGTGGTTCCTAACCTAAGAAGTGCTATAATGTCAGCATTGACATTCACCATAGTATTTATATTATTCCCTGCTTTTTTTGGTRGGGGGCCAAGGCAAAGGAGAGTGACAAATAAGGGCATCTGTTCATTCAGGAGAGATCTTAAAGAGTAGGGTTTTCCTGCAGTTTGTTATTTCTGAATGATGAGAAAATGTGCARTAATCTTGCACTTGTTATGAGAACTCAATTTCTTTTTCCATTTTAATTTCTACTATTTTCTGCTATTTAATTCTGCTTCTTGTAGTCAGGTCAGTCTAACAATGTGTAATGCAACAGTAGCTCACTAATTTGCAGTAATGATTAGAAACTCTTTGGAAAATAATTAAATTTGCAAACTAACAAGTAGATAAGCAAATGGAAATGTRAAATCAGTCAAAAGGTGTGTTCAGCTCATTTATGCTGTCATCCCTGATTTGCTGTTTATGACAATGGCATGTTTTTGAGCTGCTGTACTAAGGCAATTTCTCATGTTATGCTCACTAGCCCATGCGCTGTAGCTAGGAGAAATGATGCTATTAATAGGAGACTGCAGTACCTTCCATTAAATCTTAGATGAGAGGTGGAGAGGCTGCCAACTTCTGTTGCAGATTATAAAGTGTGCAGTCTAGCAAGTGCATATTAGCTAGATGCAAGTGCAAATATATTGCCACCTATACATTAAAATGTCCAGACATCTACTTTTTGCCATTTCTGCTGCCATAAGGAAGAAATAAGCATGAGTCATTTGGTGAAACCATAACAATGGTAAGGACTTCTGTCCACTTTCACCATGTTCTGTGGTAATTGTTCTTAAAGAAACRTAATTGCAGATTTCYATCTTTGAACAAAGTGGCACCTTAAATGTGCTTCAGCTACCATTATAAATGGAGGTGGARCAAGGCCAAAATGGGCTGTCCATAYRGAGGGAAATCTCYTCTCATGCAYAGATGGRCAGCACTGACAGGTGCCCACRTGGTGACAAGGCCTGCCAGACACAGCTGCTCAGGRGGTSACAGCTGCAGTGGGSTGCTGCAGCATCTCCACCACCTCCCTGCCAGCAGCCACAGGTAYTCTCCTKYCATGTGGGCTGCACAAGCTGCCTTCATCTGGGGGAGCTGGTGTTCCTGGAGTCAGTTTTTCCAGAACCATTTGTATGGCTGTGGGGGTATTGCAGCAAGTGGGACTTGAATGGCAGCAGCTGCAGGGCTGGTCTTGTTCATCACAGCTGCTTCTGGAAATGTCCAAAGACTCTGTGGTGCCCTGGCAACTCACCTTGCCATCTTCTCCTTAGGGATACCCTAGAGTAGCTATTTTTTCCTGAAACTCAGAGTTGAAAGAGTACACGGGACAAAAGATCTGAAAACATCAGAATAAATAAATTTATTATAATAAAAACCCTAATATTTCTGGATTATTTTTAGCAGCTCTGATGTGCTAGGTGCTGCACAAGCTCATGGAAGACCCAAAACCTTTTTTGCAAATAGCTTCTCTTTTCATGCCAAAAAGRTTGATTCACATAATCCATAAAACACTTGTGCATATTATCTATCTATATATATATTTTTATAACCTGACTAAAATATTAGTTCTATCAATATAACCACAGTATTTGTGTATGGGTTAATCCACTATCAGGGTAGTGGATATCTACTATCCTGTAGTGGATAGTTAATCCACTATCAGGGTTACTTGTTTTTAAATTCATGCCTTAGCAGCTTGGCATGTTCTGCTCCTGAGATAGTGAAGCTGACCTCCCACGGCAACATGCCCAAAAAGTTTGCATGTGTTTAAAAAAATGCAAATAARTTATTGCTAGCTTTCTTCTAGGGCTGGAAGTTGGAAACAGACTACCAAACAATGGAGCATATAGCATACATASTTGAAAAGTTCACACCAGTGCAGCTCTCCAGAGTCCCTTGATCAGGAAGCAGATAGGTCTCACTAATGAGAAATCATTGGTGCTGGGAAACCTCCAGCTTACTATCATAAAACCTGGCATGACCACTCCTCCCTTGGGACCAGCCAAGAGAGGAATCTCTGCTGGGAGGTTCAGTCACARCTGTAGGATGAGTCTCTCCTGAATTCATGGGGAAGGGGTGTGCTGAAGAGCCCACTTGGAGGAACTTTCCTCTTCATTCTTGTAGTCAGAAAAGGTTTCAAATCAAGTCAACAGAGATGGAAAAATTTTTTTTTCTTTTAATTGAGTTTGATTCCTTGAACTGCTGATTGCAGCATGGTTTTAACACATTAACAAAACCTGTGAGACTTTGGGCTTGATCACTTCTCAGAGGAAGCTTTAAACTTTTGCACCTACATGAAAGAATTAAAAAAACCTTGGGTACTCAGAGCTCTGCAGTTTTAAAGAAGGTTAGTATTTTGCTAGCTACTTATGCCTAATCCTTGCATGTGAGAAAGGTTAATGGGATCATTGCAAGATCAAATGTTTATATRGCAGTGGATTAACCTTTATTTCTAACTCAATTTTTTACAAATGCAAACTTTGTTCAGTATGGATACCTGCTAGCTACACCATGGCAATATGGGCAACAGTTCAAGCCTTCATTAACTGAGTGTTAAATTACAGTGATAATCATGTAATTTTTAAGCATTTCAATCCTTCTATATTGCCCATTACAACACAAGCACAAGTGGCATATTCAAACTTCAAAAAACTTGAGTGAAAAATAAAACTACATTTTAAACCCACTRTGAGAAGCTGGCCTTTATATATTTTTATTCTGCTTTGTGGTAAGAATTTTGTAATTCCCTGGGGAGGGAGAGAGATCTTCAGTTTAAAAATGCGAATTTAGATGTGGCATCTTTATTTCTCATCTAGACCGATCTTTTTCTTCAAATTGTCTCCAAAATGTGTTTTACAAGGACAACTTGTAATTGATGGGGATTTTTCTACTTTTTTTGTGTTTCTGAAGGATCTTCTGAAGGAGTCTKGCATGATCCTGGAAGACAAAGTTGAGGCTTTGTGCTTTATTACCTCTAAATTTTGCTTCAAATTGGGATCTGCCACGAAGAGAAACATCACATACCACCTGAAGAGTACTCAGCATGGATGGGAAGCCTCTGGTGCTGCATTGGCCTTTGCAGGGTCACACAAACAGAGRACTTGGATGCAGTCAGTTCTCACCTATGCTTTGCTAAACTCCAATGACTGTGCTCACATCCTGCAGTCACTGGGATCCAAGAAGCCTGTGTGTGCTGATCAAGGCTTGAAGCTCATCTTAGCTATGACAGGTTTGTGAGATTACAGTCTCTTCATTCCTTGCACATRTGCAAAATCATTCTAGATTATTCTTTCACAGCAAGAGGCCCAAAGTCAATGGTTTTCAATAGGTTTCTCTTACTCTAGAATGTCAGCCCATTGCTTTTCTTTATATTTTCATTGTCATGTACCCTTGCTGTAAT
>CADDXX010000026.1:1631577-1754153 GCA_902810485.1 Alauda arvensis
TTTTTTCTTCCTTTACATGTGGAGCATGAAGGAGAATACAATACCAAAGCCAAATACCAGAACAGGGATTTGTTCAGTTCTGAAAAAAAAAAAWTGCATGAGAAAGAACGCAATGGAGTAACAATATTGAAAAAAGATGCTCCTGAACATCAGGAACACCATGTGTATTAATTCTATCCATCTCTTTGGCAAAATAATAGAAAAATAAGTACAACACAAACAATTTTAAARCTTTTTTGCATCTTCAGTCAGGTACTATATTTTACCACTTCCAAACTTATTCAAGAAGTCTTATTTGAACTACATTTCTTAATTTCCAAGTGTTACGACAGATCTTTAGCAGATGAAAACTGACACAGCATGAAGCACCTAGGGAGCATACTCAGGAGAATAAAGCGAAGAAACTACATGTGTATTTATATAGTTCATTATTTTCAGCTCTGCATCTGATGTTTTTGGCTATAGACTAGTGACAGCCTTGAAAAGGTTGAATTTTCACAGCAGAAGGTTGAGATTTTTTTCATGCTGTTTAGGGGTAACACATGCCTCATTAGCCTATAATAACCCAAGGAATGTTGCAAATGCTCTAAAGAACATATTTTCAGTCCTTCAAGCAGAAAAGTAAGAAAAGTTATATTCTTTAGCTCCTAAAATTGTTTGTTTACATTGTTTTGATTCCAGCAAAAGTATTGTCCTCCATATGTCCTTCATCGTTATGTGAATTCCATCACACAAAAAAAAAGCTGGTTATGATTGTATAATTCTTTGGCTTGAACTAGCCTTGAACAGAACTCAGGCCTTAGTTATGGATTGTGTCCAAGGTGCTGCTACTCATTTTAAATATGACTCCATGCCCTTTGAGAAGCTCTGAGGTCCTTGAGGTGGCTGAGGAGATGCACTGGTTGTGTGTCCAGCTCCCTGATGAGTAAGGCTGCACACCTAGATGTGTTTCATTGCTAGCAGGGCACCTCATTGCCTGCTGTGCTCTCAGCCAGCATCTGRGGATGGGTAAGGTCACAGCATCATGGAGTGAAATGAGGGACTGCTCCAGGCCTCAGCAGCTGTCTGAGGGGGCATTGCTGTGGGAGCATCCAGCAGTGGGGAACCACCCAGGACACAAAAGGAGTAAGTACAACATGACCTTGCTACAGGCTGTGTGCACATAAAAGGAGAAGCCTGCACTGGACTTGGGGGTGTCCTTCAATAAATATTCTTCCATGCACCAGTCTTACTCAGGTGTGGCTCAGGCAGCCACCCTTTATCCATCCTTCATGTTGCCCAGATAGATAATTAGCTCTAGACCATTGTATTTGTATCATTTGATGAAGATAAACCTCCAAATCATCATCGTATTAGAGACCAATCCATACTATTACCATAGYTGCTTTTAAGAATTCAAGAATAATCAGAGAGATAACAAGTCTGGCTATTCCCTATCATCTATTTCATTTAATATAGGTCTAGACTGGGAAGGCTACACAGGAAAATATCTTGAATGGTTTYCAAAGGATAGCCATGGGCACCTGAGCATAGAACAAAGTCTTGGACAGCAAGATATTCCCTCATCTTGGTTTAAAAACTTATGTCAAMTATCAATTCAGATTTCGTTAACTGTTGTAGATATTAAATTACTGTGTAGACAAGGAGATCTGCAGTGGGAAAGCAATCTRTTTTAGCTGACTTTCTGATGTTGGTACATTGATTGTAGAATTCCTTCTTTCTTTACATGAACCCAAAAGAAAGCTGGAAAAAGCAGAGATACCAATACTGTAAGAAGAAATATTCCTAGCATATCCCTTACCTACAAGACCCTGTCACAAATTATAATGGTATCCAGAAAAGAGATATACTTGATTTTTCTATCCAAGATGGGTGAAATCTGGTTTAGTCTGTCCTCTTTTGTAATTCTTGTCACCCTTTGATTTGGAAGAAGCAGTTTGCAATGGTTGCAAGCATCCTGCAAGAGAGATAAGAGGATTTATAATTATTAAGATACCAGCTGAGAATTTCTTCATCTATTTCCCTGCTCTATTATCTGCATCTTGAGCTTGACCTTTTTGCAGGAAAATTGCTGAAGATGATCTTTCTCTAGCTTTTTTCCCCAGAAAGTTATTTTATTTATTTATTTATTTTTAATTTTTGTTTTATTTCTGCAGAAGTATGTATTCTTTCCCCAAGATCTGCTGCAAACATTTTTAATGGACTTACGGCCAGATATAGAAGGAATAAGTGTTTAAGAGGATCTGAATCCTCAGAGTCTTTGTAAGTAAGAACAGCCACTTCCAAGTTGCTGAAACTCATTGGATGTCTCTCACTTCAAAGCCAAAACCCCCTTGGTCTGAGTATTTTGGGTTTGAATGTGCTGCTGTAGCTGGAGTTCATGTGTTCATCTCTCCTGCCTGAACCCAACTGGGGGCCAGGCACTGGGCAGAGCAGAAGTTCTTAGTGGGACCTTGTGTGGTACCATGCATGTACACACAAAACCTGGTCCCTCACTGAAAGRCACAGTCAGAGCAGTCATTGCTTGCCTTGCATGTAAGATATTACCATTTCCCATTACATCCCTTGCCCATTCCCAGCCTACAGGAGTTGATTTCCTGCAGAGTCCCCCAGCCAGGATGGCTATAAGGTTTGATAATCATGACCATTTCTAGTTTCCAGGTAGACCCTGACAGAGATGCTCATGCCTGCAGACAGTTCTGATACATTAGAGACTTTAAARTGGGATTTTCTTAGAATTACCATGGAGCTCAATGTTTAGCCCAAAGGAGTGAGACCTGTGTGCATAAATTTTTTGGGTAACWGAAAATAGCCTGTGTTTGGCATCTGGTGTAAAGAGGGGGCATATAAAATGAAAAGACATTCCAGATTGCTATATACTGATTTCCTTCACTCTCTTACAAATGTGCTGGTGCACATTCCTGGCAAAGCATTCATCAATATAAAAGTATTATATTAGAGGTCACGGTTTCATATGGTGATGTGTATAATCCTTTTACCGTGGTATTTTACTGGGAAAACTAAAAAAAGTGAGGTTGCTGATGAAGTAAGCTGAATCTATTCTTAGACAGAAAGATCTGATGAATAAGTTTTTGTTGTTTCACTATTGATGTGATATACCAGGAGTATAGTATATATACTGACTGAGATAGTGATAGCAGTAACTCATGGTAAATGCTTGTGATTATGGAAGGATCAAGGCTGTCTGGTAGTTTGCAGGTTTGGGGGACTTCATTAGAAGGATAAAACATAACCATTTCTGAGGAAAAGTGGGAATAAAGGAATATTTTCTTCCCTAATAAGAGCCAATTCAACATTTACATGGTTTAAGCAAAAGTAGCTGATTTGTGGGATTTCAGGATCAGTTAAGATGAGCTAGGGGAGGTGACCTGGTTCAAACCCCTGCTCAAAGCAGGGTAAGCTACAGCATCAGATAAGACTGCTCAGGGATTTGTSCAGTTGGATCTTGAAAAGGAGAGGTACTGTACAACCACTCTGTACAACYTGCCCCATTTTCAGACTGTCCTCATGGGGAAAAATCCTTTCCTTGAACAGTCTCTAAAACTCTCTTGTTCCATGTATGGACTTTTGTATCTCATTCCCCCATCCTGTACCACTATCAGGAATCCAGTTCTGTCTCCCAGGTGACTTCTTGAAGGCACTGGGGGGCTTTTAGGTGCCCCTGATCTCCACAGTGAAGCAGTCCAGCTCTTCCTACCTCGGCTCATATGCCAAGGACTCCAGCCCCTACTGCCTTAGAACCTTCTAAAAGCTCCCTCCAGTTTTCCCATGYGTTTCCTGCATTGCAGGGCCCAAAATATAATGCCCCATTTAGAGTGATGAGTGCCATAGGGAGAGGGATGATCCTTTTTCCTTGGTCTGTGTGCCATGCCCCTGTTCACACACACAGGAGCTGTGGGCTGCCTTTCCTGCTGGGCACATCACAGGCTCATGTTCAGCTTGTTGCCTCCGACCTCCCAGGGCCTTTCCCACAGAGCTGCTCCCCAATATTTCCATCTTTTTCTGGAGAAAAGCTTAGATGATGCCCTTATATTAGGCCCCTACTTTGCAGATGTTTATCTTTTCCACTGTGTTGGGTGGAATACAAACTGTCATCCTAACATGCATTCCTCATCAAAGGTTAATTTAGTACCCTTGACTTTACTGGGATGAGTCATGAGTCATGAGTTACTCATGTGCATAAATGTTTTCAAGATCACGCCTGGAGCATGTACCTGGGTTTGGAGGTCTTTTGATTGACAAATTCATTCTGTTCTCTTTTCTTTAAATATTCATTTGTTAACTTAAAAATCCACTTATTCATACATTACTCATTAAAATATGAATAAAGTTAGTTATAAAAGGCCTAGCCTATAAAAAACCCACCCGCTTTTTTTCTCAATTCTTTTGCAAGCTCTTAGGAAAAGTGTTATTCCCATTATATTTGAGGGATGCTAATGATTAACAAGGTTCATTATTAGTGGTGTATGCTGATATTTCAGCACTTTGAAGATGAAAAATCTTGGCTTTTCATCAAAATGATTAAACTGTTATCTCTGTCCACTTCAAAATCCTTTAAATAAAAGATCATTTATTAGTAATAAAGGATTAAGCTGCCTGGGAATGATGCAAGGGCATCTTAATTTTCGTTGCTTAATAAAGCAAATGTGAATTCTCAGATTTCTACCTTTCAATTTTTTGGTTTATTTTTTTCTTCCCCTTGAATTTCTCTCAAGGTCTCTCTATAATTCATTTCAGCTGGTAGCTAATTCACCTTAATTATTGCACCTTTACAAGTACATCCTCCAACCAAACGCTGCAAAAACTTAATATGCTGGGTCATCTTTGTGAAAAACATTCCAAGTTTGATGATTTCTTGATTTATTGAAGCAAAACTTGCTTACAGAGAATGGTTCCAGGTTTGAGATTAATTTACCCAGGGAATCTTTTGCATTAGTAGAGAAAAGTGATCGTGYCTGGTTTCTTTTTTGCCAGGTTGCTGCCTTTGACTGGAGATATATTTTATCTCTAAGAATGAAGTCCAAAGATAGGATGAACCTCATTCTTGTTTGATAGCAAAAAAAAAAAAAAAATTGATAAAAAAAAAAAAAAAAAAAGAGGACCATTTTCTTCCTCTTCTGCCTTCCTCTTCTCCAAGAGTTTAACTTGTAATCTTGACTATGAGTCTGAGACAGAGATACCTCAGTGGACAGGTATGTTACTTCTGCTCTGTGTGAGCTAAAGACAGTGGGATGGGGCACCCATGGCTGTGGAAGCACCAGAAAACAAGCTTTTTTCCTTCCTGTAGAAAAGCAAAGACTTGGAGCTTATGAGTTGAGGACAGTAACAATGCTACATCTTATTTGAGTCCTCCCTCCCCTTGGACTCCCTCCTTCTGCTTGGTGCTGTGGAAGGAAAGCTGAAACATATGTGGAATTTCACATGGACTTYGCTGCTATTTGAGGTCTTCCTGTTGGGAATTAAAAGCATGGTCATTAAAATTTCATGATGCACTTCCAAGAAAAATGCTCCCTGTTTAGTAAAATAATTAAAAGCCTGCATGGTCTCTGCAGTAAGTGGCWATGGAGGGATGAATGGGAGTGCTGTAGAAGAAGCGTACTTGCTTTAATCAGCATTACATTAAMCAAGTGGGATCCACGCAGGAGAGCTGCTAAAAATCCATCATTCAGTAGGGCTGCACCATTTCCAGACTCTTGGGGAGTACTCCATGATAATTTTGCATTTCAGACACACTGTGGTTGGGTCAGACCAGAGTAAATCTGAGCCATATTCCTCCCCAGGGTGCRTATAAAATTCTAAATAAATAAAAACTTCCTACAACAGAGTATAATACATCAGACAACCACCCCTCTGTCAGCCTTCAAGGTATTTCTGTCAGCCTCTGTGCTATTTTAAGCTCCTATATAGGTGGCAAATGCTCGTCTTGGCACTGAACCTCAGTGACACAAATGCTGCATTTCAGCAGCAAATGATGTTGAAAGGGAGGGCAAGGGAGCTGTGGCACTTGCTCCTCTGGACAGATAAAGGGTATATTTWCAGATTTTTTATCCATCCACCCCTGCAGCCCTCTCTGCTCCTTCAAATGCATACAGGCTACTCTGAATATCAAATTGTATGTGGTAGCCACCAAAATTATACTGATGGCTTCAGGAGACTCAAGTTAGCAACAGGTGCCACCATGAGCAGCAACTTAAAGGTGTCTAAAAATGTGAGGAAGAGAGGAGAGGGAGAGGTTTGTCATTCAACCCAAAGGCTCCCAGTAGCTCCTGCATATAGTGCTGAGGCTACCTAGATTATACCTTGCCAAACTGCAGTATTCAGCTGCCTGTTTTCTAGCTTTCCRTATTGCTGTATTCAAATTATTGGCACACAATACGTTCCACAGCTTGTGCACTGAACTGCTTGCAACTGCAGTTACTCCCCACAAAAGCTTCTTCMCCACTAGAGCAGCTTCAAAACATCCTTCAGCTGCTACTATGACAGCAACTAGAACAATGAATTTCTTGTGCACAAACCTTATAACATGGATCTCTAGAAGAGGAATATAGAAGGAGCCAAATTCCCAATACAGCTGGTTGGAAAAACAATGGCTTCTGGAAGCTGCTGCAAGATGCATTCAATTTACTTAACTTGCAGAAACTCTACACCTTCTTTTGGCAGKCTGAAAAACATTCAGCTCCTTTTATAATCATGCCCCGCTTCGTCTACAAATTGGACACAAACCTTCAAAGATCTTTGCATTTGATCCAGCAATTTCTCTTAATCAATCTAAGGATTTAATTTTGGTTGCATGTATGAGGAGTCCCACTGAAGTCATCTCTATAAAGTAAAGCAAATCCTTAAGTGCAGCAGTGTACAACAGTGTCAGAGCCAGGCCCAGGAACATGATATTTCAGATGCTGGGTCGGAAACCATTGGGAAAGGTTTCGGTGTGTGTTTTCTTGTGTGGTGGCATCCTCCTATTTATTTTTTTGGGTGACAAGGTATGCTTTCCTCTGAAMTTTCCTCAGTACTTGGCAAGGTTTACATTTCCTCAGGGTCTTTTCCCAGCCATGTTCTCCTGTCACAACCTACAGTTTTTGTTTTGAGCTTAGTAGCAAAATGCACAGTAATTGGACTGCAGCAGCATATGATGAAGATTTCAGGTCTGCTTCACCTCTCTGTCACCAAGACCTCCGCATGACCCTGCTTCCACAATCTCTGCCTTCCCTGCTTCTACTGGCTCTTGTGGGCTGTTAATCACATATTGTTTYCCTGACTCTAATTAGGGGGAGTCTATAACAGGTTATTTATTCCAGTAGTTTCTGGAAACTGTGGGTATGATATGCCCTGTACAATAATAGAAATACTTTGAAAGCAAGGTCTATGGATTTGGGGAGGGGACATTCCTTACAGATTTTATACCAAGGTCTATGATGTTTATTATGCAAGGATATTTTTGCGCCATTTGACTGAAAGGTGAGGACATTTTCCAGAAAGMACATTTGTGTAATGTATRGAGCACTTATTTATTATTAGGTATGGAGAATTTCAAATTTGGCAACTATTTTCCCTGCTGCCCCTGGATAAGTTCCCACTACTGGCATAAGTCACGATAGCAAAATGCCACCTCTTTTAGCTATAGAGGAGAGTTGCTTGCTTGCTTGGGAAGAATTCAACAGCTTTGGATGGAAAGTTCTTTWTCCTTTCTTTCAGTGGTGCCCCTTTTAATGGCTTTGCAGTTCTCTGAATAAATGAAGCTGCAARTCTCATTTCCAAACTCAAGGGTCCACATGCATTTTTCAAAACTTAGGTCTTAAGCAGGAATTTTACGATTTTGTAGAATGTCCCCAAATCATCTTGGTAGTCTTGTACCTGTGACCCAGGGTGGCTGTTTTCTGCCTCCCCTAAGGCATCTCAAGGCCAGGCTGTAYGTCTTTATTGTATCTGGGATGTTCACATGATGTTACTCTGAGCTGCAGAGCAGTGCAGGCATTAGCYATGCTCACCCAGAAGGTGAGCAACTACAAAGAGAAGGATTTTAGATGGTAACTAGGTATATGATTGTATAGGTATATGACACAAAAAAACTGATAAACATCCAAAGATTTTACAAGTAKCAGTTAATTTTCTGGAGCATGAACAAGTATCTTTCTTCACCCAGTTTGTCTGAACAATTTCCTTTACCTTTGAACCTTTACTGCTCGTAGTAGAGYTCCTTCCCTTACAGTGAATTTACAAAATTTGGTCTTTCTGGAGAAACTGTCACTGTAGCCTGTTCTTTGAGGGAACAAAAATTTTAAAGTCAGTGATTTGAAAGCCCACAAACATTCACTGGATTTATGTCTTACTTCTAGCCATTCTCCTTATCACACTGCTTGTTTCTCCTGACAACCCTCTTGTACTCTTGAAGTGAACATTTTTTTATRTAGATCAAAATACAGTATTCATAAATTACTGCAGAACAGCTCCATTTCAGTATGTGTTTTCTGTCTAATGCAGCCAAAAGCTTTAAGATACACTCAAGACTGTGTCATTCATGGCAGGATCCTGGCTTAGTATTCAGCCACTGCACTTTAGTCACAAGGTATTTTTTCAGTCTGTGTTCTTAATCAGTGCAAAGTCTGAAATAGATTAACAGATCTAAACTCATTAAAGACACCAGTAYCAACCTTAAGAATATTTATGAATCCTTCAGATCATCTTCTTAACTCCAGATTAAATATTTATTATTTTCAAGTGCTTTCTAAAATTATCTTCGTTGTAGGTGTTTGGGTTGCTTTTGGTATGGCCCCTATTTTCTTTTGCCATCAATGATAATCATGCAGAGAAAGAACTATGTTCAGTAATCATAGCTTGTTATTCCTTTTTATTGCTAATCAAACTTTTTTTTACTTTTTTGAGAAGTACCCCAGTGTAGAGTCAATGAGGGATTAATATCATGTTGTCCCCATTTCAGTGTGTGGGAAAAGAATAAAGTGAACRGTGTGCAAAGATACCACATGCTGATTGATTTTACATGAATAACTTGGTGATTTTTTGTGGAAATTGGGTTGATCAGCAAAAATCAGCCTAATTTGCCAGGTCCTATCCCTGCAAAATAGGGCTACGTTTACTGGGAAAAATTATTTGAAAAATTTCTCGCTACCTAAATTCTGTTTGTCACACTCTGACTTAAAATAGATTTACATTGGAAGATGTCTGTGCTAGAATCAAATCTAGTTCTTTACAGAAAATACAAAAGGCCATGTAATTTTTATGTCAAATGTATCACCTTTCAGCTGTCCTGCCCCATTGATAAGGCATATCTAGAACACTCATCACTGAGGGGTTTTAGTGGCAAAGCATTTTATAATTGCTAATGAATCCAAAATCTGTGGATAGTTTATATATAGCTTAACTTAGGATGCACTTTAATAGTAATTTTAAAATAGAAGAATTTACAGGAAATGTTACAGGAAGCTAAGAAAATTTCCTTTTTTTCTTTGTGTCCGTTCTTAATATGCATGACAAATTACAATCTTCTCCTTCTCCCTCTCCCAGAAAAAAATCCCCCTGCTTCAGAAATCCATTTCTACTTGGACGGGAAGAGTAGTTTAAAGCATAGCAGAAAATGAGTTAGAAACATTTAGARTAAAAAGGTATTTCCAGAGCATGTATGTGTTTTTAAAAGGTTTCTTTAGGCGTTATGGAGAAGAATAAATATTTTGCCTTGTTTTCCTTCAAAATATAGGTCACATTAATGCTGCCATTCTTTACAGATACAAACAAAAATCCATTATGTGCAGATAAAGTAATTGCATGATTAGAGTCAAATAGTTCACTGGTCTGAACATTAAAAATACTTACGTGCATGTTAACTTGACAACTGATTGGGGTATGACCCTGGCATACATCTCCCTCAGTTCCAAGTACTGTATAGCCACAGCTTCATCTCATTGACTCAAACTACATTATTACATGAATGTATTACTACCATTCAAGTGAATTATTGATCCACATCATTTCTGTCCTTTGTTACTCATTCTTAAACTAGGTCATTGAAGTGCAGTGATTACAGAATATTATTGTTCTAGACTGATCTGTGGTTGCTCTTATAAATTACTGGTGTGATTTTCTGAAGTTGATTTTCCCCCCTTTTTTGGTGAATTCCATTTTCAACCTTATTTTGTTTCAAGTTATTGGGTTTATGTAATTTTGTCATCATAGCAACGTTGTAGGTGATTAGAGAGATGTAGTGTTTCCAAAGGACCAAGAAAAAAACACTTAAAAAAGAACCACTTTCCCTTTGATCAGCAACCCATAGAAACCTGCTGGCTTCTTTCAGACTTTATAGCTCTTTTAATTAACTTAGTACTAGCCTTGCTATTATACAGAACTAAACCACTGGAAGAATGTTAAGGCGATAATAAGCATCTCATTTAAATCCACTAAAGAGAGAAAAAGTAATTTACAGCAAGATCTCTGTCCTTAGTTTACCCTTTTGTGTCAAACATTTGGAGAACATCTGGGAACTGACACAGTTTTTCTTAGGACATAAAGGAGTCCCTCTGGAGGAAGCAGGCTCACTTAGTGAGTGAGATGAGAAACATCCATTCTTTGCTGCCTAAAATATGTCTAAGAAGCTGGGATCAGTATCAGTTTGCAAAATTTCCTTCATTTCCATCTCCTTTTAGAGAATGCAACCCCCAGTTTTAGAATTACACCAACCTTCTAATTTTTAATGATTTCTTATATTTTTCAGCTGAAGCCTCAATGCACTGATGACTTTTAATCCATGGATTTCCAAAAAGGAGGAACATTTGACTCAACTAAATTCCTTCTAACTGAAAAAATGGTATTATGTCTATGGTATGGAAGAAAAAGGGATCTCATTTCAACCAATTTCATGGTTACCTATGGGCAAAGAAGGGAGGAGTTTAGAGAGGTCTTAGGAAAGAGCATTGGGAAAAATCCAGAAATCTAGAAAGCCTTCTTCCCCCACTAAGGGATTTAAGAAGTTCAATTTACTTATTTTTTCAGATAGTAGTTTGAGAGATGATTTCATCAAGTGTGGCAAGTATCTCCATGAATAAACAATTGCAGGTGCTGTAGAGATTTTTCGTCCACTAATGATCAGCAAGAGGCTGAAACTAATCATGATTCAAATGGAAAAAAAATGGGAATTTCTGGYCATGATTGTACCAAAACTCAAATGGAGGGGATAGAATCTGGGTTGCTTAATACCCATAAATCCTGAATAGATACATTTATCAAAATTACTCTCTAACTTTGGCAGGTTTTGCAGACATAATGCAGGCAAGTGGACTTTTTGATAAGCCCTTCATGTCCTGACAATGCCTCCTACCACAGGGCTGGCCCAAACAAAATTTTTCATCTCAGATGATAATATTTAAATTTAAAATACGCATCCCAAATGAATTTGATAAGCAATCATCTTTAAAGTGCATTAGGTGCTTTTTCCTTTAGTAATTTAATTTTGACTTTTCAGTGGCTAAGCTACGCTTAATGTTCTATCTTTATACCCAGATTTGTAACAAGGAAGATGTACAGGGTGCACCTAGGCCTAGCTGCAGGTCTGCACCTTCAGCAGTGTCCATCCCAAATCCTACCTTCCATTCATCCCAATCTGGGAYCATTTCATTTCACRCCAYTTCACTTTGTCTGGCTACTCTTGTCCTAGGAGCTTGGAAACATTCTGAATGTYCTAGCTAGGGTATAGTCAGTGTAATTAGAGAGTGGAAAATTGCCCTGTAAGTGCACAAGAACCCTTACGTGGTATCTGCTGTGAGAAGMTGAGAACTTCCTAAAAAGGATGTGTTTTCCAATGAGGGACAAAGRTCCTTTGGGTATTGATCCTGCTGGTTGCTGACTACAGAGACATCTCTTTGGCAGGCACTAGGCAGTGCCCCTTTGGGGAAGCAGCACGAGGGATAAGAAGGCACCTTAGGGCATGGCATTTATTACACAGCTCCTTGAAAGCCTGAACCCCTTCAAGATTTTCTGTAARTCCTGTAAAACCTTCTCTTAATTATGAGTTGTGCTAATTCACTCAGGAACAACAGCAATCCTGTATGATTTGTCACTATTATCAGCTCACTAAATAGTGAAAGCAGTTAAAGCAGTTTCAATATTGGACTGAATCAACCCAGAGGACTGAAAAGACTTGCAACAAGATTTCTAAATTCCAACAATGGATGAATTAGAGGTTATTGTGAGCTGTTTCTGGATATTCTGTGAACAGGCAAAATAGCTAAACTCATTAAGAGCACAGTTCTTGCAAAATAACTTTTTCAGTCTTAGTCATGAATCACCATACACAGAGAAAATTTCTGCTCCTAAACCTGGTCCCTGATGCAAGCAGTTTTTTAGGAAGGGGGCAGAGTGTCACTTTACTCACTCACCCCTCTGTCACTAGCCCCAGCAGTCTCATTGCAGAAATRTTGTGCTTTTCTGTGCTGTGTTAATAGCTGTCACTGTTGCTAACCTAAAAGTACTGCTGTACTTGGCATTTTCATCTCTTCCATCTTGATTGCCAATACCCCCAAACTGCTTGCTGAGGTGGAGAAGTAATTGAATAAATTCAAGATCCATGATGAGACACATACCTGGATTCTACTACTAAATTTATTTGGAGTTATTTCTCTTGMTGTTTGCTGTTGTTTCAAGAAAGGTTGAAATTCTGATGCTGATGGTGATTATGGGCTGTTGTGTGAACAACACGTTTTACTGTTCAAAACTTAAAGGGAAAATAGCTCTTTTCAAAATGTAATGTGGGTACCATTATTATTTCACTCCAGCAGCTTCATTCCAWTGAAAGAGTGATGAAATTATCAAAACATTGGCTCAGGGTTTTTGCTTGTATAGGTTGTCTAAAAAAAATGTAGGAATTCAATGCACAAGAGAGTGAAATAATGAGATTAACTGTATGTCTTTGTGTCTTTAGCTATTTACAATTASGAGAAAATGAGCAAAAATAGATTAAATTCTGTGTGCTTTGTAGGAGTTTGGTATCTCACAGGACACCTTTCAATGTCTTCARTTCTGTGAATTTGGACTAATACAGTGGCTTTCAAATTCAAGTGCCAACCTGTGCTTCCAAACTGTAATTGAAAGAATTGGCAGTCTTCCTCTTTTTTATTTCAATGAATCATTTGATCAAAACAAACACGTTGCAAACCCAAAAGTTTTTTGCTTATATAGTCATTAGGAGGCAAAAATTTTACATGTCCTATTTCTGCATATGCAACATGATTTGTGCAAGTCTGCAGAATGCTTCATTGACTCCAATCCACTTCATAGTCCATTGAGTATGAAATAAAACCAGAAGAAAATTGGCATTTACTGTCACCTTTTCACTTCAAGGGCCTATTGTGCATCCCAAATATCTCTGAATGCATTACRAGGCCATTCATCATGGGCATGAAATCACTGATGGTGTTAAACAGAAGATTTTAATACCATRGAGATTGTCTCTGTAGTATGAACTTCATGCTCTTGATGATAAGAGCAAGCACTGGAATGACTGTGGATTTTATCCGAGGAAAGCAAGATCAGAAAGCAGTRGTAGGTTGCCACTCCTGCAACATTTGATGTCAGATCTTGGTGGCTCAGCCATGTGGGTTCATGGGAGAGGATTCCAGAGTTGGGGCTGTTTTGACATCCTGAGAACAACAGGAATATGCACTCACCGTTCACACAGATTAAAGCAGGAGAGGAAGAAGGGGAGTTTTACTGAGAAGATGCAGCCAACAACAGGGAAGCCATTTCCACTCCATACACCTTGTTAGTYAGAGCTTTACATCCAACTTGCTTCTGGCAACGACAAAATACATAATAAAATTAATAACAGCTCACTGCCTCCAGCTGCTCACAAGAAACAGATGCAGTTGTGGACCTATTTAGTCAGCATTTCTTCTTCCCAGTTATACCTCATCTTGAGCAGGGAATATTTGAATAATGAATTGTGTATTTGACTATGAAGTAGGACAGATATAAATAAAATTATTCTCCTCAACTGCTGCATTTTACTAAGAAGCAGTTTTACAGTTAAGCACAGGAGATTTAGGAGAAGCACATCATGAGCAATGCGCAGTTTTAGCTTCATTTATTTGGGACGTTTCCTCTCAGTTGCATCCAGTGAGAGATAAATGTGCGCAGCAAGGGAAGTTCTTTGCYGCGACATGAAATGGCTGACCTTTCCCTCCATCTTGGGCATACTCTTGGATTTTGTTACCTGCCTGAATCTTYCTTTTTCCTTTAGAGATGAGAGACAATAGCATACCCATACCTGTGACCCCTCTGCCAAGGCATCTGTCTAAAAATTTTTGTTTGAAATGTTGCAGATCCACTTTTCTGAAATGTGTTGCGACCCTAGCATATATCCACTGCAGAAACACTTCAAGGGAAATCACATGAGTTTCTAAGCCTATTAAAAACATAATTTACATGTCCTATATCATTCAGGGTAAAATATTTCCCCTTGCTGAAAAATATCTAATTCTGTCTGAGAGYAGGAGCCAGCAAAAGAGGAGTTTTTCCATTGATCATTGACCTTCATATAAAAACAGCCAAATCAGCTTGGTAAATTAAGCCTTGGATAAACACTTTGCAAGACTTTAGAACCCCTGTATAACCCAACTGACAGAAAATTGAGAGGTTATTCAGATAGTCAATTACATCTTAAATGAAAAACAGGCTGGAAGAATTCATAATTTAGAGGAAACTCATAAGTCCCAAAAGAAAGAAAAGAGAAACTATTTTAGGTACATTTATACTTCAAATTAAACAGTCATATAATGGCTAGAGCTATGCCTGCAGCTTACATCACAAAAAAAAATTTAAATGAAATAATAATAGCAAAAAATGACAGTAATACATTTAGACAGCCTTATTTAAAGAACCAGGAGACTGGAAACAAATGGTTACAGCTAGAGATATAAATAGTCCAGGTAAAATATAATGATAATAATGAAATATGAAACACCAGGATAGGAARAATTATAAGTGGCAGCACCAAAAGCTTTTATTCTGTAGTTCCCCGTGTCCTGACTGGCCAAAGAGGTGCCTGAGAAGATCTGCATGGTGCTCTTACAAAGGAATCCCCTGAAGTTGAGCACTGGCCGGCTCCTCCCCTGCCTTGCCACTTTCTGCTATCCTTCTCCTTCAGGAAGGACCTCAGGGCATCCATCTTGGCCACCTTCTTTCATGGAGATTTTGGGAATTTTTATCAGATGTGATTTGTTTGAAACTGACCAAAATGGTCAGACAATGTTTTGGAGGCAGGAGAGACACAGGCACTCAGGTAATGATCAAATACATCTAATTACCTTGGAATGCAGGTAAAAAGTCATGTCCCAATGAAGAATTTAATTTAAAAACTGTTTTTCTTTCATATGCTCAGTGATTCTTTGAGCTTCTCAGTCTTGGTTATGAGAGAACCTCATCAGTGTATACAAATATCCATAGAGGGGGTGCCAAAAGGAGGGAYACAGGCTCTTCTCAGYGCTGCTGAGCAATAGGACAAGAGGCAATGGGCAGAAACTGCAGTTCCACAGGAAATGGATGGGCASAAGAAGTTCCACCTGAATATGAGGAGAACTTCTTTACTGTGCAGGGACTGCACATGAGAACAGATTGCACAGACAGGGTGTGGAGTCTCCCTCACTGGGGACATTCAAGAACTGTCTGGGCACAATCCTGTGCCATGTGCTCTGGGCTGACCYKGCTTGAGCAGGAGGCTGGACCAGTGYCCCATTGAGGTCCCTTCTAACCTGACTGGTTCTGTGACTCTGTGAGTTTTATAAACAATCCAGAGCTAGGAAAGAAGGAATTGTGAGGCTGTAGAGATTCACAGATTCATCTTAYAGTGACTCATACATTTGATTCTTTCATTACCTTGCCTTTTTCTTAAGATACTCAATCTAACTTCTGCTGAGAAAGACACTTTTTCCAAATTTGYTAACATGTGCATTTCAGGGTTGGTAACACTTCACATTTTTGAGAATCTTGCCAGAGACAATGTTTTCCACTTTGGAAAAATTACTCCAAAAATGGGGAGACCGTGTTACGTCAAACCAGTGTTATACTAGTCACAGATTTAGCATTGAGCAAGATTGAGAGATAAAATGAATTGTTAATAAGAAAACACAGATTTGCTACTATGAAATAAAGTTTTAAAAATATGGCAAAATCATTGAGTTCAAACTAAATATAAGAAACTTTCTGTGTTACTCCAACATTGTCATGGCTTTGCAGGTCAGCCCACACTGGCCTCTGARCCCTACCCTGGGCATGTTAGGTGCTGGGAAGCTCACAGAGCTTTCCTGCTCCCAGCTGAGGCTGAAAAGTCACTCTAGAATGCAATTTCCCTTTGATATTTTTTTTCTTTTCTCATGATCAGCCATAATCCTGATTTCATGTTATCCCCCCTTTTGAGGGCTGCAGTTTGGATTCCCATCTGCATTTTTAACTAGAAGAAACAGAGGTAGGTAGGTAGGTAGGTAGGTAGGTAGGTAGGTAGGTAGGTAGGTAGGTATCAGTGTATTCTGTTCTGTTTACTGCGTCCTTAAAGCAATCCAGAGATAGATTAAGCTATTTTGTCATGAGATATGAAATGGACAAGAGTTATTATACTCTTTGCTGTAGTCATGCCTCTACGTATGACAGTGAATCKAAAGGATGACAGAAATGAGTGTGGGTTGTTTGGATGGCACAGCACACCCACATGCTTTGTGTAATAGAAYAACAGAGGTTTACCACCCTGCATTTGAAGTTGTTTTAGGTCTTTCCTCAGAATATAAATAATCAAAATTTAAGGCTACAGATACTTTTATACTGYGAGCTTTAGCAGGTACAGACCTCTGATCCTCTGCATAATAATATGAAATCTGCTTGAACATTAAYTCTGCTCTTAACTGTGGTTTGGTGTGTATGGCCAGGCTGTTATTTAATTGGATTTTAGACATATCATTTAGCCACGGAAGATGRCATTTTCTTGGAAAATTCACTAGTGTGGTTTAAACTGTAAAACCTTTGAAAAGCATAGATTTTGCAAATTATATCCCTTGTACAACCATATAAGGAATACCTATAAATGCAGGTCATTACTAAGTCCCTTCAGGAAATACAAACAATGGCCGCTGAGTATGTTTGGRCAGGATTGGGTACTTTGGGTGAAATGGCTTTCTGGGACAGGRTATGCTGTGGCATGTGTTATTAGCTGTTGACTCCCTTGGTTGGTTACAACAGCTTTCATGTCACTGCTGAGCTCTTCTGAAGGAGAAGATTTTAGGTGCATGCATAAATATTAGGATGTCGCAGTATAATTCATTTAAATAATCAGTCAGCTRGCTGATAGCTGACTGGTGATATATTTGAATTAGAGAGAAACAGATTCAGGGTAACTCCTGGCTTGTTAGCTGGAGTGCTCACCACTTAATGTGCCTGAGTGTCACATTATCAAAATGGTGTCTGCAGGGCTGGGTCTCTCAGGGCATGCAGACACTGGCAGGTTAAAGCATGGATCCCACATAGGCTTCAGTTTCAAGCAGGTCTTGAGACTGATGCTCAGTTCCACCATAATGTCTTGAGCCATGTCCTTCATCTTTCAATTATGTGAATACTTAGGTAGGTTTTGTTTGTAAATGACACTCTTAAATATAGTGCCCTAGATTTAGATCTCTGTAGATGCTAAAAATTTTSTTGCTGACCTTTAGCACCTAAACCAAAAAGTACAGGATGTACACGGCATTGAATTCGAGTATTTTGTTTAAAGTAATGGAAGGGGTGGGCTGGAACGAGTGGACTCACAGGAATACAGAGTAACAGAATTTCAAGAAGTGCACAATTAAACACTGAGCTCTCTGAATGATGAGTAATTGTATCATTATAAATATCCACTGGCCAACGCATTGGCYTGGAGAAGTGTTGCTGCATGATGAAATATGCAAGCAGATCGAAACCCTGCTGCTTGCAGGGACATCATGCAGAGATAGATGGGGACAGAACATTTGTCATAATGGAGAGTTTCAACCCCTCCAGCAGCCCATCATTAGGCTGGTGGAAACAAAAGCTCGAGACACACCTGGCTCTTACTTACACTGTGCTATAAAAGACACAGCACTAACTGGGTGCCCAGCTCCTTTGTCCCCTCCTCACAGCACCTATCCTCAACTTGGTGCCTGACRCCAAGCATCTCTGAAGAAGCACCGTGGGCCAGCACAGGTGTTTGTTGGTGCTCAGGTGGAGCTAACAGACTCAAATCAGCAGTTGCTTTCTGAAAATGACAATTTCAGCCCTCTTTTGAGAGAAGGCAGCCAGGTTAAACTGTTACYGTGAAATGTGCCATGGCTATGCTTAGCACAGTGCGCTACAGTGAATATTTTGATTTAGCTTTCACAGCCCTGAAAATACAGGCAGTGTCTGGCGGTGCAAGAGCCATGCAAATTTCATGAGTAGGGAAACAGCAGATTCCTGCACTTCTCACTGACACTGGCTTAGTGCAGGCTCTCCCCTGAAAAACAGCCTGAGAGAGAGGGGTTGGAAATCCAGATGCAGCATAAAAAACAAGCAGCAAGATTAGGTAGACTGGAAACCGGCATTTTCTGAAGGATAGGAAATGAAAATATCCTCTTATGCCTTTTCCAGTGACATATGGCTTGTAGCCACATCGAGTGCTCTGTGGTGTATCACCCCTAGTAGTTTAGCTGSGGGTGCTCCAGGGATGCCTGTAGGTCCCTGAGGCTGGTGCTTTGGGTCCACATGCATGAGCCCCCATCTTGTATCTAGATCTGCCTCTATACAGTAGCAGATCTGTCTTTCTCCAGCTGATTCTGGAATTAATGATGGTGTGGCAGAGGGATTTACTTAGTCAAACTCATTATAAAGTGAAACAGCCTGTGATAACATGACAATACATCGTATAGCATATCTGTAAATATGAGCCATGACCAAGGAGCATATGATTGTAATTATCTTGTTAAAGAAATATTTTTTCCTTGTTTACTGATCGGTATTTAAATTTGTGGGAAGTTTGCAAGGACCTGTATCTATGTGCTCATAAYACCCTTCCTAAAAACTTCAGACGATGTAAGGAAAGAGAAACTGACTATTGCCAGGGCAAAGTTATTCCATCTATTTTACAGCTGAGCAGGTGAGGGGAGGATGGATTAGGCAGCCTGCTGAAGGCCAGACAYCAATGCTATGTCTGTGAGTTTTCGCAACAGAGGTCTTATGAAATCCTATCTGATGCAGCCACATCCCAGACAGTCAGAAATAATGTACAGATATATACAGCAATTCCAAATATCTCCTGGGGCAGAGTGTGCACACAGGAATAGCAACACTGCAGCCTGTGGAGATACCAATGAGAAAACCATATTTAGAAAAAAGAGATCCCTTTGCTTTTTGTTTGCTCAGGTTTTATTTGTTTTCTTTCTTTTTTTTTTCTTAGTTTCTGTTTCCCCCGGAGTACTCTCTTTTCATCTTTTWTCTTTGTAACAGAACATTTAGTTTTCAGTAGTCCCCAGCATGCAGTTGCATCAATAAATATTTTTACACTTGATGACTGAAAAGTGTCCAATATCAACCTGTTGATCCTGTTTGTGCATGAGAAGCTTCAGAATCCTGATTTTTCAGGGCTCATGTAATTACTGTGAAAAGTAAATACAGCTCCAAATTTGGTCTTGTCTTTTGCAGCATCTATGCCCAGTTACAATTTCTGGAAAAATGTTGGTACTTATAGWTTAAAACATAATGATCTTGTGGAAATTTAGACAGGAAGCTGATACAATTCTTAAAGACTTAAGTGCTGTATAGAATCAGTTTTTAGCTCTACATTTCCATTGCTATGTCTGTCATAGAAATACCATTTAGCATTTKTCTTCTCTTACCTCTCATTTATTTCCCAGCTTTTTTAGTGATTCAAGGTTTGTTGATACATGTGAGAGAAAAATKATATGAATACTGGTGCAGAAAGTATGGCTGTAAGTGATGTTCATGCTCTCCATCAGGTTGCTTTTAGTTCTGTCAGTAAGCCTCAGTAATGGAGAAAGATAGAATGCTTTTCAAAATACACAAAAAATCTACATCAAGGTTACACCCTATTGTGCTGCTTAAGCAGGAAAGAGTATTGTCAGGAGGGACTGCTACCTATGCRGGTGGATTGAGCTCCTTAGAAGCATCAGAAATTATGTTCTGCAAATCTGTAGGACTGTGTGCTTCCTTCCATTTATGCTGTCTCTGGGGCCTTGGTGCATACTAAAAAACAGTTATAATAATAAGTAACTTGAGTCCCAGTGTGCCTYGTAGAGAAGCATAATGAAGCTGGCTGTTTAAAAGCTCGTCTGGCCTTTAATTAGCTCCTCCGCAGAGCCAAGCACACTCTGCACTGCGCAGGAAGGAACAGTCCTGTTCGTGTTTGGACCACACTTCCCACCTTCTGGCTGCTGGCTTCCCACCCCTCTGGCTGCTGGTCTGGGGGCTGCTTGCTCRCACATCCCCCTGTACATCCTCCATGCTGCAGATGAGTTCCCCAAGGAAACAGGAGGGATGCACTCAAGGTGGAGCCAGGAAGGACAGCACAGCTCCCCTCAGGAGTATGGTCAGGATTTTCTCCCATCTCCTCTGACTCAGCAGCTGAACACTGGGCACATCTTTTGCTCAAGAGTTTCAGGGAATGATTTCCAAATGTCTTCGGACTGAGAAAACCRAACACCTGTAGAGGTCTCTCTTCTCTTGGTCAGAGATTTATCTGCCTTCCACCGAGGCTCCTGCCTAGAGCACGTGCTCTGCAAGTCCTCTCCAGCAAAAGCTGATAACGTGATAAAGCTTTCAGAAATTATCATTTCACATGTTGAGGTAATTCATACGGAATCCTTACTATTCAATTTGTTCTGCCATTTTTGGAGTGATGAATTCACAACACACAGCAGTAMTCGTCAGGCAGCTACATCTAAACCATGTAATAGCTGGGTATTCTAATGGGAATTGACAGCTGACATGTATCAAAAGTGTTACTTACCATGGCCTGAAATTGAGGGAATTATGTGACAAAAGTATCCTGCATCCTTCCAGGCAGCAGCTCTGATTTTAGTAAGGAACAAGGAAATACAATTACAAAATTTTCCTGTCTTTCAAGTTTGATCAGGGTTTTATATCTAAAATATACCACTTCAAAGTATGCTACCAGGTATGCACGTATACACATTCATCTTGATGGATGTCCTAACTTGCTTTACACAAGAAGCAACACAGTTTCCTGCAACAGCAATATCTTTGAGGAGGGAAAAAGCCCAGAACAACTCCCCAGCTTTCTTATTCTTTTAACAGTGAGCCATTTAAAATTACTTCTTTGTAAAATTTAGTTTAGCATACGGGAGTAATTTGACAGATTTTTATATGACAATTTTAATATGACGGATTTTTCTTCCATCATAAAGATTTTGAAGGCAACCTTAGTTTGGTAGCTCTGATTTTTATTTTTTTTACCTTGTAAAGATATAATTTTGTCAAATCCTGCCAAAAAAATCAAACCAAAACAAAACCCAAAACAACCCAAAAAACAAAACAAAAAACCTGCAGCAATCCTGCACTCTGCTTTTTGACAAGTGTATTTTATAAGTAAAAATGGTGAGTTTCTTCAAAAGGGATTCCCATAGGTGGACTCTGCAGTAGCTAAGGTGAGAAGGTGGAAGAATTCAATAAGTATCATCCTGTTTTGCTTTCCAAACTGCCAAGTTAGCAAGGATCAGGTGGTGGTGTAATGCCTTACAAATACTCAAAATATCTTTCCAGCAGGGGGATGTAGAATTCCAGTTTTTTATGTGTTGCAAGACTGGTGGGATGATTATTTTTCTGTGTCACGAATACCAGAATGGATCTATTTTCAACTGAGAACAAAATWAGAGCAAAAAACCCAGGCAAATTTGTTTGAAGAATTCTGAGCAAATGTTAAATGGTTTCTTTTTTCATAATCTGAATAAAWGATGACCAAGAAGACATTTTAATCTCTTGCCAGATCACTACCTGGGAAATGACTGGGCCAAGTATTCCTGAATCTGGTCAGGAGAAATTATGGGTGAAAAGTGAGATGGCATATTGATGATATGATTTGGCCAGTATGTGGCTCACTTAAGACAATGYAAACTGGATCTTACTGGTAAACTGRTAAAATSAAGTTAAAATAAAGTAGCATTTAATAAAATAAATWAAAATTGGTTAGGCACTCTAGAATCTTTAGGCCAACAAATAAAATTTCCCTTGCTAATGTAGTTCAGTTCTAGGGAAAACTGAGTCCAGGAGCTCATTCCAAAGCAGTTTCTTTGGATTTTGACAGATGGATTAAACATTAGCACCTGCCACTGAGTCTCACATGGTCATTGACAGTCTACTCCTGTGGAGCCAGTTTGCATCCTCTGTTTCCAAGAGAGACACTTCCTCCACAGGAAGTTGCAGCCATGTCATAGTAAGGGCAATCTCCTGCTTGTTCCTCTGTTCTCATGAAGCTAGATTTTTAGGGCAGTGCACCTAAATCTGATTAACTTAATGATCAGCCAGAGCTATTCAAGGCAGGTGGGAGCTCAGTCAAATGCTGTCCCAAAAACTGCCAGTGGAAGTGCCTCACCTGCTGCCTTGTGAAGGACCTGAACTTCAGCTCAGGCAGCAAGCATCTGAGAATCATAGTATATTCTGAGTTGGAATGGACCCACCAGGATCATCAAGTCAAACTCCTGGCCCTGTGCAGGACACCCCAAGAGTCACACCATGTGCCTGAAAGGGTTTTCCAAATGCTTCTTGAGCTCTGTCAGGCTGGTGCTGTGAGCACTCCCTTGGTGGGGAGCCTGTTCCAGTGCCCAACGACCCTCTGGGTGAAAAAGTTGTTCCTGACATCTAACCTACACCTGCTCTACCTCAGCTTCATGCTGTCTTCCCTTCACCAGCCTTCCGTTGTCTACCCCTGGCTGGTGTAGACCAACAGCATTACACTGAAGCACACAGGATTCAGGAGGACACACCTGTGAAGCTGGCATGTGCCCAGAGMAGGGTGCATAGCTGCAGCCTTTGGAATCTTTTTTGTTTCTGCCTGAGACACAAATCTGAAAGAGAAATAGACTGGGTTAATTCTTCTTGCACTCCCAGTTGCCAGACTGAATTCCTTCTTCCTCACACCAACCCTGTTTCCCTTTTCAMCCAAAGTTTGTTTCCCTTTTCACCTGGTGCATGAAGAGATGCAAGTTGGAATTTACACTTTTGACTGAAAGCTACTTACTGTTCTTGTTGACGTCGATTGAAGAAGGAAACATTTCTTATTTAATCATTGCAAATTGCATTCAGAGATATAAAATCATTACACAAAACAAAGTGACCAGTTAATCCAATTAAGATATCGTAAACTGAAAAAAACAAGCTGTTGTCAATATACCAGTATCAATTCTCACCAGAGCTTTGAGTTATCCAATAATAAGGCTCTTTCAGGGGGTCTAGTCCTGCTTTTTTTGAAGGCAATGGGAGAACTCCCAATGACACCAGGAGGAGCAAAGAGCCACTCAATAATCTGTAAACTGCTGGTTCAGTAAGAGTCATAGTAATTACACATACAGCCATGTAAGGAAGTTCATCTGAAAGTCATTAAAAAATATGGAAGAGAAATTCTGTTGTAATAAAAAATTACAGAAGACTTAGATTGAAGAGATAGAAGGCGATAAATCATTTGACATTATAAAATGTGGACAAATTGTAAGAGAATTACATTAGGGATATCAAGATGGGCATAAAGAAAAGGTCTGTATGAATGAAGTCTTTGAARCCTTATTTCAGCATTAAGATAGAATTTTACAGGTTTAATTACATGCTGAGATTTGCACTGTTGGAAGCAACTAATTTCAGTGGGGCTGTGAAGAGCATAAATTAGTGTATTACTGACTTACTCAGATTTGTGTTCCTTGAAATAGGGAGCTGGCTTTAAARAAAGGGGAATAAAAAGAGGGAAATGTGTGTAGATCTTACAGCTAGAAGGAACAATTTAAAATTGCTTCAGGGGGAATTTCARGTTAAATTTGGAAATAGTTTGTCTCCAGAGGTTGTGAAATCTTTATTAGTAACAGTCTTAGAGAGTAGGTATCAGATAAAGTTTTTTAGAAATGTCAAAAAAAAGAGCAGATGCTGACTTGGGAAGGGAAGGTAGGCTAGAGAATGTCTTGAAACCCTTCCAGGCATATTTTCTTTTATTTCCATTTTTAGTTTTTCAAAGTGGTGATTKCTTTTAATTTATAGATCTCATAATTTTACTCACTGCTGCTTTACAGAATGAAAAGACTCCTATTTGGCATCTGGTCTGGTTTTAAGAGCGTCATAAAATAAAAATTCCCTTCATCACATTTATGACAGCAGTGTCTAATGACCAACAAAGAATGGTGGCACTGCACTAAGTGTTGTACTCAGCAAGCATTAGAGGGCCAGCTCCTCTGAGGCTTTTGGGCTAAAGACCCTTTGCTCCTGTGTGCACATGGTGAATCACCCTCATGCCACACGGTCCATGCGATGTCATTCTGCTCCATTTGGAGAACTCAGCTGCACTTCCTATTTTCTTCCTCTGAAAGTACTTACACTGTAATAAAATCATTCTTTTGGTCAGTGATGCAGATTTGACTGTGTTCCCTGAGCAAATCCCACTTGAACAGAGATGCCTGTGYTGAGAGATTCCTTACCCCTGCTCTAGATAAGAGGAAAGGCGGAGGTACCTTCCAGGCATGCGAGGTCAGTGTTGCCTTGCAGCAATGGTTCTCTTCCCCCTGACCACACTGAGTATGTAGGGAAATTCAGATGTCAAAACCCCTAACCTGGGAATTTCAACCTGGTTGAAGATTTTAAGATGGATTTGGCCTTTACATTTCCTCAGTAGGATGCTTTCTCCATTTCTTTTCAACTGATTCAGTGGCTTCTTTCTTCACAGGYAATGTATCTATTCTCAGTCTTTTATCAGAAATGTCAACTGCAGACCTTGTTTTTACCATATCTGTCATGAAGGTCCTACCAACACATACTCCTGAAGCAACTATTTTGAATTATAATCTTTCCACTMACTCCCTTTACCTTCACTCTTCGTTGGGTCTGATAAAATGACCCTGCAGACAGGAGCATGGATGCTACCACCATGCAGTTATAAGAAGCCAAGAAGAGATTTTGCTGGCAGTGGGGCCTTATACCCATGTTAATGCCAGGCATCTGTCATAATTTAGGCATTTTCCCAGACTTCAAAACGTTGTGTTGGTCTTTCACTATTGTTTCCATATTCAGAGTTTGCTTTTAAGGACTGATCTCCCTGTGGAAGACACTTCTGTTCTAACCAAGAACCTCTATCAAATTTGATTCTGTGCTTTAATGTTTCCTTTCAACATTGAATGTTTTGAAGTAGGATTCCCAATCTAGGTTCACTTTTTTTTTTTTAATTATACAATTTTCCTCTTCTGGTGCACTATAGTGACACTCACTGCACAGACCCACAGAAATTAGTCTGCTGTGAAAGWATCTATTTCATCTTATTATTTTGTCAGCTTTTTACTAGTTCTGTTTCTGTTTGGAGGCATGGGCTGGGGGAAAGAAAACCTATACTAACCACTATGAAGAAAATCAACTGATTTAGTAGCCATATAACTATATGTAACTGGGCTACTATATAACTGATATAGTAGCCCAGCTGAAACAACTGTTCAGGCACCTGCCAGTTGATTCTGAATCAATCTGAAAAATTCTGGGTAAGTGCTTGGAAACCATAGTGTTCACCATTTGCCACAGCATTTGTAGGAGGGAACTGTGAACYATCATGGCCTCAAAGAAAATAAAATGAAACCCATACCCATAAGGGGGGTGATGGGAGAAAAATACAGTGGAACAGCTTGTTTTGATTAATACCAGCAAAAATGCAGTGGGCTTCTGTTGTTACTAAGGGACATCCAGTCAAAGCTCAGCAAATTCAGCCTGTGTCAAGATGGTTTCACTGCTCTTGATGCCTGATCTTGCAGTAAAGATGTTGCAGCARTACCTATCCATGCTGAAATCACACCCTCAAGTGTACCATACAGCCTTTTAATGATTTAGATAACGAACCATTGAAATGAAGTGGCTGGAAATTGTGAAAYCTCTTTGTTGAAAGTCTTTAAATGGTTGCAGAATGAAAAGCTATCTGGAATGATGTAGTTAGAGATGATCCTGCCTTTGGGCAAATAGACAAAGTAATTGACCTCTTGATGTCCTGGCCAGGTGCATTTTTTAACTTGAYAACCTTACATTTTCATTGGATAGTAAGCCTTGCTAATCTGTTTTTCTGAGGCTCTTGTACTGCCTCAGTGCAATGTTGAAGCATCAATCTTCAGTGTGACATCTGAGCACTAGTAATGCCTGCTATTAGGTTTGCTTGCAAAATTACATTCCAAAATGACATTATTCYAAGATTGCTCTGAATGTAACAAGTCATCTCTCTTTCTGCTGCTAGGTTTTTCAGGTCTTTGAGTCTCCTTGCACCCAGAGAAAGCCTTCAAATGTGACGAGCTATTAATTGTCAACGATAGCAGCTCCATACTTTTTGAATTTAATAAGGGAAAAATGTATCTCTAATAATAGAAGTTTGCAGGTTAGTTAGTTCTGTGGAATGCATGTAAATAATTCCTTGCATTTTTAATTCTGCATATCCCTCTCTCCAGCTAACCAGAATTTGTCTAGTGGTATAATTTGGTTTTGCAACAGGAATGGGTGTTTAAATTATCATTAGGGTATGTGTCYACCAGATTTATCTCCACCAAGTTCCAAAGTACTTGTTCAACTGGGTGTTTGATTGCTATTATAATTAATTAAAATGTTATTTAGTCGGTAGCCTGGAAAATGTTTCTGTAGAACAATCCAGATAGAATAGATCCACTCTTTCTTCCTGGACTCTGATTTGTTTGGATGTAATGATCCACACCCAGACAAACATGCCAGCAAATTGCTATGGATTTCCTTGAAGAGAGGGACAAGTCTGAGAATATTTTATGTCTTTGAAATGAGTTTCATGTAAATAAAACAGGGTTTAACTGCATGGGTTCCTGTTCTATATAATAGAACCCAGGACCYTTCAATGCATTTTTTCTGTGAGAGTGTATCTCTTCTGTTTAGCCAAACAAGTGYGAATTCACCTTCATTATATTTTCTTATTACACAAGTTATTGTTTATGTTATATGATTTAGATGTAGCCTCTGAACAGAGAGAATATATTCCTATCTGATATTTAGCCTTTACTCAGGCTTTAAAAAAAAAACCTGTTAATATACAAATTCAAAATTTAGTTAATATGGTATTTAAGATGTAACTCCTTTGTTGTTTAACCTGTCATTATGTCTGATTATTCTACTACGTTACGAGCTTATTCAGAGTAGAAGAGAAAAACATCTTGTCTTCCTGTCAAGGCAAAGCAGCAGAAGAAAATGGTAACACAAAGAGATAGTGGGTCCTATTCTGCCCCGTTAGATTGTATTTACACCACTGTTCTTCCAGGCATTTTAGCAAAGTTATTCTGAATTTACATCTCTGYCTCATGGGCAGGATTTGGCCCACTCAGTGTAAAGGCTACATCCAGTTGTTATGGCAACAAGATTTCTAAAAATTGTGAGGGAAGAATACCAGGTTGTTGTGATAAATGATGCATTAAAAGTGGCTGCTTTCTTGTGGATAGATAGTTTTAATTGATGATTTTGTGTRTGTGTAGAATCCATCTTTATTGATGGATGCAATTAGTCAATACTCTGGTATAAAAACTTTATCATTCCAATGACCAGATATTACACAAGAGATGACCGGGTTAGGTTTTATAGCAAGATGAGAGACTGGTTAGCTTTCATTTATATGACAAACTTATGTTCTGTGCATTCTAACTGATTTCTGCAACAGCTGTCACACAGCAGCAGGAAGAAACCTAAAGCTAATGTTATCACAGTGACAAAAAAGAAACTACATTTTTAACATCTGAAGCATTCTATATTTTGAAAYAGGCTTGTGGGAGGAAAAAAAAAGTTTCTGTGAGTTCCTTTACTTGTTTCTTTCAAAATCCTTGCCTGGAGATATAATGTGTATAATGCTGCCTGATTAACTTCTGTCTGGTCTGTGCTGAGTTGAGGTTTCAAGTCTATAAATCTATTTTTCCAGCCCTCTGAATTTGGAAAATATTGGGCTGAATTTGCTTGAGTGGCTCCACCAGCACCCCCCCTCACAAATTAATGGTTGTGTCCTTGGAGGAGAGACCGTACTCCCACCCCCCTTCTCGAGAGTTATGGGCAGCACTGATTAAGAAGCAAAAAAGGCAGAACCAAAATAAAGGTGAATTAAAGTTTTGATGATGCAGCATRTTACTGGGCATTTACAAACAGATGCATGTCCTAGGTTGCAATGTAAACTATGCTCAAAGGATCTATCACCATCTCCATGAGCTGTTGAAACCAGGTGGGGCAGTGTTTTCCCTGCCCCCTCCCTCCGGACTATCTGCTGTTAATGGCCCATCAATGCCCTGCCCATGACTCACAGGTAACTCCCCTCGGGAGCTGTCTCTGCTTAATGGGCAATCAAGGACCCATTGTATGACTCAGAGAATGACATCAGCCCATTGTGAGATGCTCTGCCCAAGGGGGGAGGAGCCAAGCATTCCCACCTGGATATAATCTGCAGTTTGGGGCAGTACAAACCTTACCAACTGGATTCCCAGAGGACAAGAGCTGCCTGACCTTTCTACAGGATCACTGCTTCAACAAGACCACTTCATCTGGACTGCTACCACCACCCTAATGAACAGGGTGTCAGGTTGTATTCTGACTCTGTCAAGGGTCTCTTCTTTTTTACTATTGCATTTATTTTATTGTTTTCCTATTAAATTGTATTTCTGACTAGGAGTCTCACTGGTTTTGCTTTCAAACCAGTACAGTGCAGTTCTGTTCTGGTTTGCAGACGTTGATGTTCAGATGTTTGCATATGGGTGTCCATGTGTGGCTAAGCTTGTAGCACAGCCAATGGTGCCCAAGTCAATGGCAAGTGGTTTCTTTTCCTCAATATGCCACTTGTTGCCATATGAGAYRTTTTGGRATATCAGAGGYRTCAAGGACTTCTGGGAGGTCCCRCCATATTTGAAGYAGAAACTGGATATAGCTAAAATGGMCTCAATATTTAGGGAATTGAATCTTCCCGTTATTTAGGCTGGACAATTACATAGTTTGGTTATTCATTTGACATCATTGCTAGCTTTTTTTTGCTTAATCTGTATTAATCTGAAGTCAGACTGTAACAAAATCTTAAACACCAACTCCATGCAGATACCTATAGCATAGACACCTTATTGTCTAAAAATGGGTAATRAATTTTGCTCTTGATTCCTGTTTTCCAGCCATAACCCTAACAGAAAGTGAAAAAAGAAAAGCATTTGGGGCTTTTGTTTTTAGTTATTTTTCCATTAGCCTAATTGAATTCAGAATAAAATTTCTACTATTTTCAGAAGGGAGAAGATAAACTGCATGATTAAGGAATATAGAAACTTAGTGATTTAGAAATATAGCTCACTAATGATACCATCTAGGGGAGTGTGGTTTCTAAGTCTTCATAGTCTTGTTTGTTTAAGATGTTTAAACATAAAGTGGTATTTAGACTCTTTACACTGTCATTGTAGAGAGAGACAGTTCCACAGGGTTTCTTTTCCACTATTGACTAGTGAGCATTATGTTCAGAATAGCTTCTAGCTGACCAGCGTTTGATGAGATTAATTACCACAAATGACTGCAAATAACTGGTACAACAGTGATTTGGGTGTGCCTGTCTGTAGGTAAGTGGGAGTGCATGAGATGGCAGTGCATGTTTTCACTTCGACTAACAGATTTAAAATATTGACCAAAACTTATACTGAGAACTTTTTTTTACAGGTATATAAATCTGGAACATAATTGATAAACTAAGTTTTCAGATAAAATCWCTGCTATGGCCCTGACACACTGATGATTAGAAAGGGACATGAACYTTCTGTGAGCTGGATTAATTTCTGTGTTTGTGTCCTGCAGTATGACTGGAAAATTTCATGATACACATCAATCAATAGGAAGAAAATAGTCATCAAGACTCTGATTCAGCAGGGTACTTGAGCATACAGATAGCTYTTTGCTGGAATTTCTCCTGTGCTAGAGATTAGGCACTTGCTAATCAGATCCTAGGTTGCKACAAACTGTAATTTGCAGCATTATCCAAAATATTTTTCTGTCTTTCAATTGCTCTACTTACCTCATTCTCTGGCGGTCATGGCAAAACATGGCTGAGATAAAAGGAGCGTTAGGTGCAGTAAATTCTCAGTGCGCCTCAACTTTTGATAAAAGTTTCTTCTCAGAAGCCAGGTATTGAACACCCCTCAAAAGACTATTGTGTCTGCCACAATAACACCCAAGTTCTGGGTGTTAATGGGTGAAGCTGCCACCCCCCTGTGGCCTTGCCCTTTGCCAGAAATTACTGCCCCATTGGAGGAACTGCAAAAACCAGCCTGTCCTGACTCCTCAGCTCCTGCAGCTCCCTGCTGTGGTCAGGGGATAGCAGCCTGCACTCTGCCTCCTCCCAACACAGCATGGTCTCTAGAAGGCCAGGAAAAAACACAGCAGCTCAGGTGGGAATGTGAGGGTGATCAGTGCATGGGACTGGGGCCACAGAAACTGGTTGTTAATAAATCAACCAACACCTTTCAGTTAAACTGTTGGATCTGAGCAGTTGATTGAGGTTTTTTTATTCCTCTGACACAACGTGTGTGTGCACATATATTCAGTGCAATAGCTCATATCTTAGAAGGCAGGAAAAATGAAAACCACATTCCACTGCAAATAATAATGGCTGGAGGCTGCTATAAAATTGTCATTTTTAGMTCTTAAGCAGTGACAGTGCTTTTTGTGCTGTAGAAAAGTGAAGGTAAAATGTAAGTCCTGTTCAGACACTGTTGCTGGGAAGAAAATACATAAATATTCAGYCTTAATGAAAAGAAAAAGCAGCAGTGGTAACAGTCAGAAAAACACATCTTTTTTTCTTTATTCTGGGGATACCATAGGGATGCAGATTGAAAAATAAGTTAAATATTGCAGGATATTTATACATTGTAGCCCTGACCTTGAGTATGCTAAAGCTGCTTTCAGATTTGCACAGCAGGTGAGGGTTTAGCTTATTTTTAACCCATGGAACTCCAAACAGGATTAAATTAACAGAGAGCATACATAAAGCAACAGAAACAACTCTGGCAGATTCCTCTTGCCCTCACACTCAGTTGCGCACATTCTGATAAAATCCAAGGCATTGTATTCTGATCTATTAGTGGGAAGCTGCAGGTGCAGCTCAAGAGGGGAGAGAGAAAAATGAACAAGATGGGATTTATCTAAAGCTATGACTTGTGAGCCCCTCAGCAGCAGCAGTTCAGCTAAAGTTTTGTTTTTCAAGGGTCTTTGCTCTCAAGGCAACAAGGTATTCAGGTAGTTTGGAGTAGTTAGAAAACTCGTAATGTTCCCTTCTCCTCTGACAAACAGTCAAAGGAAAAATGGATCTGGAACAAAGAGCAGACATCAACCTTTCTTCTGTTTTTTGTGAGGCATAGACCAGGGCAGGAGCATGAAATACTGGCTTGGCACACAGAGCAAGCATCTGAGCTGATGTAAAATTCCTCTGTTATGAGCACAGAGGCAACTTCCCTCATCAAATTGCATAGAAAATAATAAAATGAACGGACATTATCTTCCTTCATATTCACAGAGTTGTTAGAAATTCATGGCTCCATTCTTCAAGACATTCATCGGGCATGAATGGAATGAACTGAAAACTGTGGTTTGTGTTGCCCCAGTATATTTGGAGTGGAACTGGAAAGTGGACATAACTCATGAACCCAAACTGACTTTGGTGTGACCATCATACACTGTTGCATCCACTTCCTTAGAAGTATATGTGAAGATGGAACAGGCARAAGAGTCTTTTTGAAAGCCCTTGATTTTTCCCTGAGTGATATTTTTGACAAAGATCAGGTTTAAGTGACGTGTTGCTTCACAAGTTGGGTTGGTGCCACAGATCAGTCTTGGGGTTAGAGGATGATATGGGGCAGAACAATTTATTATTCTTTATCTGTGGTCTGCAAAGACACACAAGTAGGAATTTGAGYTGGATAATTACTGAGACCCTCAGAGCATGTCCAGTTTCACCAGCTGATGGATTTTCTGTCTCTGCAATGAGAATAGTTGAGTAAGAACTAAGTGGCATGATGATAGAGAAGCTGATGTGACTTCCTCTTTTTTTTTGCTGAGAACATGTATTATGATACAAAACAGGGAATTAACAGCACATTAAAAAGTACTTTCCATAYGGCCATTTAACAAAGTTAATAATTGAAACAAGTAAAATACATAAAAGTGCATAATGAGTTATATTAAATTGGTGCTGTTTCAAATTAGATTTATATTTCAAGAGGACATTATGGGACAAAATATTTCACTAAAAAAAAAGGCTTCCAGTTATTACTAAAGCAGCTGGAAATTTGCCTAAGTTATGAATTCTCCAGTAAATTTTAATTAAAATATTAAAAATTAAAATATTATGAACATTAAATATTAAAATTGTCAAACTCCATAAACCCTGAAATTGATCGATTAATTTAAATATGCAAGTACAAAATATTTTGAAAATTAATAAGTAATAAGGTGYTACTTCCAGTTATTTCAATGAAAAYATTTCATCTAATAATCTAAATAATTTGCTGTTCGTTAGTTATCAATCCCATAATAATCAAAAACTTGTTTGGAATTTACTAATTTCTTTTGACTATACTTTTATTTGTGCTATATATATATGGTCTCTTTAGAATTACTTTTATAATTTTCTTTTCATTTACAGCAAAGGGTTTCCTGCATCAAAAACTACTTTACAATAGATATCTTTTATAAATTTCCCTGAACTATCTCTATTCCACACCTCCTCTTATTAATTCTCTTAATCTATGCAGCAGTTGATTTTCTAATCTGAAAAAAGATCCAATTCCAATCTTCTAGAAAATAATCTTAAAACCTGATTTCACCTAGAGGAAAGTGGAATTTGAAGCAGTCATGACTAGCTCTTCTTAGCTCTGAACTCCTGTTGTTGAAAAACTTTAACCATCAGCTGTTTGGCCCCAGGTATCAGGATGAGAAACTTATTAGCTGGCATATATMATCTCTTCTTGAAGGAGAAAACACWGTATTTCTGTGAACAATTGTGCAGACACCTGAAGTCCAGAAAGGCAGTACTCTGTAACAAAATGATCTGTGGTCATACAAAAAGTTAAGAAAATCTCTGAATAAAATGCTGATTACCAGGTAATATTAAAGAAATTCTTCTTCCTTGGGCGCTTTTTTTTTTTTTTTTAAGATTTACTTGTACATTTAAACAGGACARTTGCAGAACTGGAGTCCACATTCTCATCAGGAAAGTCCATCACCCTGTAGCATAGCAGTGGCCTGAAATTYGCATCACCTTATTTCTCCCTTCACCACAAATGGTCTCTGCTTTTTGTCCCACACAACTGATTTCATCATTCCCAAATGGCAGATAAAGACCATTGGATCCATCATCTCCTGAACAATGAAATCTTGAAGCAGGATTTCAATAACCCAGTTTGTTTAATTTAATTTATTCTGAGACATTTTTAGAGAGTACCATCCAAGTTTTACAGTTTTGTGTTATTTCCTTCAGACCTGATGGAAAACCTTATCCCTCCCAGGCCCTGGATTAGATAAAAATATCCAGGCAGAAAATGTTATAAGGTAGGCAGGTGGTTGAGACTGCAGGCAGGTATCCCTGTTGCTTCACAGGAAAAATAATAGCTGCTATCTGTCCTGCAGTGGGATATCTGGAAAAGAAAAATGTGGGGCTCTGGGAAGGAAAAGTGCTGGGAGGAGCTGGTCCAGGTGTCCAAGGGCAGCTCAGATCCCGAAGTGTCAYTGCCTGGGTTGTGAGAAGCCAAAATCTCTGGGCAGCTTTATTGAGAGGGTCCTCTGCAGAGAGGCAAATTGTGTTCCTTGTCCTGTTTCCATGGGGATGGGAAATGTGCCTCTGCAGAGTTGGCAGCACAAGAGGGGACCAGGGGAAGAAAGATCTGAGGCTTTCTTTCTTTCCCAGGCACAGTACATGCTCCTCTAAAAGGAAAGAAMAAATTTGTTTTCTGCATATTCTGTAAACACTGGGCAAAAACATCCTAAGAGCTGCATGTTTCTCCTCCCAGATACCCATTCTGCTAATCAATAAATTCTACAGCTTTGGATGGGAGGATGATTTATGGAACAGTGAAGTATCARACTTACACTCCTTTGTTGATGTATTGATGCAGTATATTATGGAGGCAATATCCTGCAGTGAAACATTGATTCRAAACATGGTTTTAACCAGCAGCAGCATCATGAAATAACCCTGTCTGCCTTAATACATTCTCTTYTTCTCTGTCTGTGGGATTAAAACATTTGGGGTGATGCCAATATGACATTGCTGACCTCCTCAGAAAGATTCTCATTTCTAGGAGAGTCATACTTGGACAAGCTGCCCTGTTCAGCTGGTGCACAGGAGATGTTGGATGTTGTCCCCACTGAGGGGAACTAAATGGTGTAGGCACAGCTGGAGGGACCAGGTAGCACTGGCAGCCTGGCCAATGGGAGGTGCCAGTGCCTCTGGAAGAGAAGAGGCTGTCTGATCCCTCCTGTCACACTGCCAACTCAGTCTTTGTTTATCCCCTTCTTCCTGTCCCTGTAACGATGAGCAGTGTTTGTYTTCAAGTGGCTTTGCTTTGCCACCTCCCTGGTGAGGGAGGAGCAGCGCGGCCACCAGAGGATATCAGCCATAAGACTGCACTAAGAAAGCTCCTAGGGAAGCTAGTGTTGAAATTAGACAGCATATTGTAAAACACAGCCTCAGATATTCAGAGGCACATTTTCCTTGAGGTCCCGTTGGCACATTCCAGTCTGAGCAGCAAGGAGTACAAGCAGCTGCAGTCCTTAGGAGCCAGTGGGCTCGCTGCTGTCACCAGCCATTGAAGTGCAAGTCAGTGATTTTGGTGCACCTTGAGGAAAAAAGTCTGCTATCCAAACAAAATGTGTTTTCTCATCAGGGAGTAGAGCATGGGCTTGGAGGAGAAGCAGAATCTGACTGCAGAGCTCCACAAGGGGATTTGCAGAAGGGAATTAAGTGTTCAGGTATTAGTCTTCAAAGTTTTTTGTCTGACTAGCATCCCATATCAACACAGATGTGCTGGTATGCTCTGATGTAGAGTATTGCCTGCTAAAAAATTCTAACAACTTCATTTTAGGAAGAAAATAGCAATGGGATATGCAGTAACAGTGCAAGTCTTGTTATCAATTCAGTGATCCAACAGAAATCTAAATCTTCAGTGTGCCTTAGATACAGTGGTTGTTTTGGGGCAGATGGAGAACCATCTGAAGACACCCAAGGCTCAAGGGAGCACCTGGCATCCTTTCTGAGGACTACATAACTGCATCTTTGGACCATGTACTTACTAGCTTGTCAGGGAGCCTTATAGGATGCAGCTAATGGCTTTAATGAATTCTTTTTCTYRTGAGGCTCATCATAGGAAAGAAAAWGCCARGAAGAAGGATCTGTTGAAAACTTTTTTCTTGAGCAAGATRCAAAGACAAAAATTAAATCTGTGGTCTAGAACAGCGCATGTTCAGGCTGCTTACTATGTGCATTTTGCAATGCACCCAGTTTTGAGGTAGTAGTAAGAAAGTTCTCAGTTGAGGCATTTCTACATACACAGACAAAGGGGAAAAAAAAAGCACCCATTCCCTTTTCTCTATAACATGGAAGTATATCATGGAACTGAATGCTTCTCTGGAGGGTGATACAAACATCCTTAGTACCCTGTATTGGGTACAYAAAATAGAACAAAGGAGATGAATTAGTTGTTCTTAAGCACCTGAAATTTTCTTCAGGCAAAAGTAGTCTAGCATTCAGCTACCAAGCAGGGAACAACTTGCAGTACTAAGCACTTGTTAGGAATTTTCAAACTAGCTGAGATGTTCTGGTGCAGATGTCACTGTCTGTATCTATTTCTGGCTGTGTTGCTGTGCATTTAAACTAGGAGTCTTTTCTGCTCRTCTGAAGGGTAGGGTAGTAATAAGTGAAGATAACCTTACAGCATTTCTTCTATGAGGACATTAGCATTTGCAATGTATTTCCTTGCTGGAGTCTCAAAATATTTGATGYTAGTTATCATTCTCTCAAATTGGGCAAAGTTTAACAGCAAGAAACTGGTTTGTGGCAGAAATTTCGTTTAGTAGTGACAGAATTTCAAAAAAAGGGATAGAATCTGGCACTTGATAGTGTATAACCTTTGCAGTATGTCTTGATAAAAGTTTCATGTTGATTAGTTACTTGGGCAGCTGGCCAGTGCTCTCTGCTAATTGTAGAAGACAGAAYATTTATTTTGTAATAGACTCTGGAAAAAAAAAAAAACCTCCAACTTAAATTAGAAGATGCTAAATGAGAGTAAGTCTGACTTGTGTTTTGAAAGAAGAGAAAGAGATGAGAAAGCAATACTGACACTTCAACTTCARCAGATGTGTCTCTTCCAATGAAGTTTTCTTGGATTTCTTCAGATTTTAAAATCAAAGATAAGGGAAAGAGTTTATCATTTTTCTGAAATATTCCATTTTGAGGAATAGCCTTTAGTGTCAGAGCACAGAAAAGAAATAATGTGGTGCCAATATATGCTGAAAATTATTTGTAACTGGACAAGAAACCATTAAAAGTTTTTTGTGTGTGCCAAAAAACCACTGAAGGTACAGCTTCTCATGCTGCATGTGTGTGAAGTAGGTTTTTGCTTGTACATTTGTGTTTGTCTTGAATTGCAGCTCTCTGGAGGCCTCCATACTGTTCTTTTTCCACAGTAAATCCTGCCTAAAGTGGAGCAAAAAGATCTTYAGCTGTTAGAATTAAAGGATCTTCTTTGTGCACTAGAAATTTTTTTCTGGAGTTTTTTGCTTCCTTCAAGCCAAACTTGAAGAACAGACTCTAAGAGTACATGAACCATTGTAAGCACTTTCAAAAATCTCACTGACCAAACTGATTGGGGCCTTACACTACCCCATTAAACATTGTTAAAGGAAAAACTGCCCACATCCTTCACAAGGTGTTGTGCTGGACTGTGGTGCTGAAGAGCAGCATCTTCTGCTGGGAAGGCAGAAGACTGTTCCCCAAGGAGGATTTTTCCTTGAGTATGGCTACTTCCACCAAGAYAATCAGCTTAAAGAGGACATAAGAGAATCCTGATTATGCTTCAATCACTGACAGACACAACAACTTGCATGCACTATTAATCAGTTTGTCATGCCTCACAGTATGAGTATGCACTGAAAATATTGTGATAGATGCAGCTTCTACTGCATATGGAGCTGACAGCAAATGGGAGATGCAGGAATTTTGCCTTCACAAATCCAGATGTTCCCTGGCCTATTCATCCAGCATGTTGCTTTTCTATTGAGAAGAAGTGTAACTCTTACCAAATTGTTCTATATTCTACATCTCCTGGAAACTTTCACCTTGCTTTTCAGCTTTCTTAAAAATAGTGGGATAACCTGGGTCAATAAATTCATGTCAGGTGTAATTGAAATAGATCACTTGTGCACAAGTGGCCTTCACAAAGTGAGGATTTAAGTAGGGAAAAAAATGGTAAGGAGCAGAACCATGTTAAAAAAAGCTTGGGATCTTGCAGAAGATGACCACTGAGAAGTGGAATACAAGATATGACTTGGATTCAGAACAGCAGTCCTGAGTGACAGAATGGATGATCAACTGACAGTCCCTAGACCAAATAATTTGTGTCTCTAAGTTGGCAAAGACATTGGAAAAATAGTAKAGCATGCTGAGGTGGGTTATAAGGAAGAATCGAAATAGGAGCAAGTGAAGGGCAGTTAGATWGTGAGAAGCACAATATAAGGATACTTAATCACCTGCTGCAAATACCTGTGCTGAAACACACACTTTTGGAAAAGCCATACTGAGAAAAAAGACTTGTTGCAGCTCATGGAATTCAAATGGCTGTAAGTAGAAAGGTAGAGGACAATACCATAAAATGATTTGCTGAGGGCTGTAGATATATTCTCAGTCTTTTGGAGGTAGTTTCTAATTCCRGTATGGATTCTCAGGCTCTGCATGGGACCTGTGAGATTCTTTTGGCAGAGTAATGAGGGGAATAAGGTTTGGTGTCATGAAACTATCCTCTCCAGTGGCCCCATTTTAATGGATTTGCCTTCACTTTTTGCCTGGCCTTAGTCTGTTGGTACAATTCTAAGCAGTGAAAATAACTAAATTTTCAGGTCTGGCATAGTAACACTTCTGAATAGTCTTTCTTGCAGAGACTATCATCCTATCAGTGTCCATTTCACTCTAAGATTTATAAGATTTAATCAGGAWGATGAGTTATATGGACAACTATTCCCACAGTGGAATCAATTTGTCCTAAAYGCTCAGCAGAGTCAGGAATAATTATGAAAAAAGAGCAGAAGAAAGTATATTTCAGACTTTCTAAGTCATAGGCAGAAGATAGACAAGTGGTGTATGACTGCCAGGGGAAGCATGGATGATCATGTAAACCATTGCACTGTAGCTAACAGGAATTTAGGACAGGAATTGAACAGCCCTGCAGACACCGAGGTGGGAGAAGAAGGAGGGAATAAGGTCCCCCAAGCACTGGTGCAGAGATTCCCTTGCAGCYCTCAGAGAGCTGTGCTGGAGCAGATGTGCACAGTGCAGCCTGCCAGGACCCCACACTGCAGCAGATGTGTGGGTGCCCTGTGTCCTTGGGCAGGGGGATTGGAAGAGTGGCCATGAGCACCCAGCAGCCAGCCTGGGTTAACACAAGACACTGGTCTGCCACTGCCAGGTTCTGCCTACTGGTGCCTCCTTCCATAGGGTATTGCAACATGTATAACTCACACAAGTATAGCCAAAATAACTGCAGTTATTCCTTCTTTTAATACACTTTTAAATTGCTTTTATTTCAGTTCACTAAGCCAAATAACAACAGGAAGACCTTTAGGAAAAGTCTTAAAAGGTTAAATTCATTCTTGCAGTCTRTCTCTGCATTTTGGTCAACTTCCCAATTCCCATTGTGCTACACAGTTGTTGTGTTTAATTGCAAACATTAATACATTTCTCAGTATGAAGCATACTTGTGACTTTTACCTTAGACACTAATAAGTTGAGTTTGATGGCAGGAAAAAGAAAACTTCAAACACTGACATTGTTAAGGTTAATAACGCAGTGGTTTACCAAAGAAAYTCCATGCCCTAATTTGAATTGATTATCTAAATAGTTTCATTACATGATGCTAACTAAATCAAGCCCATTGTTTCACAGAGAAATGACTTTGTTATGCTAATTATTAAGGTAAAACATCTGTACACTTTGGATCTTGCTTGTGACTCCTATCACTTTGTTATCACTTTGTTAGGTAAATTATAAATGTAAAAAATATTTAAAAGAAAGTTGGATACAGAGTGAGAGTCTGTGGATATAAAATCTTTACAATTAAGAGAAAAAGAGTTAGCTTATAGCTAGTAATTCCTTCAAATGAATGCAATTTAAACTCAAGTATAGCCCCCCCTTTAAAAGGAAAATTCTCATAATCTTGCGTTTAATGCAGAATTAATTTTGCAGTGGCATGGGAATGCAAGTAAATGTAGGGATTTTTGGAAAGTTGAGATCTTTATACTGAAGAGTTACAAGAAATATTTCAAATAGCTTTATGATTTTTTTTTACTTTCATTTTTTTTTCATTGAAATACAMACAGACCTGTCCCCTACACTGCTGTCAGGTCAGAGTCCCTGCTCAGCACTCAGTGTGCAATCCTCAGCCCAAGTTAAGGCAGCAGAGACAGGGGCACCCAAAAAGCATGGAAGGAGACATGAGGCTCATGGAACAAGGGGCTTCATGGTAAGAATGTCCAACAGCTTTTATAAACYTCAGGCTTAGCACATGGGGGGTCATTACATGCCTGTGGGGGTCAGACCCAAACTAGATCTGCTTGGGGGAGAAGTCTGTGAGATGGTTTTGGGGAAGATAGGAAAGGCAAAAGAGAATGGAAATTACAGGGGCTGAGATGTGGGGACACAGCAATCTCTTTGTAAAAGTTAGGCAAGTTCTGTGCTAGGGAAACATCTGGTGGGAGTGAGGTTAGCAGAGAGGGGAGGAAGTGACTCCCAGCAAGACAGAATCATGCTCAGTGTGCTGCCCAGGTGTGTCTAGAGATGATGCAAGGAAATGYCTTTTTGTTTTCTTGTTATTGTGCCTTGTCCTTTCCTCAGAAACCAGTTCTCAGATGGCTCAAACAGATGTTACATACTGACTGGAGTCCCAATGTCTCTGAAAGGGCAAAGCCACCTGTGCTGAAATTCAGTGCTGGAGCTACTGTCAGAAAACCCCAGTGCTTAAGTTCACCAGMTCTCAAATATGCAGTATCACAGTCTCCTTAAACCAGCTTTGCACACAATAGGTCTGAATTATACTCCTTTCACTGATTTTTACAACAGACTCCTCCAGTAGTCCTTGTACCAGATGGCAACAGCTTCACTGTGTTTATGGAAACATTTCCTGCTGGTGGGGCATATGAAAACAATAGCATTTAATGAAGGGTCTGCAGCAACCTTGGAAGAGCAGCAGTTTTGTCTGCTTTAGATCACATTACACAATCTTCTATATATCGTTTTCATTTGCATGAGGGATACACAGCCTGAAGAATGACCTACTTTTCTTGCAATATTTGCCTTGCTTTTAATTATAGCAATTATCATGCCCTGATCGCTGGCATAGTCCCCAGAATGTTGACTTTTTTMTTAATGTTATTGTTATATAGATTACACAGACTCTTTGCCAGCATGTTGCCCTCTAATTATCCAGCTGAAGATGTTGCCTATGCCTCAGACAAGCAGGAGGGTTTTGTGTGGAGGATCTTTGAATATTTCTCAGGAGGGTGCTGTACAGCAATCATACAAAGACTCCTTTGGGGGACAGGCACAGCTCCATGCTTCTCCTAAACACCCTCTTCTTTTTCATATTGTTCTTCCCTCACTTTCATAAAGCTTTTTTAACTAAGTGTAAAACACAGAAAGAGTAGCCTGCAAGCCATTGAATGGCTGGCACAACTTGCAGTCTACATATAACAGTATCACTTTTTGTAATTTTTAGACAAATGCATTAGGAAGTTTTCTCTACACGAAGATATTTAATGTCGTTTTATTAACTAGATTATTAGATTTCTTCTTCTGTCTTTATTAACTCATTTAACCCAAAAATTAATCTAGGTTAATTATATTACCATTCAACAACAGAAAAATTTGTATGTGGTTCAAGCTGTTAGGAGAGTGAACCAAACTGGTTGTCACACCAGAGAGGACAGGACTAATACTTTTCTGCTTCGTAAGGCAAACCAGCCTTTCCTGGTTTCAGAGCAACAAATATTTGGGCTTAAAAAAAAGACTCTAGTAAAGATTGCTTTTGCCAGAAACACTGTAAAGAGGGGAAATATTTATACATCATGAATATTATAGAAGTGATTGCATGACTTGATTAATGGAAAACTGTTTCAAGAAATTCCTTCTAGTAGAAAATGCCATTGTTACTGCCTCAGAGTCCTCCTTCCCCAGTCTCAATTCTTGCTTGCAACACTTCTGTCCTGGATCCTTWTTAAAGAATCTAATTTAAAGARTGAAGGGKTTTTGCTGAATGAGATTGATGTTGTGTCCAGATCTGGACAATCAGAAAATCACTGGTTAGCCCAGACAGGGCGGGTACAGCTGGTCATCATCTGATTTTGCAGGTGTCTTTCCTTATTATCTTTCTTTGAAGGAGACTCTACATTTATGTGTGAAAAGCCTTGGTCTCATACTCCAACAATATTACCAGGCAAGGAGCAGTTAACTGACAATGTTTTTGTATTTATGAAAGTATCTGAAARATGTAGTAGATGTATTATTGAAGCCATATCAGAATGGCTGCTACTTCTACACTGTCTAATAATTTAGTTTCCCATTTCATCCCTCGGTGAACTGTTCATATAATTGCTCATGCTGCAGAAATGTTAATTTTCTTATGGCACCTTTCTTTTGGAACAAGCTGATGTGCTCCGATGAATAAAAACAAATGAAAATGAAAACCTGGGTTTGCTTCTGAGAGAAGTCCAGCTCAGGAACTACTCCCAGTGGGCAGCGTGGAGGATTTAGTCCATCTGCACAACCTACTTCAACTCTATCATAGCAATTTTTGCACCTCCCAGTATGCAGCTGCCCCCATACCACATTCCAGGACAAACACTGCATACCCAGTATTCATGCCAAAACAAAGCCCACATCACTCCAGAGGTTTGCATCTGCAATAAACTGTACATAAAAACCACTGGTTCCTGATGGTAAATAGATACCCCACGCACGCTGGCTGTGTGCTTTATAACGTGGACCCAGCTGCTTTGCTCTGGAGGGGCCTCCAAGGCACTCTGCTCTGAGTTGCTCCACACCATTTAGCGAGGAGCTGAAGACCATTTCTGAGAGCAAACGAAATTTTGTAGTGTAGGTGCAGCCAACAAGAAGTCCCCACTATAACCCTGTCCCAGTGTCAGCTCTAATTCTTATGCCAGATGAGCAGGCCCTGTTCCTACAATGTTATTCTTGTTCTGGCAGCTCCTGGGACAGATCTCAGGTGTACCAAAATACCTTGCCTGGGGGAGGCAGGTGGCCTCAAACTGCCAGTTCAAGTGGGGCATGGTACCTCCTGACAAAACCCTTCAGGTCCTTGCTTAAGGGATGTCCATAGCCACACTCATTCTTTGCCCCCCAGGGAATTGTAGGGACATCTGTAGACAGTAAGAGCTGTCCCACCAAACAATTTGGTTTTATGACTTGAAAGATTTCTGCCCCTTCTCCCTTCCTTTCATATTAATTTGTTTTTATTGTTATAAATTAATTCACACTTTTTTATGTCTGCATGCCATGCTACATGTTTCCATTCATTTCTTCATTGGCCAAGCCATTCCCTTGATTTTTTATAATAAACATCAAACCCCATGAACACAGCAGGAGGTTTCTGACAGTTTAATTTTATTCCACAAGGCATGAAGTTCTCATTGTGCTTCATTTGTAATTTTTTTTTTTTACCTGGAAAGGCAATTTTTTTGGTTGATTTCATCTGTTTACAAGCCAAGGAGTTGTAATCCTTTGGGGTGCTGTAAAAGGCTGACCACTTATGCAGACATAAACAAGGTGTGGGGATTAACAGGGGATTGAGAGGACATGGCTTTCTGTAARTTTAACACCGAAACATTAATTTTAAATAATGCTTTTCTTCACAAGACACTCGAGTAGGGTCATGGCATGCGTGTACAAAATGGGGATAAAYTCCACCACATCTTTCTTGCCAGAAGGAAAAACAGCCTTTGCAGACACAGACCTTGTTGTTAGCTCTGCACAGTAACCAACTGTAGAAATGCAATGAAAGCAATCAGYATAGAAGTGGTTTTTCCCAGAGCTGAATGTTAAAATGTGTCCAAAATCTGAATTAATAAATCTTCAYCTGTACACAAAAATTTGGCCTGATTTAAATAGTGTGAATGTGTATATAATCTTCCAATTTAGTAGTGATTTGCCTTTCCTTATCAACCTGTTAAGAGATATTTAAGCACCACTGAAGTAAGTAAGTCTAAAAGCAATTCAAATATCTTATTCAAGTCTCATTAATCCATTCAAAATTTAGCCCAGATTTGAAATACCACAGTGCTCATTTTGGACARACTTTATGTATTTCAATGAGATTCACCAATCTCTCCCTTATTTATGSTTATGATTTCATTTGCTACTAAAATAATGTCTCTTTACACAAGCATTGGTATCATAAACAACCAGACATACTTGACAATGTTATTTAAKGTGGGGACATTTCAAAGACATAGGAAAAGTCTGGATTATGATTCTGACCCTTTCATTCCAGGAACACTCTTTTGTGGAAGATCTTGGTATTTCTGTCCCTTGATGGGAAACTTCATTGCTGCTGGAACCTTCACTCATCTGCCTTACCCCTATGGGCTCACCTGGGCTCAACAGGTCTGAGTTCTCATGCTGGGAAACCAAAACAACTTATTTTGAAGCAGTGCATTGTTTATTCAAAGGCAGAGGGAGGGAGTTCATCAGTGTCACTTCTATATTTCTTTGCAGGTCAGGGAGAGCTGCTCAGTTCAAATCCAAGTTCTGTAACCCCAGAMAGGAAGAGATAAAAAAGCCCTGGAGTGCTTCTCCTTCAATGATGCCTGACTGCTGCTACCCACGCACTGCTCTTGTTTAACAGATGAGAAAATCTGATAACTGGTAACACTCTGACTTCTTGAGTAGAGAGAAGAACACTTTGCTAGCCCTGGCTGATTAGCTAATGAGTGTCCATTTAAAACTATCTTGTAAAGAATTATTGATTACATTGTCCCTGATTGTRCTTCATCTCAGATATTATTTTACTAATTTTTTCCCCTCTCTCGAACTCTGAAAGCCTCTTTTCATTTCACTTTATCCCTTATACTTTTATAAAAGTAGTAAGTTGCTCTCAGTCAGCAACTGAGTTCCAGAAGAAGTAGGAGATAAAAGAGAAAAAGACTRGATCTGGGAGAGTCCCAGGCACAGTCTGCCAGTTCTGGGAAGCTCTAAATGATCATGTCAGAAAATACAGAACCTGAGTGATATGGCACTCAAAAACCAGAGAACAGTGTAGGTTCTGAAGTGTCCTTCAAAGGAAAAATGGTGTCTATTGAAAAGCTTTGGAGAGCCAGCCCTAAGAGTTGCTTTCCACACATTTGTTTAACTTAATTTTGACAAAAGAGCAGCTCAAGACAATTCAGAGGTTTGCAACATCTTGTTCCTTCCTCACTTCCTCTGAAGTTTTAATGGATTTTCCAAATGAGAATGAAGCTATGGAAAGGAGACACAGAAGGTTTGTTTCCAAATTRCTAGATAGCACATTCTCATCCACATCTTGGCTCTCTCCTTGTGGCTCTTCAGGAAACACTCTGAGGGCTATTTGACACCCATGGGCTCTGTTCTGTGTTGAAAATTATCCTCAAGGGTGCTTTCCAGCCTGAATGAAAGATGAACGTCCTCTGCAGCATGTKTCCATTTCAATGGAGCAGTAATTTGCATTTGGCAGTGAATGATCCTGTTGYCCTTCCTGCATGGCAGGGCCACAGAAAAGGTTAAGAGTTAAAAGGTTAAAGAGAGGTCAAGAATTCTGCCAGGGATGGTGGTGATTTGAGTTGAACCTCTCAAGTTCCAGTGTTTTTTAAGAGAGCAAATCATGTATCAAAGGATTTTGCATAGTTGCCCCCCCACTGAGTGCAATGTTTTTTCCATTCAGTAGCTGCTGGCATAAGATTACTAAATAGTACCAAATTTCCATAAGRCCACTTTTTCTACAGCCTCAGTGTTAGCAGATGGCTGAAGTACTACTGGAAATATGTAGCCAAAAATAACCTATAAAGGTATAGGTTACTATAAAAAATTTATTTCAATTCTGAGATGGCTGCATTAGTCATCACTAACATTTCTTAGGCTAGTAGCAGGAAAACTTTTACAGCCTTTCACATTGTCATATAAYACCTGTCCCCACAGGATTTTAAAACAGGCAGAAAAAATCCAGTAAGGCCAGAATATTTTGCAATTCTTTGCTGTCATTCCTTTCTCAAATATTTAGTACTCCTTACTAACACTAGGCAAGAGATGCTCACCACTGTAATATGCTGTTATTTCTGCAAATGATTAATGCAATCACCACTTTCTGGGAAATAAAGATGTTCCTCATGCTTTTGATAGGAATATAGAGTCTAACACAAGTAAATCTTGACTAAAAATAAGAGCTTYTCTCTTCCTCTGAAAAGTCTGAAATAAGTCAAGGAAAGTACATTTTTATGTGTGCCTTTCTTCTCCCCATTCCAATGAACAGGAAGACCATCAACAATGGTCAGTTTTTATGCTCTTCATGCTCCCTCACCACCTCTCATAGTAAATAAGGGGGCAGTATGACTGTTCAGGGAAAACATTAACAATTCAAAAGCTTTGCAATGCAGATATGGTGAAGGGAGGAGACCTCCCTTGAGCAGAGTGATAAATATTAAGATTAGATTAGGAAGGCAGAGTGATAGTGTTTCAGTTCACACCTCCTGCAGCCCACAACACTTTATCCAATTTGCTCTCATCACCAACCCCGTTTATAAATGAAGAAGCCACACACCTCAGTATTTATAGGTCAGAGCTGCAGATCTACTTAGTGACATTATGAATTCTGTAAATCAAGTCACATCATAAACTATGAAAGGGTTCAATGGCATCACAGTAAAATGAGAGAGAATTTATTGCCAGGTAGCAAAAAATATTATAGATTAGTTTTTTCTCTTGCCTAAAATGGATGTGTTGAGAGGGCAGGAGAACTACGATTAACATCCTCATATGAAGCAGAACCTTCCGTGGGCAGCCAGGAGTGATGAGATGAACCATTGGTACGATTCATTTTGATAATTTTTCCCCCTGCCTGTCTGGTAAACCTGCCCTGGAAATAAACAGTGCAATTCCAGCCASTTCTGCTAGAGGACATGGAAGGGAAAACAAAGACAAAAGAATGGTCTCAAGTGCTCATATGCTGCAGTGCCTTGGCAGCTGATGATGGGCTCCTGTTTTAGGCCATTCAGTTTGGCTCCAGCACTGCCCAGGTTCAGCCCCCAGCTGTAGCAATAGGGATAGTGCAGTACAGTGTTTCCCTATCTCTGAACTGGGTGTATCCACATGCTGTGAGACACAGTTACTGACAAGAAGCTTGAAGTGCTGGATTTGAAGGAAAATCTAGAAAGCCAAAATGGTCTGACTGTCATTTCCCTTTCCAGATAGGAGTTTCTGGAGAAGAGGGGACCAGCTGACTTCAGTCATCTAAAAATTAATTTTTTACCTCCTTAGGAGGAAATAACTCCCTGCAATGTCAAGTTTGAAGCTTAAGGGACCATTTGCTGTTGGTTTTTTTCCCTTGCAGCAGCTTTTGTCAAGTTGCCACAAGCATGGGTAAGGCATGCACTTGGCCCAGGTGTTTTCATCTAAGGTAAAATGCTACTGTAATGATTTTGTTTATAATTTGTGCTGCCTGGATTTCTGGGTCACTGTTATTGCYGGGGATCCTTTGGATTCAGTATTGCTCTCAACCCTGATTCCAWGTTTGGCCTCCGGTGTCTGCAGTACCTGTTGGTAACAGGTGTGAAATATATAGCAGGAACAGCCATACAATCCAGATGTGCATTTAACCCAGACATAGCATTATCCTCAGACTTTCTATCAACTCTTGATCCTTCATGGGTAGCCATGTATTGCCACACCTGGCAGATGCACAAAAACGAGTGCCCTGGAAACCCTGCTCTTGTTTTTGCATGAGTATTTTATGTTTTTAGAACTGAGCCTGCTTCTATTTTTTTTTTTTTTGTATTCCCTTTATAGAATGGGATTTAATTGCCAAGAGCAAGGTAATCCATATATCACCCCAGAGAATGATAGTTGCAGTCAGAAATCTACCATGCCTGAAAATTGTAAACCCAGAAACTTTGTTTCTGCATTATTTGTCCAATTTCAGTGGGTTCAGACTCTACATTTTTTAATACAAATATAGTAGTCCTTGCCATAGCTAGTTTCTGAGAATATTTATGCCTGGGAACACTTCATCATCAGATTCATATTGAATGACAAGRCCAAACTGGAGGCTGTCATCCAAATTGGTYGCAGTGGAATCACAAGACACTGTGGTTTTCAGAAGGAACCTCAAAGCTGATGAAATTTAGATAAATGTGTTCAAGTAGGGTGTATGATGTCTTTGTTTGAATAAGCATATGTAAATTTGGTTGTAAATTGAAATACCTTCTAATATGAGGTATTGAGTAGCCTTTAAGGAAATGAGCCTTCTGTTTCCAAAGTGGAACATAAAGTTTATAACCAATTAATTGTTATTTAAAGAAAGATTCTTTACATTTAAATTCATGTCTGGCTAAAAGTGGAAATTGTTTGGGAAACACAACTCTGCAGTAAGAGCTGATGTGTGGTTATACTAGAACTTTGAGAACTCAGCTAGCACGTTTGAAACATCCTTGAACTTTGTTGCAGACCTTGTCAGCAATGAGACAAAAAATATCTCAGAAGCTATTGAAAGTGTCATTCTCTTTCTTAGTTTGTTCTTGTGTTCCCTGGGAACAGAGATGTATTTTGAATACATTAGGCTTTGAGGATCTATGTAGCTGAATGGAAACTTGAAGATACAAACAAAAGGGAAAAGCAAATGTTCAGGATAGGACAAGGTGAAACAAACAAGCATTAAGCAAYAGAAGAGGCAAGAAAATCATTATTTTCAACAGTGAGTTGTCCTAAATCACAGAATTTTCTCCTAAATGAACTTGGGGAGACAAAGACTCAGCTGAAAGCATCCAAAGCCAGCCTGGACCTGCATAAATCAATGCCATGGTGTTTTAAATGTACCTGAATGAGAAGTCAAGATATTTGTCATATGTGCACACTGTTTTCAAAGAAGGAATTGTCTGAATAATAGAAGTCTGRTATCAAACCTGTAAGATATTTTTTGGGAGGAAGATGTTATACACCAGTTAATGGCAGTTGATACTGAGACTGAATGGTGGTGGTCTCCATAAAAATTCCATACCCTCTAAAGGAGAGAACACTCACTGAGTTAGCAGATGGCCCCAGGCTGGAAAGAGATCTTTGTGTGCTGGTGGGGTAGAGTTGCCAGTCACAAGAACCACAACAGAAGAATCAGCTGAAAGAAACAWTGAAATTCAAAATACAAATTAAATTCAAATTCAAATTAAAATACAAATTCCTGCACCTGGGACAGGAATACTCCATATAACTGTGAGCAAGGTACTAAGGAGCAGTTTTGCCCAAAAAGACCAGGAGAACCGGGTATACAGCAGGCTGAATATCAGGCAGCATCATGATGAAGACTAGCAGAGACTGGGCTGTATTAGCAAGAATATAGCCAGGAAGTGTTTATTATAACAGATGCCATTCAAAGAAAGAAATTCTAAATATATTCAAAGTYATGATGATCAGAGGAAGATGGGTGAAGGACTTTTCTTTTCTTGGCCTCAAAGCTAGAACAAGGACTGCCAGTGAGGTAAGGGGGGTAAACTCAAAAGTAATCACAGCAAATTTTTTTTCTTTTATTATGAAACACTGGATAAAACACTGAAGTTACAGTTTTAAAAGATTGATACAGGTGCCTGGAGAATTACAGGGATAAATGTAATAAAAAGAGCTTTATTAGTTACAGTGCCAGAAAAGTCAGATAAGAAGATAACTAGAACTCCACATTTTGGTTTTAAAGAAGTTCTAGACATCTSAAACTCACATGAAGTCTGTGTCAGGGCAACTTAGATCTCATGTCTCTGCTGCAGAATGTTTTAAGCAGACCCTGACAAGAATTTATGTTTTAGGATTTCCAACACAATCCCTTCCAAAGGAATAGAAAACTGCACATCAGCTTTTATAAAACAGGGTCAAACTTTTCCTATATAAAGACATGATATTCAATTTTATGTGATATATAAGAATCAAAAAGTATTAACAGAGGCATCAAGTAACAATCAAAGAAATGTTCTTTCTATACAGCTAGCAGCCAAGGTCAGAAGATTTGCTTTATTCATTAAATAACTGATCAATCCAAAAGTWCTAAARCCTCTCTGTTTCCCTTAAAGTTATGCTAAGATCATAAAACTTTGCTAGGAAGTGTGAACACAGGTTGTGCTAAATTGCTTTAAAATGTCMYSTACTMCTTGTAAATATGGCCAGCAGTGATGTTTGAGTCTGTCAGAATAAGCTTTGGCTYTCCTGATGTGAACTGAGAAATGCTTCTGCTGACTCCACTGGGGCTCTGGGGCTCAGCAGTGCTTTCTTGTCCTGGGTGGGGTTTCCTGGACACAGGACATGGGGATGAGATCCATGTCCTCAAAGCTCCTTTGTGTCTGGAGGCTGACGTTTCATCAGGTGGAGCCCAGGTGTGGGGGTGAGGAAGGACAAGGRCATGATCCTGCAGGTTCCCCAAGACCACCACCAAGGGAGCACCCCTGGAGCTAACTTTAGAAGGTAGGAGCAGCCATTGGGATTTATTCCTTCCTACAATAAAAAATGCTCAGTKTAGCAGGGAATTTAAACACACCAAATTTACATATGCATGTACATCTAAAGACGTCATGAGAGGCATTTAAATGTAGACTAGGGCCTCTTGGACAATTGAAACATCATTAATTCCACAGACTTTATTTTTTTTCCATGGAATTGTATCAAAGATGTAGCAATCTATAATTAAAGAGTAGTTAAAATTAATTTATTAAAAATTACAGGCTGTTAACTATATATTTGAGCAAGAAGACAGAGGTTTTTTTTCCTACTGATTTTTCACTGCTACAAAAGGCAAACTGAAAAAATGAAGTCAGGTAGGCATTAGATGAGCAGCACTGATGTTCATAACTGGAATCATGATAAAAGACCACAAAGTCTTGTTGAATTTCACAMCACTTTCAAAAATTTTATTGTTACCTATTTATGAGACTCATTTAAAGGCCTCAGCAGAACTCAGCAASTGCAGATTATATAAAGAATAAAATTTTAAGGAGCAGTAAATATTCAAATTAATATAAGAACGATGAGATTTAAAATTCACTAWAATACTGCAGTGAATTTCTTGCAGGGTTTCTCAGTCTTATTGTGCCATCAGCTCTCTGAACTGTGGTCTGAACAAACCTAGTTAAATTAAAAATTCAAAAGCKCTCAAGACTCACATTGATATTCAGGTACTTTGGTGCTTGGACATTCACATTGCCCTGGTTTAATTAGCTATCTAACAGAAATCTTCACACTTTAGGAAAGGGAGCACTTCACAAGAAACAGTCAAGAAGTTTGCTTGTGCACTTATGAAATACACAAATATGCCTGGAAATTAMCCTATTACCTCTCATCTCCCCTACAGACCATATCTGCTCATACTATGGCCTTAAAACCACGTCCTTTAAATTTGCCATGTGCTTCACTTCTCCTGAATGATRCATCTTTTCATAACTGGTGACTCATTCATTTCCCAGATGTATTGTTTTTAAAATATCAGTGTCAGGGAAACACATAGCATTATTTCAAGTGAAACAACATTTCTCTTATTTTCTATTAATGAATGACTCTATTGGAACAATGATGGATCTGCTGAAAAATAGGACAACACATGAGGTAATTTTATAGCAATTCCTACAGCTTTATTGCTTARCAGTCCTGCAGAATTCTTTCATTTCTAATTTCTTTTGCCCACCAACACTATAATCCAGTGTATGCTTATTTTACTTCTGTTATGTCCTCATTTAACCCTTATAAATACCCTTTTATCTTTCAGTTTTGACTCTTCTTGACTTATGAGACTTTTGATAAGCTTCAAGATGTCAAAGGTTCCCAGTTTTTACTGAAGATGCTCTTATTTTTACAGTCCCTCTCCTCGTGGAGAGCATTCCCTGGAGAGACATGTTTCAGGCAATTACAAGGCTCAACATTAGGACATGTAAATGTTTAAATTATGGCTTGCAGATCAATGACAAGAAATAGGACATCTATTTCTGGTAACATTGTGGATTTATAGTTATGAGTCAAGGCTAATGCAAGGTGAACTCCTCCCTTTATGATCAGTGGCACAAATGCATTAGCTCATCCATGAATTTAAAAATCGACCTCCAGACAGTTAGTTGGTAATTTGGCACCTTACTTTGATTGTATACAATTTAACAAAAGAACATCCAGCACTAATTCAACAGTAATATTGCTTCTGCCTTTCAGGAATGATTTATTCATTTGGATATGATGTCCAAATTGCATTTTCTAAAGGAAGGGTGTTTACTTTGTTTTCAGTTTATTGCCTTACTTCTCAAGGACATGAGAAAAGTAAAATTGTTGCTACTGATTATTATGTTGAATGCAAATATGTCCTGAATGATGGTCCTCTGTACAGAAATCCCTGGGGGTGGACAGGTGGGTGGGAGGGTGGGTGTTGCACCACGCTTTCTGACACTTTACAGAATACCTCTTCTGGAAACTACTGCCCTGTAGGTGCCTGAACCCACATGGTTCTTTGTTCCCACTGGGGGCGGGAAATTCTAATGAGGACATGAATATGCATGGATGCCTGGAGGGCTATTGGTTGCTGTTGTGCTGTCCCTCCCCAACCCCTCCGTGTCTGATTGGACAGTCCTGGGTTTTCCACGCCCAGGACAAAGGGTATAAAATGCTATCCCGACCGGAACTCGAGGCTTTTGGGTACAGCTGCTGAATAAACAGTCTGTTCACCTGGAAGCCAGTCTCCCTCTTCCTACCTCAGAGAAACCCTATATATGTTAGAAGTCTCCCCTTTTTCTTCCCTCCCTCAGGCATACTTGCACGCAGGAGACCGCTAGCGCTTCCCCGAGAGGAAGAAGCAGGCTGGTCTCAAATACACACCAAGCAAGGACTAAAAGAGCTGCAGGAGAGGAGAAGGAGGGCTAGTTTCTAACACTGCCCCAACTATCAGCCACATAAAACAGGCAAGGGTTTTATACACTAGCACTACAGACCTCCGTGGATGCACCAGTACTTTGCACTGCCTGATTCTTGCAGCTGCACCATGGCCATCTCAGCACTTCCCAGGGTTCACCACACAAGAGGCTCTGCCTTGCCTGTGTTCAGCTTCCTTGTAGTGCAGTTATGTGCTGTTGTAGTGTCAGAGCTGTTTCTCACCAGTAAATAGGCTTGGGTTTGCCTAAATTACAAACATCAATCTGTAAACTGAAGTACTGAAATGTACTGCACTGTTTTCTGTACACCAGATGCCATCCTWACTCTGGTCCTGGAGGAAAAGGCTTTCCATTCCTCACCAGTGCCTGCAGTACTGATGGAAGGTTTGATTTACTATTATGTACAATGTTTTTATTGTCAGGGCAGAACTAAGAATTTAGAAAGGATCATTGCACTTATATTTTCACAGTAACAGTATACTTATTGTTAGTTTTTTTTAATCACACAGCTTAAGTGTTCAAGTGCCAGAGACTCCTTACATTATTTACATTTCAAATGAATGATCTCCTTACTTATTGACTCTCTTCTCAGYTTACTCTTTCTGTCTGGGGTTTTCACTAAGCTAAACCACTTGCTGCCTAAATCCTTCAGAAATTAATGACATTAGTTATTGTCCCAGACTGCCTTGGCTGCGGGCACCCAAGTATGGACTGACATTCCATATGGCTACTTTGTAGCCATAGCCCTGCTGGATATATGGTGAAGAGCACTTCAAAAGGATGTTCTCTGAAAGTGGTTATCTGCTCTGCTAAGGAGGTCATGCAGATGTAGGTCTAAGATGTAAATGTCTCTGCAGCTCATTAAGTCACATTGAAAACTCAGTGAGAGCTCAACTCTCTCAGTGCTGTGTATTGGGTCTGCAGGTAACTAGTCTTCTGAAAGGATGCTGCATGTTGGACAGCAAAGCAGTTCCTGTCCTGGAACTGAGCTCTTCCTGTACATATTCTTTTTCTCCACTGGATGCACGTGAATAGATAAAACCAAGAATGTCATCCAGAGGATTATAGTATTTGTTTTAGTTGTGGTTTTTGTTTTGTTGGTTGGTTWGTTGGTTGGTTTGGGCTGGTTTTAYTTTGAGRATTATTGCAGAAGTCTCTCTTTCCYTGTCTGTCTCACTCCTTTTCTCACTGCTTTTCATTGATTTCCTTTGGCTGATAAATTGTGGAGTATTTCCATATGAAGGTAAGTACCACTGGGGGCGATTCTCTTTGCCCTTTCTGCTCATTGCCTTTTCTCAGGCTACCCTCTTTTACACTGTAACCTTCCAGTACCTGCAGTTTTCCAGTATGCAAAGCCTCTCACTCCCTACAATGTGCATAATAAATCTGCACTGAAAAACTCACTGGGAAAACGTGAAACAGCTGTAAGGTAGGGAATCAAAGAAAGGCTCTGTCTCACCTTACACCCATTCTATTACCTTAGCTGGGATCTCTTATTTATCTTCCTTCATAAAAATTCTTCTAGGTGTTTGCACAACAGGAGATGGGGAGCTCAGATACCAAAACTTTGGAACAGAACTGAATTTACAACACGCTGCCTTGGCCTTACAGTTCCACCAGCAAAAATTAGAAAATGGACCAATGGTATCAGAGACTTCARRTATTGTGGAAGTAGWATCTTGGTTGCCTCTTCCACAGTTTTAAAGCTGAGATCATGGGAAACCAAAACCCTCCAGGTGTTCAAAGCCAGGCTGGATTTGGGATTTGAGCAATCTGGTCTTGTGGAAGGTGTTGCTGTTCGTAGTGAAGGATTTGAAAGGAGATGATCTTTCACCTCCCTTCCAACCCAAACCATTCTAGGATTCTRTGATCTGTCCTGTCCATTTCCTAAGGCAGAACTTTCTCCTGGATCCCTTTAATGTTCTCTTGAGCAAGCCCTGAGACTGCTGTATGAATTCCACAGTGCTTCTTCACTGCCTTTAGCAACTGTGGTAAGAGCAGTGAAGGCCTTTTGGTCCYCAAAACTCATCTCAAAAATGGGGGAGGAGTAAAGGTGCAAAGAAATCTCTCAGAGAAAGGGAGGGTTTGACAGTGAAATCCCAGGCTTGACTTTGGGCTTTGGAATTGCAAGTATGTTTTCCTCRTGTTTGTTATTGATTTTGTGCCCTGATGACCAAATGRATGAAAAATTCCCTTCAAAACTTGYTGGAGAGAACCTGGATGTCAGGAATAGCATGCTAAATTATACTCTGGATAGCCTCATGATAAAGGTTATACTAGGAATGATTACACCTGCCAGGGACTCACTGTATGTCAATGATAACCTAGATTTCCTAGAATACAGCTTCTGTCTTAAAATATTATTTTAATGTGGAAAGCATTTATTCTTTGCAAATTCAGTTCAATTTTGTCTGCTTGGCATGGATGATAAATTTCCAGCCTCCATAAYCAAGCATTTATTAGAATTGTAATCTAGTTATTTTAACCTGGAAAGGTTTAGTAGGCTCTAAAAATTGCTCATCTCCTAAAGCAGGGCCAAAGATGACACTGTCTTTCAGATTCAGGTAAAACTCCTGCTGAAATGAAAGGCATGTGCAAGGACTACAATGTATGCTCAGTCTGGCACTGCTGCCAGGCTGCTGGTTTAAAAAGGTGACGTGTCTGAACTGAGATTAAAGATCAAGTCACCAAGCCCCACCTGTCCCACATCTGTGTTGCAAGAAGTCTATGCTGGATAACATTCTCACAACATTTTATTTTTTTTTTTTTGTAAAATAACTCAACAAATAGTAGTTTGTCACTAAATCATTTGACTTTTATTTCACTGGGGACTGCACTAATTTAYAAATTGTAGCATCTGCATTTTTGGATTTWCCCAGCTGCTGCCACATATTAAAATTGGAAATCCTCTGGCACAAGTGAAAACACCWTGYTTTTCTTTCTGAAAGCATTAGGTARGCAAAACTAAAKTTTTGTTTCGGGAAAAYGTGCTAAAGAATCWTTTCAYTCTCTCATTTATTCAAAGTTGAATCTCCTTTCRTATTCTGCCRTTGGGTCACTCTGAACATCACAGACATGTCTAAGGATCTTGGTGGTCTTTTCAAGAATAATGTATTTGATAATCTCACCACTATTTCTAAGTAGTGTTCATTGTAAAAAGCTGCCTTGGAGTAATGGTAGAAGTTGAGTCTCTTTCATGGGTCACAAGGCTGTAACAGAGTATGAGAGTTATCCCCTTCATGCCTCCACTCACTGTGCTGCTTGCACCTCTTGTTCTGGAAGTCTCTGGACAAAGAGGACAGGAATACAAAACAGTCAAACCACTTTTTAAATAAGGTGGAAGAATGATGTATCATATGTCATTTTAATAGGTAAATTCACCTCCAAAGGATTAATATTTTTGCTGCCATCTGCAGATGTGCTTATAACATGGACATGGACAAAACTGTTACCAGAAAACATATCTAGCTATTATTGCCCTTTAATCCCAGCAGGCTGCACTGCTATAAACTCAACTGCCTGTCTAATCAACTGAAACTAATTAAATAGCAGCTTTCAAAGTCATATTGATTCAGCTTTACAATTCCCCYACTTTTGTAACAAGATAATGCTAAGCTTTAATTTTTGTATAACTATGTGAGAAAAGTGTTTCAAAAAGCTATAATAAAGTCAAAATAAGAAAACCCAGCTAAGGTGGTTTCTTCATTTGTTTGGTTGGTTTGTTTTCCTGTGTGTGTGGGTATTTTTTCTCTTCAGGGGGCCAGAGGTGCAAGTATTGATGGTGAATAATAATTTTTYCTCTCTCAGGAACTGTTTGAGATAAAATTTCATGGTAAATTTTAAAGAGTTTGAAGTCGTGCAATGTTTGGGAAATTTTTACAGCTGTTTTCTCTTGAACCAAAATCCATCTTCACCTTCATCTGAGACATTGTTTGTTGGGCAGTAACTTGAGGGGAGCACTGCCAACTAGCAGAGAGGGCAGGGTCTAATGGAACAAAATTTCACTTTAGAACCCTGAGAGTGTAATAAACAGAGGACTCTGGCTGCCATACAGGTTTGCTGCTTCCACAGGTCAACACTGCAGAGGGATCATTGACAGAAGAGTGTTTAAAGCATCTCCAGARATTCGTGTTTTTACCATAAAACTGTAGGCAGTGGGTAGGGACAGGCTATGACATTTCTGCACAGAGGACCATGTGCTTGTGCAAACAGGGAAGGTCTGAAGAAGGTGGTGCAATAAAGGGTGTGATTTGTGTGAGGTGACAGCAGAGCAGAAACAGACACAGGATGGCTTAATAGATCAATTGTTTCCTCACCTTAATAAAATTTATTCTCATAGAGAGATTACTTTTACAAGTAGCAAAAAATTAAAGGAAATAYCAAAGTAGAAATCTCCATAACTTGCATTTCTAGAAATATAAATAATGCATAAATACACAATATATATTAAAATGTAACAATATATATATAATATAACATGATATACAACACAAAATGTATCATTTGTATTACATATTATATGATATATGAATATATTACTTATCACATATATAACTCTTAAAATGTATCAAATATATTAATAGTATATGCCAGTTGTTATAATTGCACTAATAGTATGTAATATGTATTATATATTAAATTTCCACATTATGGAAGGAATCCTTCAGTCCATTTTAGGACTAGACTCAATAAGGGAAGAATCAAGCAAAATTCAGCCCAATGTGCAAACAAGGGGATCTGAAAGCTTTTTCTCTAATATTTCCTTTAAATGACAAATGCTGTAAAAAGCTGCTTTTATTCTTAAAGCAAACCTTAAAGAATCAACAATCTAGTAGAAAACAAACATACCATTTGGAGATTCTATGAATATGGGTGATGCAAATTGTTTTCTGGAAGAACCTATTTGTCCCCTCAGGGTGGGGCAGAACCCATGTGCAGCTCAAGGCAAAGGCCCTTGGCAGAGAGGTGCTTCCCTGGCCATTTACAAATGCCCCTTTGGTGCTGTGGATCAACACAGAGTGAAGATGATATGCTAAAACATGGAATCTGCAGAAAACTCAAGGCAGAGAGAGTGTCCAGGATGAAGAGGACAGGGAAGAAATCAAGGTCAGACCCTTCTGGGCTATGAGAACACACCATTTGGTTTTTGGGATGCAGAATGTTAAACCTCTTCTGCAGTTTGATACTTAATGCCTTTTTTATAAAGTATTAGGGCAGTTAAACCTGTATTGAAAAGCCCTGAAAGTGCTGAAAAATGTTAACATTTCCTTCAGAGCTTTTTAAAGGTAAGATTTCAATTGTACTGATTCCTTTTTGAATCAGCATTTACTTGCTTACTTGAAAAGAATGGGAGATGGATGTTTCAAGCAATACCCCAGCTGCTATCTACTAGTGCTGTGTAGGGTAAGGAGACTTTTTTTCCCCAAGCCTCTTTGATTTATATAATGTACTTAAACACTTATTAAGAGTGAAGCTCAGAACAYGAGTCTTCCCCCATATCAGATTGTTTCAACAATTAGCTTGAATAGTCATCCCTCTGTTCTCACTTGGGCATGTCAGTGATTCATCTTGTATGGTAGTGCAGGAGCTGCAACAGGCAGGACAGGCACACACACTGCAGCACACACAGCCACCAGCTGACAGAGCCCTGGCTCTCCAGCATCCCCCCAACAAGGGCCTGTCATCTCCTCACTGTCCTCTCCTTGCCTCCTCATGGGCCTGCCCATGTCCCTGGTTGCACCTCCAGCCTACAAACCCTCATCTCTCTGGTGCTGGCCCCAGGGCTCCAGCCCCCTGGGAGGGAGGGCACTTGSTGCTTCTGCACGTGGGCACAGGAAATGGGGTGCACTTACCTGAGAAAATCATCAGGAACTGAGATAAAAGGGAAGACAGGAGAGGCTGTGCTGGCTGGACATGAGGACAGAGCAGGACTCAAACAGCACCAGCCCCATTTTTCCTCTGTTTTACCTCTTTTTTCCTGTGCTTATTTCTCCCCAGGACCACTTGCTCCCTTGCTTTCACCACCTTTGTGCCCTTCTCTAACCATCCCATCCAAAATGCTCTTTCCCAATAGAGAATCTTGTTCTTGCAGGCAGTTCCTCCCCATCTTTCAAGTGACCTGRACAGAGTCTCTCCCATGGACTCATCCTGAGGGGTCTCACCCAGCTCATGGGGTGGCTGCTCCCAGTGACAACCAGGAGGGGCCAGGGYAGGGGAATCCACTGGCCCCAGTGGACTTAGTGGGGTTCACCTCCCACTCCTACCTTGGGTCTCCCTGCTCCTTCTATAAGCCTTTTTTTAATCACAGAACCCAACAAACTATTGAGTCGAGCCAGTAAAGGGTAGAAACATGCCATGGCCATCTTTATCTTAGCTGGTCCTTAAGGAGCTTTCTGCCTCAATATTGTGCTCTCTGGAAGAAGGCAGTCAGCAACCTGGAGACTGAGACCCCCATGTCTCAGGGAGTGAGGAACACTTTGTTCATGCCCATCATATGTAGATGTTGAGTTAGACCCTAGGAGGCTGCCAGTCCACTATGGTTTCCTTTGGAGAGCAGGACCAGGTTGGGATCCCTTTGGGYAGAGGGGTAGGGAAAGTTCCACCAAAGTCAGGAGATTGTGTGGGGAGAGGGTGGTCTGCCTGAAGGAGAAAACAAGGCAGTAAAAGCACTAAAAATCCCCCATGTCTTTTCATATAACTGGGAGGAAACAAAAAGTCCTTGGGCATCATGAAAGCCTGTTATCAGGAGGCAGCTTTTGATAACCTTTCAGTATTGATTAATCACTTTCTGTGTTCATTTGAAACAAAGCCCGTGGCTTGTTTAGGAGGTGGCAGCATTGCAGCTTAGTAGTGTTCAAAATACCATATCACTATCAAGGCTAATTTAACACTGATGAGATCAATAGGGTCCCTAGGGCTAGGAGTAGATGAGAAACATGGCTCATTACATGCTACTCTAGTTCTCCAAGTGAAAAGAAAGAATGTGCAGYAGGGTGAGAGAAAACAGACTTAGAAACTGTGAAGTCCTGAAAAGCAGCAGGTGCTTTTGGCTTGCTCCTCTGAAATGGCATCCCTGAAACAGGGATAGAAAACTGGGAGAAGTTCCTTTCTATATCTGCCTTTTCCAGGTGTGCCCCTTGACTAGAATGTCCTTTTTTAAGCTATTGTTATCAACACTTATTTACTTTCCTTTTATTCTCTGTCCCTCCACAAAACATACAAAATCCAGGTTTTCTCTACAAAGGTACATCTCTGTGCAACCCCATTATCTTTGGACATACCAATGAAAGCATCATTTTCATACAGAACTGCTGCATATTGTCTGGTAAACATTGCCTCCTGCTWTGGAGACCAGAGTTAAGACACAWAAACAGCTGGACTYGAAAGAGGGAAGTGACAATGMTCACACACTGAAGTGCAGGCCAGGTGCCTGGATGGCATGCCACAGGTGTCTGTTTTCTTCTATGCYGTGTCAGAAGGAAAAGGTGAAATCCTTGTCCCTTCTGGGAACTAGGTATCTTTGGCAGCCCTGGATGGATGGCATGGACCCCCAAAAGCAGCAATATTCTTTGGTCAAAGTATTAAATGAGATGAAAGGAGAGTGTGCGCATTTTCATAGTTTAAAAAGTGAGAACCTCATTTCATATACCAGCTAAATAATTGAACTAGCAATCTATGCAGCAGACTAATAGAGTGCTCAGCAAGACATGGGGAGCAATCAATTCCCTTTTCTCCCCACCCGAAAGAATTCAGCTCCATGTTGTTGCAGCATGGTCTGTCAGCAGTGACAGTACCACATTCCTGCATATGTTGCTGAAGCATGGTAGGTCAACAGTGACAGTACCACATTCCTGTACATCTCTTCTTCCCCTAGTTATGATTTATTTTTCTTGCAAGTGGCAAAACTATCATACAACAGACGTGGATTGGATTTTCATTCTGTCTCTACCTCTGGTACCATCCTAGAACAGCTCATGTAGTCCTTCCCTTCTCTTGCAATTACTGTGTCACTGTGATATTTAAAGGCTAAATTTTGGCTGAATTCTAGTATTTTTTAGGTTAGATAAGCAAAGATGGACAACCTAGGTCTTCTGGTCTTTATCAGAGGATGCTGACACTTCCTCCATAGATCTAAGGGTGTGATAAGTTGACTGAAAAGCATTGAAGGGTTTCACATGGCCACACTATTCCCTTCTGGTTTGCAGGTTCATACCCAGCCTGTCATTGCAGTGATGAAGAGGGAGCTTTGGRTGGCCCCTGAGTGATTTATTTGAGAAGTGTTTATTTATAAATTCCTATCTGGCACATACATCATCAACAATCATATTTCATGGTAATGGGAAAGACACTCGTGTAATTATCTCAAAGAGGCAGTCATTACCTCCAYCTAGAGAAAAGATGAATTCTGAAAYAGGGCARGCYCTTCTTCCCAGAAACACTAATCCTTTCCATGGCAAAAACGGAGTCGTTCAGGCAAGAATCTTCTTGAGAAAGCCAGCTGAAAAATGCATTTGGACCATGATTTCTTTTCAATTGCTAAACACTGTTGCATGCAACAGCGCAGTTCCAGGAAATGCAATATGATATTTTTGTACCTTGTTAGAGATGCTTTATTTATAAATTTTTTTATCCATCCCATTTAACTTCTCAGCAGTGTTGCACATGGATCTGGAGACTTCGGGAGCCTTTCTAGCAAGTTTTATCTAGCAGGTTGTGGGTGGGCACAGCACCAAGGCTTTGCCTCTCCAGTTAACTCTTGTCTCTCTACACCTCCTGGAACCTCTGGAGCTGTACTGGAAGTTGCAGTGGTTCTTCCCACAGTCACATGGAACCAAATAAGCCCCACTCTGGGGCAGAGACCCACATCAGGGATGTTGCCCTCAGTTGAGTTATCTGGGAGTGGCTGGCTGTTGCATGCCTGCCCCTGCTCCCACTGCTGACCACCAGCTATAAACCCACAGGATTTTGCCTATGTGGTTCCCCCCTGTCTGAAAGAGGCTCAGCCTTCCCATTCCCATCATCCTGTGTATGTGACTGTTCTTAGACTCTTTCCTCCTCACTGCAGCCCCTTTCAAGRCCATAAGCATAAATACAGAAGAGTAGGGTCTAGAGACTTGTGAGGCTTTGTGAACACTGCAGCCACGGCACAGTATCTTGAAAGAGAAAAAATGGAAAAGCTAACAGCAAATTGAAAACAGGGACGTATGCAGGGGTATAAGGCCTCATACTCTCAAGAATTTCCATGGAAGATAACTTTGAACCAAATAACATGGTCAAAGTTCGAACCAAAGAAAATGAGCACAAATAAAAAATGAACAGAGCTCAGCTAAAACTAGAATCAATAGAGTAAAGAATTTAATGACYTGTTCATCTTAGTATCATGTAATTGAGCCCAAATGACATTTAAGCAGAAAGAAAACTGGCCTTATGGTTTGTTAATAATCACTCACATTCCTGTAACAAGCCTACAGGAGTGTTCTTTTAAATGCATGTCGTGTGTCAGCATTAGTACCTAGTCCAAGTAAGGCTAGCTGATGAACTCCAGCCATGAAAGAAGAATCAAGTACAAATTAAATATTTAATGGCTTTAGCAAATGCAGTGGAAGTAGATACATTAATTACAGGAAAAGAAAATCCCCGAAGTAAGGAGAACTTAATTCAGCAGCAGCCTGGTGTAAGGGTTTTCAGTCACTTTTATTTTGGAGAGTTGCATTAAAATAATATTTCCAATTTAGGAGTTTGTGAGGCCACAGTTTTCAGTATGTTTTTGTGAAGCAAAAGGTAAATAAAACAAAAACGGGCACTGGATTTATACAGTACAGTTTGTATGCTTTGGGTCTGCAAATAATTTCATCTGCAGGTTTTGAGGCTCATGATATCTTTATTCCAACTAACCAGTAATATACAAAATTATAAAGCATTCTATTCAGCTGTAGAAGGGCATTTTCTCAGTTAATTGGCAGAGATGTTCAATGGAACTCAACAAATAATAACTCACAAAATACACAGGACTAATTATGGAAAGAAAATGCTTTAATTTTTGAAGAACGTCAAAAATTAAAAAAAAAAATTAAAGAACTACATATCTGCCTGAGATTATACTTTTCCTTCTTATTTCTGTCTTTGCAGGCTAGGAGGAYAGTGCTGAATCATTGTACAAGGGGAAGAATTACTTATATTGCAGTAGAGTGGGGTAACTTTTTTTTTTTAAGTGATAAACAGGTTTCTGTGTTTAGTCAGGACTTAAGCTCTGAGCTTTTGCAAGCCTTTGGATTGATTCCAAGGGGGTTTCTACCAGGGATTAGTTCTGAAATCTCATTGTGCCACTGGTTGGGCTTTCTTTTCCTTTTAGAAGAATAACTGAAKTCTCAGTACATAGGGGCTCAAAAGTAATTAAGTTGCAACCCCATAGCTGGAAGGCACTGTTCTCTGGCTGAGATGAAGCAACTGACCATGCTGGCTCTCAAAGCCCATTGGAACATGAAGAACAATMAATTATTTAAATCAACAAGAGTCTTAATGGAACTGTTAGCGGAATATCAGATTTCAGCCATCTGTGACAYGCAACATTTTGCATTTTGAATTACATTAAAATGGTGTGGTAAGTGAAATAGATGTTGTGACATGAGATCATGAACAGAAAACCATTTTACTTCACAGTGTTACACCCAAGGAAGGTAGCTGGTAACCACAYTCTAGCTGGGGAAAAACAAACTTCTTGTAAAGAAAGCAACCTTTTAAGAAGTAATGATTCAATTGCTTGTGTTTATGCAAAGGTACCCATWCCAGGGCATCAATATTTTCATTCCACTGTGGATCTCTACAATCAATGATTGTATCTGAAGCACAGCTTCTTTCTTTTAATCAGGCTTTCAAGGTCTCCTTTCTCTGCTTGTCATGTAGGTTAAACAGAATTAAAAAGATAATCCTGCAGAAATCAAGTGACAGCAGTTTCTGAAAAGTGTTATTCCAGTAATAGCTGTGTTTCTTTTCTTCATGAGCCAGTCTTCCCGAGATGGGGGGCTGATCCAAAGAAAACGTAGTTATTAAACAGAACTAGCATTATCAAATTAAATTTCTATTACACTTGGCTTTCAGTATCCTGGAATTTTATGCAATGCTGATTTCAGAAGTCTTCACATTTCTGTTAATGTTTTTACTTGAGGCATGAGGATAAGTCATTTTTATTTATCATTTKGCCAGTTCTCCATTTAGAAGAACTTTGCTTGTCTTCATTCAATTGTCCTGGATGTTCAATCATTTATGGTACAGACAACATCTAAAAGGAGTGTTTTCCAGCATCACTTTCAGATACAATCCTCTCTCTATTATGAAACATTTCTGTAGTAACTTTATTAACTGGGAAAAAAAATAGGTGAGAAGTGCTGAAGAATCTTTGTATATGAAACTCAGGGGTAGGAAGCCCTCAGCAAAATGGCTGCTCTGATTTTAGTCTGAGTGACAAGGTGGAAACGAATGAGAAAGTGTATGTGGCATGTAGCTTGCCCAAGTAAGAATGTGAAGTGTTGGAGGTCATTATTCCTAGGAAAGAAAGGCGTATAGCCAGCAGAAAAATGTTGGGGAAATTCACACCTTCTCTGAAGATTTGCRAAGAATTGGCCAGTAGATTGGTTATTTAGAAAGTTTATCAGAGCTGCTTGAGAATTTAGGTCCAGTTCCTGGGGACCTAAGACATCAAAATATGTCAAATCAAGAAATCTGATATTTACATTGCAGTCTTGTAGCTTTTGCTGTGACAAATTATGTGTGTTRGATGAATTAATACTTTTATTATTTACTTAATATTATTATTTTAATTTTAGCTGCTAGTAATAGTTTCTGTTTTCTTTAGACTTGTTTTAAGTACAAGAAAGTTARGCAACTTTCTGGTATTTCCTGAGGATTTCCAGCTTCTCTTTTGTCTGCAGTCTTTATGGAGACTTTCCTGTCTTACCCAAAGCTGTCAAAACTAGCTCCTCTTTCCAATCTAGCTAACACTGGACTGGAGAAAAAGCTTTACATCAGAAGGCTGATACAGGTTTTTGGTACAGAAATTTTTGATGGGTAGAGACAATTGAACACAGTCTTGTCATTAGAGTTCTCACTAGAAACAGGTTATATATTAAATAATTATATTTAACCACTTATGCAGCATTAGGTTGAGGGAAAAAATCTCACAGTTCCCGCATTGGGACTACTACATTTTTGAAAATCATCTAGCATTTGCTCATGCTGGGCCTGGGAATACTCTGTGCCATATTTTTGTCCAGCACGTCACATTTCTATAGAAATAATTTTTAACTGAATTTGCTGCTGAATTTTTTTTTTTAAATTCCAAGATACAGCTATTTCCTTTTTTTTTTTTTCCTGGAGAAACTTCAGATATCTGCAAAACCATCTGAAAACAAGTAGAAGTGAGTGTTCTGTGACTAGACTTCTTCCAAACAACCACAATATCATTCAACTATTTTTACTGCATAATCTACCTAATCTCCAAAAGTGTGGGTGCTCTAATCTAAAGCACCCATGATCTAAAAATTACAGAGCTTTGAAACTGTTTAGGTAAACTGGTGTAGTTAGTAGTTTCTAATTCTTTGTAGGAGCCTTGAATTTATAACAGAAGCAGCCACAGCAGGCTTGTATATTAAAGACAACTGGAAAAGGTATCAGAGTGAACCTTATATGGGTTATGATGCTGCTAGTGGTACTGTGCAAAAGTTTGCTGCAGGAAAGTTAAGCAGCAGAGGAAGGAAAACTACTCTCCAAAGCTTCTTGTGCTCCTAAGGAAGAGTTAACATTCCCTTTTTCAGGTGCCGGATAAAAGCACTGGATGTGAAATGATGGCCCATAATTCTCARACCACTGACAATGCTGTCATTAACCAGGATGGATCTCATATTCAGAGTTCAAAACATGTCAATCACTACCAAAATGCACAGCTCTTCCATCTGTCTTAGCTCAGTAGTGGCACTGATCACAACCTGTCACACTGATATTGCCCTAAATCCCAGGAGGTCCTGGACATGCCAGGGACTGACAGAAGTTCTGCCTCTTGATATCCAGCATGGTAGTGGCCCTGAAAAGTTTGCCTTAAATGTAGAGATCTCTCCGTCCAGGACTGAAAGGAAACAGAAAAACGTTATAAGGTACAAAGGGAAATACTGAAGATGCTTGGGCATTGGGTTTGGCATTTTTGTTGAGCAAATCTGTAAGTGCTAGTGCAGCAGGACTAATGACTGCATTGATGTGCTCTGCTTCTTTGTGGCCTGGAGGAGATTCCTGYTGCAGCAGGAAATGAAGGCTTTTCATTTGAAAATAGAAGTGGGTTCCACAGAACTGGATTTTTGCCTTTCCAGGTCCATTCCACAGATTCAGTTCAGCAGAGAGTATCAGTCTTGGTGCTTTATTAACCAATAAYTTCTTCTGGAAATAGCAAAGAAAGGCTTCTGCTCCTCTCCTCCATCATTTTCCTGGCTTACAGTTCCTGCAGTCTTACCTCAGTGCCAGAAATTGGGTATGAATCAAGACATCATTGATCATTTGATCATTGTGCTGATCAAAATGGAGGCATTTTTTCCCACAGATTTTCCACTCTCCCCTATCTAATCAGTCAAGGGGAGAGTCTGCCTKTCCAAATTGCAAAACATGGAGCAATGGGCCAGCAACCACCTTAACTTTTTCTGACAGCACCCAGCATGATGGGTTGTGGTCTGTYGCTTGGCTTTAAGCACTATTGTGTTACAAACACTGTGTCATGGAAATTTGTCTGAAATAATACGAATTTTGAAAAAAAAAAGCAACCTCAAAAACATCTTCTATTTTTCCATAATGGATAAAGGAAGATTTTTATACAAATCATTTACCATAGACATAAATTAATGTCTAACACTCTTGTCAGGGAGAGAAAACAAATTTGCATGAAGCACTCTGRTATATTTGTTAACTGACCCATTTCCTACTTCCTTTAATTAGAATTTCATATTTGGTAAAATGTATAATTTGTTTCTGACTGCTATGCACCAAAAGAGGAGGGAGAGAGAGTCATTTTAGAATAAGCATTCACACATGGTATATATATAACTAAACATCCTACATCTATTTCATAGCTGGCTTGAAGAGYGGATTTAAAAAAAGGACGACAAAATGCTGCACCATTTCTCTGACTTTTCAAAAAAACGATCACCCAGTTCTATAGCGAGAAGGAGATGGAATAAGAGAAAGGTAGGCCTAATTTATTTATCACACTGTTTTCCTTCTCACATTGTTAATCCATAGACCTTCTGTCATCTTTTACTATTAAGAAAAGAAATAAAGAATTAGAGTTCGTCTATATTACTTTCTTCCCTGGACACAGGTGTAGAAAGCGGGGGGGAAATACACAGGAAAGATATGGACTCAGCAGTTCTGCTGCCTGTCTCAGTGAGCTGGTGAGTAAAATGGGTGTTAATTCTGAGAGGGTCTTCCCTTTGTGCCACAGTGTCATGTTAGCTTAAAAAAGGCCAGTGTTCAAGCCCCCTTGTGGGCTACCTTTTTCAAAAAAAGAGCTGGGCACCCTCCTGCTTTGCTGCCCTCTTGCACTTCCTGTGATAAAACCATTCACTCTCACAGACCATTTCATKTGATTATTGCTATTTGCAGCTTCAGATTCCTTACAAATTATTAATAATTATTGTAGCAATAATTATTATAACAATAATTATTAACCTGTGTTGTTCTTCAGAAATAACTGTTGCTGCAATCTCCCACTGCTTGCTGCTTTCCTTGGACTCTGCTTGGTGGCTACTGAAACCCAGATCTCCTGGCAGAGGTGGAGGGAGGCTCAGGACACCTCAGCAGACTACATCCAAAACCACCACCATGGTGCCTCTTGTGCAGCATAAATACTCATCCCAACAGGTTATTTGAAGGCTACCAATAACCCAGTGCAAGAAGAACACCTCTGAAGCCCATCTGCCATCCACTGAAGTGTCAGGAGCAAAGTTCATCAGATGGACTGAGCTTTTGGGATGAAAAAAAGCAGCATAGGCTGCTATCATTATGAATCCAAACTGTCTTGTCTCTCATAGATAACTCTGTTGATAAAGGATTAAGGACAACCTCTGTTGCAGGTAGTCCAGGAGAAGATGTCATGAATGAAACTGCAAAATGATGTAAAAAGTGAGGGCAGAGTCCATTTGCTCATGAGGTTTAGAAGTTTTGCTTTATTTTCTGCAATTTATTGACTTTGTCTTTGCTTGAAGCCCGAAARGGAAGATGGTTGAGTTCTACCTCTTGGCTGGACTGTCATTAAATCCCACTTATGCATTRTCTCCCTTATTTTCCCACCTCATGGGTGCAGATGAACACGGARGGAAAAAAGGTAAGGAAAAGGGTTTTTGTGAATCTGCTTTGGTCAGCTAATAGACAAGAACACTACATGATTTGAGGTAACTGGAAATACCAAAGGCTCTTGATTGCACTCAGATTTTTGCCCTGAGAAATCTTTGCTACATTTCCAGCACCATATTGTACCAATTCATAGCARGTTAAACAGGTCTTGTAGATTTTTGAGGACCTGTTTGCAAGCTTTGTCACCAGTATGGTTCCTCTCCACTTGAGGTTCCTGCTGTGTCTTTCTCTGGATGCTGCTTACATCACCTCAGTGTCATAAAACACAACAAATCACCTAAATGTCATAAAAATACTCACTTAAACTGAGCCAAGCAGATGTATTGCAACATAGGAATGGTGGCTCAGATCTCTGCAGGAATTTGTCTGGTTTAATTCAGGCTCTACATCACAGACGCTCCACAGAGACATGAGGACAATTCCAGGGGAAATGCAGCATTCTATAAATTGCCTTCACATTCTTCCTGCTCTTAGTTAAGAGGAAAATTAATAAGGTGGATGACAGTCTCCCAAGAAACAAACAATAGGGCAAAAGGAAACAGCCTCAAATTGCACCAGAGGAAGCTTAGATTGGATATTAGGAAAATTAAATCAGTGAAGGGGTTGTCAAGCACTGGAATGGGCTGCCCGTRGAAGTAGTGGTGTCACCCTCCCTGYAGGTATTTAAAAGACACATAGATGAGGCACTTGGGGGAYAYGATTTAGTGGTGAACTTGGCARTGCTGGGTTAATGGTTGGACTCAACAATCTTAGAGGTCTTTCCAGCCTTAACAAATCTATGATTCTAAGGGTGCTAAAAATCTCACACAGCAMACACAAGGCAAGAACACAGGGAGAGAGAAGAATTAATTTCACCTCTGAGTTAATTTTCCTTGGCTTTTGGCATGTCCRGACCAAGATGGGCATTCACCCAAGCTCATTGGGGGGTGAATCAGCTCCCAAGCGCTGAAATTCTTCTGAAGGAGCTGATTTATTTTAATTGGCAATACTGGGAGCCTTGGCTCCTCACTGAGGAGAYAAATTAGATGCCCAAAAATAAGTGGGGTGAGGAATCTGAGCCAAGAAGCCYGAGGACAAAAACTTTATCAAATGTTGATGCAGGGAAAAAAATTGAAAACACACAAGGCTTTTGTTAAAGTTGCCCTTACAAATGGGTTCAGGGACTGTAGAGTTATACCGTAGAGATAGCAGTTCCTCTGAACCASTTGTCTCTCTGCTAAGGCTTCTATGAGCCTTTTATCTCCTTTATCTCCCAGTCTATAGAAGTTGCAGTATCCAGAGCTCGAGTTGTGCACATACATTTCAAAATCTGATGGTTTCATAAGGTACATGAACAGAAGATTGGGTCTTAGGCCCTGAAATAAGATCCAGCACAATACGAGGATCAAATGTTTTGGGGTCCTGGCTGTAGATTTTTTGTGAATCTCCTTCTATCAAACACTCCCAGGAAAACTTTACCAGTGCTGTTAAAAAATGCCTGTTTTAGATAGACTGGTCAGTAGATCCCATAGATGATTACAATACAAAATATGCTAACAAACCTTTCCTGCAGTTTAAGAACATTGAGAATATTTTGAGGGTTTCTATCTCTTTCATGGTGTTGTAATAGACACCCATTCACAATTAAAAACCTTTCTTTTTTTTTTTCTACTCCTATTTATTGCATAAAGACTTCTCTTTTCAGAAATATTTACAGTGAGATTTTTAAATCCAAATTATCACTTTGCCAGCTTTTTGTTGCATATTCACAACTGTTTGTGACATAATGCCAAGGGATGAATTAATTATTTAGCGAATATTTTGTGTGACACTTCAAGGAATGTGATGAAAATGCTGGCTCCAGACCCTATTTTAAGATCTCTTATTAGCAAGTGCTAGAAGTTCCTCCAGATATGTTGCTGGAGATTGCATAATAAAACAAAGCAAGTGGAGCAGCAAAATATTAAATTCCTGAATTTCCTTGTAAGATGTWGAGAAAGAGAACTGATTTGGATGGACCTGTCCTTTGCTAATTAGCAATAAGGAAAAACTTTTTAACCTAGCTAGAAAAAAGGTAAATATCCTACTGACACATATTTGCACCAAGTCTGTGAATATTGGATGAGAGACTCCATTCTTCAGTCACACAATTTCTTCTTTTCTTTCCTCTCCTCATTTATTCTATGGCCTATTTCATATAAGTATTGCAATTAGATATTGCAAAAGCTTATTCAGTCATCTTGTCCAAAGCCTTACTGCAGTTTTCCTGCATTACCTAAAATAAGAGGCAATTCCTAGAAGATTAAAGTTTAGCTCACTACAGTACCATGGATCACAGAGAGCAGACTTTCCACCATTTCACACAGGCACCCAAGTCTCAGTCTAATACTTCTGTGATGTGCAGCTTAGTTTTTCCCACTCTAATTTCATCCCACTGCCTCTGGCTACAAAGCTCCACAGCTTTACAGAATCTCTTTTTAGACTTACTGTCTTTATGCAGCCCCAGTTCAAAACAAAAAGTGTTGATTTTTACTCATTCAAAGATACTTAAGACAAAATTTTCTGAATGGGGTAAGGTAAGATGGGATTTTGAGATAGGAAGCTGATATTCTCCTAAGTACTGAGATTTACTGCAGGCATTGCTTGGATCTCACCATTTCATTAAACTCATTGGTCAGCCTTTGGCTATGAATTATTTTCAGGCAGCTCCAGCTCTTTCAGCTTTCTCTCAATCCCATCTCTAGGGACTGACACTACAAAAGTGGACATCAGAGACAGGTCTCCCACCTAAGGAAACAGAGGGTGAAGCACTGTCATCACTTTATTAAGTTTCTCCATGCATCCCAAACTTTTAAATCTCTCTGGAAGAGAGCAAGTCAATTAGAAGTAATAAGTTAATTACATATGGTAAAAATTCACTTGACCTGGTTGCTCATTTCTTTCCAGAACTGGTATTTTTCTTCCAATGGATGTTGTTCATCAAAACAAAAGGTCACTTTTCATCATTTTTTCCATTTTAAAGATTTGATGAACTTCAGTCTAGCTTTTGTGGTTGTCCCTCCTGCTTTTGAGAGTTTTCTGCCACAGTCTGAAAGGGAGAGTCACAACARTACTTCTTGTGGTGTGAGAGGTGCTTAAGGCCAGTTCATACATATACACTAAAATTAATGTAATGTATTTATCCATATCTTAACTCCTTCATCAATGAAAGAGGATATAATTTTAAGATGAAAGTTTTTCTTCTTTAAAATCTTGGCATGTGAACCCAGAAGTTAAATAATGTGTAAAAAATATATGTAAAATTAAAAGGTAAATCTTAGTACAAACAGATTTTGACCTTTGTGTAAATCTGAACAAACCCCTCATRGACTGAAGGGCAGACAGGGAGAGAAAGAAAAGGGAAACTCAGATAGAAGACAGCTTTGAAGTTCCCAGCATTGATTATTTTAAAATCAACACTTATCTCAGTTCCACTGGCTTGAATGTTATCAAAGCATAACTTTAAAAGATAGTTTTGCAGAGTGCAACTTGAAAGGYTTCTGCATCCCAGGAATAAAGATGTTTAGAAACAATCTCAGTAGCTTAGCTCGAAATCCCTCATCTGCAGACATCTGGAGTGTGAAAAGATATTTTTAAAAAGTCAGGAATTTGAAACTTCTGGTAAAAATACTCTTCAAAAGTGAGAATAGCAACTGTGAATGAATATGTAGAGATGAAATCTTGTCTGCAGCCACTAGCACTATTCCTTTGACTGTTAGTAGTATCTCAAAGGAAAATARTTGTTCTCTGTGACTGGGGGGTGAATCCTCCAACAGTCCAAAGAATGGYATTGATCAACAAAGGGGAAAAAAMCAAACCCAAGTCTTAAAARAGGAACTGAGAGCTKGCAAAYATTTGATAAATCTCTGTGAAACTTTTCCTCTCAGTCTTTTGCAGTCCTAAAAAAAAAAGAGAAATTRTTTTTCCTGGCAGTGTCCCTGTCAAAAAAGGTCCTTCCAGTTAAATAGCTYTGGGGATAAACTAGTCTAAAAGGTRCCTTGCACAGGCACRGGTCTTGACTGCACCATGATGACAACATCCCTCTGTTAGCACAAGCCTTGACTTCCCCCATGTACTCTGATATCTCCCTGCTAGCTCCATGTCGAGCCAGTCAGAAAGCTTTTAACGTAGCCTTTTTCTCTTGCAGTATCTGCTGGGCCTTCTCTGCTCCTGTGACTTTTCAAGATGATGCATATAAAGTAAGTAGCTGGATATATTAAGTAACTGGTTAAATATCTGGCTGGTATTCTACAAATAAAGAAAGGGTGAAAGGGAGAGCATAATTTCCCAGGAAGCAGGCTGGGACATCATTCTTAGTTTCATATTATTGTAGGCAAGCAACATGCACTTGTTGCATAATAAAGCAAGGGCAAATATTAACAGCTGCTACCAGAAGGGTGTTATGTTTGCAATAATCAGAAACAAGCTGCTGATGGGCTGTGTAATAGAATTACAAAACAGTAAAGGAAAACTAACGCTCTCTCTGACAGGTTGGTCTAGGTAGAGATGAGATAATTATGGCCAAATAAATACAAGAAGAATAAAAATTCATAGGGAGGGCAGCATCAGGCAGATGCAGCCTGCAGTGCAGAACTAATGAGCAAGTTGTTGGTAAAATTCTACTCTGTTTAGCTGCAAAATGGAGATTAATTTGCTTTGTTATAAGACACAGTTACTAAAACCTCACAGGCCTACAGATGCAGTGCAGAGATGGTGAAAAGAAATTTCTACAYCAGATTTGTACTCTTCAGTTCTGTGTGAGGCTTTTGCATATTATTTGGGAATCTGAGACAATTCATGATTAGGAGTCATTTACATAGACTTCTACATTACTCCTCTCTCAGAAAACTGATAAAGATGGGCTTGCTCYCTTCTTTTCTCCCTCTAGTTCTCCTTCTCTTTTCATCCAGATGTGTCAATTAATGGACAAACATTCTTTCCTCTCTTTATGACTCAATTGCATTTTTTGGCAAAATGTAAAAAATCRTGTCAAACTGCCAACATTTTGAGGTCCACTTGTTCTCAGACCAGATCATCTATGTTTTGTCATTATCAGGTGTACAAAAGCTCTTCAGAAACATCAAAAATGCACAATGGCAAGAGAGTCAACTCCATAGCACCTAACAAATGAAGGGTTGTACCTACACCACATCACCTGCCCAAGGACCTTGTCTATGAGAGACCAGGCTGACAGACCTTACCAGGCAGATTACCAAAATCACAGGATAATTTAGGCTGGGGGAGATTTGCTGAGGCCATCAGGTCCAGCCTCCATTTGGAGTGGTGCTGGTTTCCACATTAGCACAGGTGCTGCAGGCAGCAGTTAATTACAAGATGTAGGAATTTCAAGCCAGCTGCCTCTGCACCTGGATGCTCTTTCCCTGTTTTGTTCTTCTGTGTAGCTGTTCTTCTTGAGTTCTTGGGGGGTTTTGGCTCCTCTTTCCTCATCCTTTTCCTTTGCTGCATACCAGGAATGAGATCCCTTTATCATCTAGTAACATAAAGTCCACCTTTATGCCACTGTCTTCTTTCAAGCTTTTCCAGGTATACTGGCCACAGCTATTATAAATGTTATATCTACTTCATTCCTTCACCTCTCTTTGGTGCATTTCCTTTGGACTCTGTCTAGATAGSAAATAATTCAGGGCAGTTTGTGTCACATCTTAAAATCTCTGTAAAATGTGATGGGATACCATGCTGTCATCCAGCTAACCAATAATTATGAGGATAATTATTTCTTTCATAGCTGTCAAATTACTTTGACTAGAACTCAATTTTTAAAGCTACAGAATATGAAATGTTTGTCTTGACTTTCTGTCAAAACCACAAGGTTTCAAGTGAATATGAATTCCATTTTTTATCATTATTTTCACTCATTTATGTAACAAATCTGCAAAAACAGTAGATATGAAAAAAAAAACTTTGATGTTGTCAGTTTATAACTAGTTTCATACTGTTAAAATAGTGATTTATACTGAGTGTGCTGTAACTTTCACACTGTGTCTATCTAGCACCTGCACTTAACTGCATTACCTTAATAACATTGCCTGCTGTTTCAGGACTTATCTTTTTTTCTTTTTTTAAAGGTTTTTGTTTATATCAGTTTTTTAAAATACATATTTTTTTAACTTTAAAATGTTTCTCTATTTAATTTCATGAGTTGGTTCCTATACTGTGGAAACTCAGGTCACCCCTTTGGGTGCTCCTGGAGGCTTGAGGCCCCAGGGGTTTCAAGCCAGAGTCAAAAAGAATTAKGTGTTTGATTTAACCCCCTGGAAAAAGCTGCCACACCTGAGAGAGGAGATGCAGACCACATGGGTTTAATTAGTATAATTATTGTTAAGCCACAGGGTGAAAAATAGAATTTTTAGATTTTACTATATAGGTAGAATGGGGTAAAGATGGAGGAATTTGGGTGTGTCTATCRTCCTTTTCCTGCTTCTTCTTCCCCTCCATCTTTGCAGTGGTGGTGGMCTTTTCTTGATYGGGTTATGGTAAGATTTCACTGTCTAATATGGGTCATAGTTAYTGGTWCTTAAAGGAAAACATTGYTAACATAGTTTWGATTATAARAGTTCAGGTGCCATTGTAGGAGGGTCAGATTSTGCTTTTCTGACTTCCTGAGAACATCACACKGGACTGAGAGAACTTTTAGAGATAAGAAAAGAAKAAACAACTTTTCAAAGCAGCTGCCTGGYYTYGGCTCTCTTTTGAACTCTATCATCAAYTCTCAGGGTGCAAAAACTCCTGAAAACCTGAGACTATACCATTGAGAAAATTATAAGTCTATAATATATGTACACAGAAAATAAGCTTGAATTAATGAGTAAGGCTGTTTTTTCCTCAAATTATCTGTCAGTCTTCATGGAATTATTTGAAAAGCTTGAAGAAAAAATTAGCAGAAGATGAAGCACAAACATTTTGTTGCCCTCAAGGAGGATTTAGTACAAAAGCTGAACACATCTGCCTAATAATTAAACATTCATTATTGTACAAAATACTGAAGTATCATTTCAAACATATATGAGCACTGGCTTATTCTAGCAGATGAAAGCATATTTTGCTGTTTTCATATATCTGATCAGCCATAAATCATCTTACATAACAGTACCTAGGTACATTTCATTCTTTCTTCTTCTGTGGTTAGACTCAGGATCATCTCATTATACAGCTGAGTGAAACCAGAAGAGGCTCTTCACTTCATTATTCAACTCACAGTYGAAACCTTTTTGCTTTTCTACTCTTGTTTCAAAAAATGTATGTAAGCACAACATAGGAAACCTGGAAAAACCCCAGTGCAGTACTCACACCGAAATATGTGTGTGTGAATTAGTTACTAGAAGACTTTGCAACCTATAAGCACTGTTAGAGCTGTACATGGTATTTGTTCAAAGCCTTCAGCAAAGAGCATCACAGGCAAACCCATTTCAGGATGTCCAGCTCATGATGTTGTCTGGCCTTAAAATGTTTATTTTGATTTCTGAATTGCTCAGGAGTTCTGTCCATCATAGGTGTCCTGATTCACTGGTTTTGTTGGGTGACCAGTCACATTATGGAAATTGGTTCTGTCCTYCCAAGGCATTTCGGTGTCTATTTCTAAGCAGGCTTCAACCCACTGCAACTTCAGAAAAACGAGCTTTCTATATCCAGGGTGAGGAAAAGGCTTTCTGGTGCCCAATTTGGTGAGAGGCTGAAACTGGAGATCCTTGCAATTGGTGATGGAGTGATAGAGATGGGAATGGAGAGAAGAAACAATATACTCCCTTCTTTACTGTCTTTGGTCTAATTCTAAAACATTAAATTAATGAGTGCCAGAAAGCATTTCCAGGTTCTGGAATGAGTCCTCTTGTACTGRCACAGCATGGACCAAATTTCTGAGCACAGCTCAGACCACAACATGGACAAATAACTATTCCTGAAAAGCAGTTTGCCTGCAGCCACTGTGTTCTGGGCAGTGAGAGCAATAATAATGCACACTTGGGCTCCTCCGAGCCGTTTGACCTCAGTGCCTGAGGGTGGTCCTTAGTACACTTATTTACTAGTACATTCATAGCTCAAATGAGATGCAATCAATGAACTAAGTAGCACCAGGTCCTCTTCCTTAGCCTGTCTCAGTTAATGAAAATTGACTAAGAGCTCACAACTTGTTTTTACACTATTGGTTTCTTGRCAGCATACCTAACTTTTTAATTTCAATTTTCCTTAGCATACCATCAGAATAATTTTCCAAATCATTCACTTCTTAGACCAAAAACCAATCCAGAGATTCCTGGTAGCACATTATTGGAAAATGAGATCTGACTGAAACTGTGTTGTGAACTCATCTCTCCTAATATTGAGAAATTACTCACTGCAAGATCTTCTTTGATTTCATTGAGGCTGGTAAAGGGACAGTGACATGTTAGAATAAAGAAATTTTCAGTTTTAATATTCTTGTTAAATCTTTTTACAGTTCCTGCATATTAATATGACCCAGTGTTAAACTGGTATTTTAGATTAAATTGGCATTTTAACTAAAACTATTTTTTAAAAATGCTTATACGTAGCACATCATATAACCTCTGAAAAATGAACACTCTTCAAGAATTAAATCCAGCAATGTTAGATCACCTCAGAAACTAAATAAAACCAGTTAAAGCTAGAACATTAGATGCCTTTTAAAACATAGGTGTGATACTGGAGCATTACTGAATTAAATTTGAAGCATAGCACTCTATATATGTAAACAGGTAAGCAATTTTAATGATTTTATTTTCTGTATGTCTAGAAAAGTTTCCACCATTTATTTGTTAAGTCAAACAACTTTTTCAGTATTCCACATCCTTTTGAAACTGATTATGTTGAACCCCATCATTCAATATTTACTCCCTTACCATTTGTTGTGTTTACAAAAGCTGCTCTGTTTGCTGCCTCATGCAGTAGCAGAAGAGCAGCTTCAGCCTGTAAATCTCTTGTTCCTTCACTTTTAAGACTTACATATTAATACATTATGAATTATGCTTCTGGATGGCATCATGTATTGCTCTCCAGTCCAAAACATAATTTATCAGCAATATGTAACCACCTCCATAATCTTCACCCAGATGTGGTCTGCAGTATATTTACTTGTCTTATAACTCACTTACAAACAGACAATCAATCTTGGTCCAGCAGAAAAGCTCAAAGGTACTCTAAAGGCAACACAAAGATTCTACACATTGTATTATATCCYCTTTTTGTCCTAGATGAGAACATTACTGAACAAAATCTTTTTGAATGCTTGTTGCAGAATGGTTTATTTTGTTCTTAATAATCTCCAAATATTTGGATGTAATAAATCTTTATCCTTCCCAGAAATTTCTATACTATGTTGTGCCTGTAGCTGGAAGAGATGATTTCTACAAGAGCCTTTAATTAGCATGTAGCAGCCACCCCACCTCATGTTCTACGTGTCAAGCTTTATGGTTGCCTAAAAATTTCTAAGTAACTTCTAAAGCCCCCTGCCCTTGTGCTTCACCATCCAAATCCAYCAAGGCCTTCAGTCTGGATTTGGGTTGGTTTCTGGCTTCTTTTTTTCTGGAAGTATTCCAATGCACCATACACACATATATGGAAATTTGAAATTGTAAACCTAGGATATGTGTCCAATAGTGGTTCTTGTGAATGCATAACTCCAGTGAAGGCAAATCCATGAAACAGCTTCTTCAGTCCATGGAAACTGCTTTCCACTGCTTTGGCTACCACTCCTCTGCTTCCTCTTACCTCCAGCTTCTTTGTGCATTTGGGACTGATAGTTATTCRAAAACAAGGAATAAATACCTTCAGGAAATGTATCACCTTTTTTAGGAATTTTTTTTCATACATACTGTAACACAACGTTTTCTAAACAGAAGACATGCTGCAAAACAAAGGCATACACAGCAAATTTTAATTGCACKTAGCTAGTGCCCAGCTGGACTAGTCCTGCTGTTGGCACAAACAAATGCTAATATCTTTTCAGAATCCCAGAGAAGCAACCCGTATGCCTGCATTAAGAAATTGATCTCAATTTCGTATTATAGATTTGACTCAGCTTCATTGTAAATCTGCATTTCCTCCTTCGATTGCATCAGTGTAAGTAACAGGAGTGATTGAGTGAGCAACAGCTTTCCAGCATCTACTAAACCTTAGCTTTTTTCCTTCCTCTTCTCCATACATTTCTGTAAGGCMTGCTCAGTCTCTATCAGAAAAGGGAATTTTATATTAAACTTTTCTTAGTATCTTTATCTTATAAAAATTTTGATTATATTTAATAATAAATACATGAAAATTATGAAAAACCTTGTGTATGTTTGGGTCAGAACTTATTACTATGCACAAGTATTCGCAGTTCCAATGTGCCACCCCAAAATTTTGTCGTTGTGGTGGAAAATGCTCTTGGAAGTTAAAAATCAGATTAAAAAAAGGTCAGTTATATAGACAATTGTTAAAGCAGATTTGGTTTCAACCTAACATTTAATCTAAAAAATGTATCTTAGAGTTATACAAGTAATGTTCTGTTATTATGACAAGTCCTCTTGGCAGTACAGCACAGTACTTAGTTGGGAGAAAAGCTCTTTTTCATTTTATTCAACCAAAGGAACTGCAGCAGAACCTCATTCAAGTTCCAGGATCAGCCAGAAACCAAGTGTGCTTGATGTTCTTTCCATTCCTGTGAACAAAGGTGCAAGCAGCAGTACTGGAATATCAGCAGTGCCAGAACACCTYCTTCACCTCCATTCAAAATAAAATTGGAATTTCATCAGCTGGATCAGGTTTTTTCCCYGAGTTTGGTCATAAGAGACCAAGAAGATGGGTGAATAGTTTATGTGCTTCTGATTTTAAGCATTTAAATATAATAATCACRCTTGACTGAATAGAATCACTTTCCTCTGTCATTAATCATGATGGAGGAAATAGACCATTAATCATTACGGAGGTACGTACAATATGCTGTTCTCTTCTTTTAAAACTGACAGAGCTGAATTCTCACACACAATAAGACAGGGTTGCAAAGAGGCCTAATACACATTCTCTGTGTATATTCCATTGATGATTACCTTGTTTTCTACAACTACATAAATGTTAAATATCCAGTATGAAAATATTTTTTTAAGTTGAAAAGTAAATTTAAATTTCCATCTCTGCTTGAAAAAAAGAGATTGTGCCCCAAACAAAGGGGCACAATAATCCCTGTTTAGTATAGCAAAATAGGAAAAGGGAATAATAAATGGGATACTACTATTTTGGTTTAAAGTTTTTATTACTTTTTTTTATTACTGACTGTCTCTCTAGAAAAAAAAGTTCAACACATTTGTACTCAGAAGACACATGTTTACCTCCCTTTTTCTTGTGATACCATATGGCTCCCTTTTGAACATTATGACTGTTGAGGGACTCAAGAATGAAACAGATGACTACTGGAAAATTAGAAGATATTTGTAACTAATTCCTGAGCTTCTGGTGGAGATTCTCTCCATCCTCCATTTCCTAAAAAAAGAAGATATATTAACAGGAAATATAAAGTTTATGGCCAACAAGTTTATTCTGCTTACCAAAGGGTTGTTATATTAAGAGAAGACTCTAGAAATGCACAACCATTGAGAGTGACTTTAGAAGTGTAAAGGGCTAAAAATATTATTTCATTGAACTATATTCTTCACATTTTTAAAATTCATTTATAACTGCTTTTCAGAAATGTAATGGGGCCCTGTCAATATGTTGGGTTTTGTTTTTTTTTTTTAATTCAGGAAAAAGGAAATGGTTGATTGATTCAGTTGGTAGTTTTAATATTATATGAGGGAGGCAAGTAAGCACATGCAAGTGTAAAARCATGATCCAATAGCAGTAATCAAACATTTTAAAAAAGTAAACTCTCTTGAATAGTGGAAATTKTATAAAGATATTAAAATCAACTTGGTCTTTTATCTGCAGGTCTTGGAAAGCAGTGGGAAGATACAACAATGGGATACCACACAGAATTGCCCTTGGAAGACTCCTAACTGCTCCTGCCCTATAGCCACTGGCTAATGCAGAGGGCAAGTCATTGAGTAAATTAAGCAAGGATATAGAGAACAGCATCTTCTGTGTCACAGCTTACCTTAGAATGATCAGAGAGTTTATTTACAGAAGTAAAATATTATTTTCTCTCATCAGTTTCTGGCTCCTTGTCTGCAGTCATAATAAATGGTGTCCAAGATGTTCCTTCAGAATTAGTTTTCTAAAACCCTATTATTACTGAATGAGTACATTCATGTGGGCTGTTCCAAAGGGACGAAGATTTTACCACCCACCTCAAAAGAAGCTTGAAATCCAAGGAACTTCTGAAGTCAGATCATACAAGACTCATGAACCTTGCCCCTGTKGTTGGCAGGTGGAAGTTCTTCCAGAGAACAGCACTGGAAAATGGCATTAGGTAGAAGTAGTAGAGCCTGAGGACAGAGCAAAGACAAACTGGAGGAGAGAGGACAGGCAGAACTATCAGTGACACACTGAAATCAATAGCTCTGTGAAGGGAAAACAGATATCCAGCAGAGCTTTTAATTGTCAAAAATTACAACTAMTCTTATGAAGACTAAAATATTACAGAAGGATGACTGAAGCTATAAAAACAAAAGGCTTACTTACAGTGGGTTTTTTTGCTAATTAATATTGCTACAATAAAATCATCAGGCAGATTAGGAGACCCCAGGAAAACAGCTGTAAAAGGCTAATGAGTTTGGTATCACTCAGAGTAACAAAAACCTAAAAGACATTCATACKTGATACTGACACAATATTTTGGGACAGCTTTTGTTTCCACTGTGGGGAATTAATGCTTGGCTTTATTAAATTCTGTGTAGATGGTATGGTTTGGATCTTTCAATGAGTAGAACTCTGTTCTGAGTCTCTCCAAGACATGCAGGATGTCAGTTCAATGCTTTCTGATTATTATCTTTCCCYTGTATGGAATCAAGTTTTACTACCTACTGCAAGACTTAAAATTTGGCTTTGATTTCATAAAAACAAAAGATAGATTATTTGAACAGATATTACTGCTTTTATTTGTGCTATTTCTTTTATTTGCTCAGAATGATAAATCAGAATATTTTGAAATAAATTTTCATGTATAGAATATAGAATTATAGAATAATAATAAATTTATATAGAATAAATGTGTGGCAGCTCATCTTCTTCTTGTGCTATCAAGGGTCCTGAGCCTCTTCCTGGTGGGCTGTCAATCTCTCTTACCATCACACCTTGTCATGGTCAGAGCTCACCTCTGGGGCAGCTCTTCCCCTCTGGGGCAGCAGTACTCTATCTTTGTTATGCTGCTGAGGTTAGAGGATTTATGAGAAGAATTCAGGTGCATCCCATTCTCCATCACTTTGCAGAACCTGGAGAGCAGCAGCTAGATACTGGCTCTCACTGCAAAGATAAGCTTGGGAAGTTCCCATCATGAAGGACAATATAGTATTTAAGCCAACAGTTATTTTACAGCTCCAGAACGTGCTCAAAGATGAAAGTCAGACTGAGCCAACACAAACAGGGGACAGACTGTGAAAGAGGTGCAATGACACAGAGTTACCCACTCTGCAGGAGGGTCAGACTATGGAGGAGCTGGTGAGGATCCTGATGACATRACAAGACTAATTACTGGMYCCAGCCTCTGAAACAAGCTGTGTAATTCTAATCAGATGGAGCAAGACGGGAAAGAGAAGGACATCATGCAGTTAAGAAAAGGATAGATCTCTTCAAAAAAGAAGAATACTGGGGGAAAAAACACAAACCCATATGGTGGAGCAGAATTACAATAGAACTGAGTCAAAAAAAGACCAAAAATTAAAAGAGTTTCTTGAAAAAGATGTCTTATCTTTCCAAGGGGATGACCACAGAGAGGATAGAAATGAATTGTACTTAAAGGAACTTCTGTAGCTGCATGGAAAATTTTACAAAATAATTTAGAGGACTTTTGTGTGTTTGATCTCAGAATGTGAGCACTATAAGGTATGCATAGTAGGATATTCTTACATGGTCTTTCTCATGGATTACTTCTTGCCCTCTCCTGAAAAGGGTAACATAACAATGACTACTACTACACCCTGGAAGCCTGAATAGATGTTAAGTCCTTTTCCAGTGCAAYGAATTCACTTGTTTACCAATTGCCCCACATGCACTTCTCACTTCCAGCAGCAAATTTAGAAACCATCTTCATCCCTGATCTTGCTCCATGATGGAGGTACTTGAGCTGCTTCAGAAAGAGCTGGTGTGCCTGCATTGTTCATCTGCCACAACACCAGTCAGACGCTGGCCTGATGCAGTGTGTTTCTGCTTACAGATAGTGTAATGCAGCTTAGATAATTAATCCAGATTCCCAGCAGTGCTGTGCACTTGAATTCTGAAGCCCACTCATTTGAAGGAGAGCAAGGTGACATTTCTACACACAACCACAAGTGGTCACAGATGTCTCTGACTCCTCTTAACACTGATGTCTCTTCATCTTGTAAGCACTGGGGAAGAGTCTGAGGTTGTCTGACCAGAACAAAATTCATCACACCAGATTTGAGGCGTCTAAAGTTGAGAGATTTATTTCATAATAAGTAACTCTTTCTTATAAGCTGAAAGTAAACAACATCTGGAGAGAGTGGTTCACCTGATCTGCTTCCAACACTAAGGATGAGATGAACTGAGATGAAATGTGGAGGAAGCCACAGAGGAAGGACAGAGATCAGATGTAGATCAGACTTCAGATGCTTGAATTAGATGATGACTCATCTCAACATCCGATTTCTATGTTCAATGAGGAAAAATAGGCACCTCCAGAAGGTAATTCACCCACCAACTGAGAAAGGTGCTTTTTCCCCTACATGCTGGAACTGTGACCCCAAAACCAGGTTTAAAATGGAAGACTGTATGTTGGATAGCTAAAAGAAGTCACATAACTTCAAGGGAAGGTGGTCACTTTTTTTTTTCTCTATAAAGGTTTATAACAGGAATCTAAGACTTTGTGTTTTTCTCAGGATTTCTACATTTATAAAATTTGCATGTTCAAATTAATAGTTTTACACTATAAACAACGTGCAAACTTTGCTAAATACAGATTGTTACTGTCTTTTATAACCTACATAATTGTAAACATAATGGCATTAGATCACTTTCCCTCCTTCATATCTTCTTATTCACCCATAATTCAAACTGTAATTCTGAAATAAAGTGAGCAGTAGAACAGTAAATTCCATCATAAACATTGTCAGAGTGACAAAAGATGCTGGAGTGCCCTGGTGATGAAAGATGGAAGGCAATAGTGAGCAGATACTCACACTCATGTCTCTAATGCAATATGATGGAATAAAAATCCAGCATCATTTTGTGGATGAGTACCCAGGGAACTTGTGAAACAGGAAAGAAGTGGCTTTTATCTACTGCACCTTCACTGCTTTCTTACTAAATATAAAAAAATTTCCAGRAAAGTGTTGTGAGAGGGGTTTCAAAGAAAAAGGGCTACAAAAAGGGTGTTAAGGAGTAAAGTGCAGTGTGGTAAAACCAGAGAAAACAACAGCAGCAACCTAAGTAAGAAAGGTATCAGCAGATGCACSAGAGATCCATCTGGTCTAGCATTGTGTCATATTATGCACATTTTTTCTGTGGGGCTTTCCACTCATGAAAACTAGCATGACCAGGCAATAAAATTGAAGAAACACGCATTCATAAGTTAGGACAACCCAAATCCTTCYCTGGGTACAAGCAACTGCTCTGTTATCTGCTGCCTAATGTGATTTCCTCCTGTCAAGGAGGTAGCAGTTTTTGTGATTTTCTTGTTTACTCTAGTGGATTTTGGGCTTTCTGCCCACTTTGTTCGAGGAAAATCAGTAGTTTCTCTACTGATATGAGACATGCATCAGCAGCTGGCTAACTTCTTTCTTGCTAGAAAACGAGCAGTACATCTCCACCTTTTGGTGTCACTGTGGTTAAAATCATCATCTTGCCCAAGGCACWAACACAGTCTGAAATATAATGGACAGGGTGAAGTTTTGGTGTATTTCCTGGAGACAGACTAAGATGCCAGATTTTCACTCAATAAAGACCAGAAACCATGAATGGCTTGAGGATAAATTGCCTAACTTTGTAAGCTGAAGTAAGTGGCAATAGTCTGATGGTCTAATTTGAAACCTATGCTTTTATTGATTAACTAATATTATGATAATATCAATATTATTTTGAATTTTTACGTCTGGGTTTGGAGATGTTTTGGGTGGGCAGGGAGGGTTGTTGTGTTTTTTGATTTGTTTTGTTTTGTTTCATTTTTCTGGAGTTGAAGAAGCTGGAATGTTCTCCAAACTGAAAACCTGAGATTGACAATAGGATGAGGTTGATAAGCACTTAAAGAAGAGAAGAATGAACAACTGCTCTGGGAGGAGACTAAAAATCAAGTTTCTGAGAATAGTTTCTTCCATATTGCTACAGAACATAAATATTTCCCAAACAGGACCCRTACTGGAAAAAAGCCAGAAACACCGCCTTCAAATATTTACAGAAACGGGTATCTTAGCAATCTAAAGTCATTGACCTTTTTCTCAATATAGCAAATGGAGTGTCTATATAAGCATTTAAGACTTAAGTGTCTTGGAAGATATGCCTAGACTTAAATATGATTATTGGTGTAAAGAATCACCAAATCATTATAATGCACTCATTTATATAAATGTCATGTCACACGGTTTATGGTAAACTGTGAAAGGAAGCCACATAAAACATATGACCAGACAATCACTTCCAAAGTATTGCTAACACAGAACTGATGAATTGCACTGGAAAGAACAAGAAAAAAACTTGTTACAGAAAGAKATGCCACAGCAATGTATGCATATAAATGCCGGTGAATGTAAAGGACCAAGAGAAKGTATGTCTGGGATTGGATTAATCTGGTTTGATCTTGTTGTCTAATTTCGATCTCTCCTAGTTCCTGTTGGTGCTGACAGAGATCTATTAAACAAGCAATGGTATATACATGGTGTTTTATRGAGTGGCTGTTTCAGACTGCAGCGAGGTCCTCTTGCCATTGATAGTTTGCTATTGACTAGGTTGGAGTCAGGCCAATTGCTCACATGTAGGCTTCACCTTGTAGCTCACCAGGTTAGGAGGAGATGAAAATAAAGAGGAAAGGGAAAGGCATGGGCTGATAAAGTTATATTATAGAAATAGGGTAAAAGAATCAAAATATATTAAAAAAATACTTGCAATTAACTATGCTGGTGGAAAATGAATGTGCYTCTTCATTTGACAACTGTCTGGAATGCCAACTTCATTTTACCCACCAATTTCAAYAGAGATGTGATTATATGGCTAGCTTAGCCATCAACTTCTTATACAATTTTACACTTATATGATGTGCACAATTACATTTTATATAATTATAATTAGATAATTTTGTATTTCTTTTTTGTCATTGGCTATATTTTTATTAAAAATGAAGTAGTATCACAGCTTCATAAATCTCAGGAACTGTTCTTCATTTGATTCGCTTTTTAGTATGCCAACACATTAAAACTTTATGCATTTTTTGTTGCAATTCAAAAAGGAAATAGGCTCTTGAATGACTTAATAAAATTAAATAAATCATAATTGCATCATTAGGCTGCAGAGTAGATGAGTATTATGAAGGCAACTTATCTTCTAAAGATAACRTTTSCTTGYTAAAARTTGAGATTTCAGAAACCAAATTCAGACATCCCCAGGTGGCTGATTGATGACCAGYAATTTTCCTGCAMRTTCTATGAATYATGGAATCATACAGTRGTTTGGGTTGGAAGGGCCCTTAGAGATCATTTAGTTCCATCCACTAGACCAGGTCACTCAAAGCCCCATTCAACCTGGCTTYGAACACTCCCAGGGATGAGATATTCACAACTTCTCTGCAGACRCCACTGTTKAACCTGGTTAAGGTTAAAAAGATCACATATCTTTTAAAATTATGTTGCAACACAGTTCATTTTTCTACTGTCCTGCCTGTAGTCAAAGTGAATTSTGTGTCCATGTACCAAATTTTGTATCATGGGATGAGGACTACAGATGAAGTSAGATCTGCCTAGTAAAGACCTCAGTATCCATCACCATTCCAAACTCTGTCTAAGCTACAAAATAGTGTGGTCCCAAAGGATCCTATCTGTAGAACGAGATAGGTGGTGTGGAGGATCTGATATCTGTACTGTACACTTTCCTCCATAGAGTGGCTTTAGTCTCAGCCCAGACTCAGGGACTGTCAACAGCTGAAAAGCATTCGGTACATTTTGGGAGTACATCTCCTATTTAACACATCTGAAAAGAATCCGCCTTCAGGCTTGTGAGACTTGTCCATGAAACACAGTGAGAAGGATGGCCAGGAGATCAGTTTCAAAGCACACYCCTGACTGAGCTAATATTCTAATACACATATACCCACAAAAGACAAGAGTTACACCAAGAATGAACCTGGCCAGTGAGCGCCTCAGCTTCTACAGATGTCAGAGAGGCTGGAWGGGACTTAGGTCATAGGTTTAAGCTCAGACATCTACCCGTTGTCAGAGTCTGGTTTAAGTAGCCTCCATTCCTGAGGTGTAAGGTGAATTTGACAGTACATCTCCCTGTTCAAGGGAAATTGTGAACATGAGGAAAAAGACTGTGAAGTAAGTACTTAAGAGGTTATGGTGATGAAAAATAAAGTTACACTGTCTAATAATCTTTTGTAATACAGGAAAGAAAATATATTTCTATAAAGAAAATGCTTCATAATTTTTAAAAGCCTTTCCACTGAAACATTCAAGGACTAATTAGCCAGGGGAAAAAAAGACCAAAAGGTAAATTACCTGTGGGGGAAAGCCTATGCAAAGATGCAGAGCAATGTTTGCTGTGTTGCAGATCACARGGAAGAGCTGCATGAGGCACCAGCTTTGAGCAGCACCAGTGTGAGGCYATGCTACTGCTCCCCTGTGCCTGGCTGTTCTGGAAGTCCCACATACACACCGACAATTGCCCACTGCAACAGGCATGAGAACACAGTGCAGAAAACTGTTTATTCATGCCCTGCAAGAAGTGCATTTTCTTCGGAAAATTGTCAGTAAGGTCTCAACTATGGAAAATAAATTTCCAATTCACTTTCTTCCAAGTGGCTGTTTTACTTTCTCCTGCATGGAAATATAGCATCTGGCCCTAGTTAACAATTGCAACAGTTTGAACAGCATACAGAAGGGCAAGGGACCAGACATTATTTTACACGTTCTGTGAATAATAAGACTTTTAAGAGAGTTTTCTTGCAAATGATATATCAACAACAAGCAGGATTTAATTCCTTGATTTATCAAAGTTACATTTACAGATCATACAAGTCAAAAACTTAATTCTGCTGGAATTGTTTCTCTTACTGAGGTATTTTGGAAAGCAATGTGCCCTTCACTCAGAGATTAAAACAGACAACCTCTCTGTTAATTTAAATTTACCATACTCATTTGCTAGGCTATCACTTGTTTTCATTTTTCTAGACACRCAGCTATTGTTCACCAGCCTGTGCACTTGAACTGCAGATTTTGTCTGCATGAAACCCATAATTCAAATCACAACAGAATGCAAGAGCCCATTTGGAAAATGATGCCCATCAGGAAGAGATTCATTTCTCTGCATGAATTTTTGGCAACAYGCTATTCTTCATAATTTGTACTGCAACTGTTCTCATTTACTGGCACTACAGGTGTACCTTTGTGTTTTCATTTTTAACTGTAGGTGATTAAGGAAGAAAAAAATTCCCTCAGTGATGTTGCCTATCCCATATTTGTCAGATTTCCTAGTAATTGACTTACAGCTTTTTCAGTCTGAGTCAGCTTGACTATTGGATTAATGAGAAAATTWAGCACCACCAACCCTAGGTCTTGAAAAGATCRTCAAACTGCTATTTGGATGAGGAGTGATTACTATGATGTACAATTGAATGTCCAAACCAAATACAATACCTTCACAGCTAATAACCTGTATGACATACAGGCAAAAACACATACATTTGCAAGAGTGAGACTTCATTACTAAAAAACTTCTCTATCCCCCTCGTCTCCTTTAAACAGAGTTATTTAAAGRTTCTGTGCAGGTTKATTTAGCCACATTTCTTCAGTGTTTATTCTCAGAGGTTCTATATTTGAAAATAATGGACATACATCAGAAAGAACTTTTCCTTGTGTTTCATACCAAGAAAAAAAAAAGAATATGGAACTAAAGAAATACTTTTAAAACTGATTCCTAGTACTTTATTCAAATGGTGTAGTGGACAATCAAAAAGCCAAATTCAAAYGGCATGCCAGCATGGGGGGAATTACCAAGTTACTCACAAACACTGAAARTAGGGGACTCCACTGTTGAATGTATGTCTACAGGTTCTAGCAAAGACAGAGTCTCAGGATGATGAGAAAAAATGCAGACCACTTTTTTTTCTCTGGAGGTCTTCTAACCAAAAATATAAACAAGTATTTAAACTACTTTTGATTCCGTTATTATRGGTGCTTACAGTAAAGCAACAAATATCTCTCCATATATTCTCATTGCTTAAATATRGAGCTCTTGAGATCTACCAGTGGGAAAAAAAATTTACAACTGGACATGTATCAGCAAATGTGAATTGGCATCTTAAATAAATGCTGACACAGCTATATTGACTAATTACAATCACCTGGGTGGGGGGGGGGAATGTCATGTCTTGTGAATAGATCATGATCCTACCCATGCCAGATACCTCCTGCTGAAAAYCTGTGTTCACTTAAAACCATTTTCTCTTGAAAAGGACAGATGTTCCAGATCAGTGCATTTACACAAGAGAAGAAAACCATAAAAAGGAACTCAGTCCTCAGAGAAATGCAGGCTAGATGTTGAGTAGGGGAAAGATAATTCAGACCTACATCCCAACTACGCTTTCTTAAAACTTACTTGGATATTTCATTTAAAGCAGAAGGTTCATTGAATCACATACCATTTCCATGTTCTCTTTACATCTTTTTTTTTTTTTTCCCCGTCTTGGTGGAAATGAAATGGAAATATGAGCAGCAAATTACCTTGAGAGAAATAATGCACTGGAATGCACTTAAAGCAATGATTTTACAATAACTTGCAAGTATTGTAAGTATTCATATTTGCAGCTAAGTCACAGGTTATGTGAAGGAAGGTTTGAGGGAAGCATGGGTAAGTCCATCTGGATACGTGTGTGTGCGACCACGCCATGCTAGCTGGCTTGGAAGCACAGTGACATGTAAGTGCAGCCACACTGGATTTGGGGCTTCAGCTGACTCCCCTTCACAGCACTGTGCCATACATTTTCTTGTCCTTGGGAAGGTTCAGGAATTTAGGGGGAGATGCAGCAACACAGCTTTGATAGCCTTTTACACAGCCAGAGCTGCAGTTCCTGATGGAGCTTTGAGCAAGTTCAGACAACCTGATTGGCAGCATTGGAGAGTGGGATTCAGTTTTCTACCTGCCTAACCATGCCTGGCCTCCAGCAGGCCACTTTGGACACCTTGCTGGGGCTGTGGCATCTGTGCAGGGTTGGGAAGTCTAACACAAGAGATGCTTTGCCTTTAGAGTGGCAGCTGGAGGACAAAGGGCTTTTCCCACGGCACCTAAGTGGCATTAAAGATCTAGGACTGGATTTTGGAATCCTTCCCAAAGTGTCAGAGTGCTTCAGAATAGTGGCTTGCTTCAAAATAGAACTCAGAACTAGCAGAAGAATTGGAGAAATAAAACACCCTTAGAGTGCACTTTTTAACTTGCAGTTTTGTCCTTCTGTTAGTATCATGATTGTGGGAAATGCCAACTTTTAAGAACATGTTGTTTTGTCCTATTAATCTTATCTTCTAAAACACAGGTTTTATTTTAAAATGTTGAGAAACAGAAAAACAACATTAATAAAGGCTGTTTTATTTGTGTTTTCTTTTGCCAACCTTCCCTCATTAATTTTGTACTATTCCCTTCACATTTACAAATAATTCATGGAATGTTTGAGAAATCTCATTGTATATTTTAGCCTGGGGCCCAGTGGRCAGAACATGCTTGAGCAAGGCATTGAACTTTGGTTTTCTGATTCATAATGAATTGCTATAACTACTAGGCTGTAGTAGGAAAGGGGATATGTAGCCCCTGCCACTTGAAGCAGTGTGTCTTATTCATTAAAAAACTTCTTGTAGCATCTGGCTCTTAGGAGGAAATTCAGGCTCTGGACTCTATATGAACAGAGTTTAATACTCCTTATCTAGGGWCCAAAATGTGAAGCTTAGTCAAGTTTATAGCCCAGATATTTTGCAGTCTCAAATACTGAGCTCATCCCACGAAGTCAGGCAGGACTGTTTGCTGACAGCACAGTCCAATAACAGGAGCMCAGGCAGTGAAGGCAATGTGCAGTTTTACCTCCCTTCAACAAACTTATGATCTTTACTGGACTGACTCCAAATCCTCAGCAAGGGTCGGTCTTGTACCCATTAAAATGAATGGAAGTTTTCCCACTGAAATCAATATAATGAGAATCAAAGTCATTCACATTAAGTACAATTCCCAGAGATTTAAGAGCCCATCATTTTATACTGACTGCTTATCAGTCAGTATAAGAAATGGACCTCATTATGGAAAAAAGCTGCATTGAGCTTTGCATTTTCAAAGCATGGCTTAAATATGAACCAATTAACTTCAAAGTTTTCACCTGATGCAGTGACAAATCACGCTGACAAACATGCTAGTGCTAGTTATGAATCTCCCTAAGCCAGTCTCCATGCCTAGGAGTTAAGTCTATAAAAAAGTTTTGAAAGAACCAAAGTTCTTCAGTCATGTTTTAGAAGGGAGCATGAATCACTTATACAGAGAAAAATAATGAAAGGATTTTACTCAGAAAGGTATTTGCCTTTATGTACCTTGATGTTAAAGCACCAGTAAGTTTATATGCTGCTAAGAGAAGTGAAGAGAATGGGCTGGTCTCTGAGGACATAAAAGAAGCTTTTTCTTGCTCTCCCATGGCTGCCAGAARTTTTGTGACTGATATTTTTTTAAATAAAAAAAGAAGGAGAAGTAGTCTACAGTTATCTCCAGGTGTTTTTTTTTCTCATTTGATTTTTAAAATATTTCATGTGTAAAACATCTTGTACACTGCTTTTAATGTTGAATCTTCAGACTGGTTTTTTTGCACRTGTCCTCAAAATGTCACCTTCTTTAATGTGGAATGAATGTCCCTGACCATTCCTTGCTTTTCTCAAAGTTTTGGAAAATGGATCGGCAAGAAGTAACTTCAGTRTATTCAGAAAACCAAACTGTAAGAACCAAGAACAGACAGACATTTTTGAAAGCAAAACAAAACAACACTCTAAAAAAAAAAATTCAGTCCAACTCCTTGCTCCTTGCAGGATCCCCTAAAACTAAAACTKGGGCCCATGTGGTCCTTGMACTCTGACAMTMTTGGTGTTGTGACCACTTCCCTTGGAAGCCAGTTCCAGTGACCAACCACACTGTGTGAAGAACCTTTTCTGTGCATTGTGTTTGACCAACCCCATGCAGCTTCACACCCTTTCCATGTGTCCTGTCATCATTCACCAGACAGAGGAGATCAGCACTTGCTGATCAACACACTGACAACCTCGAGGAAGCTGCACACTTGTGATGAGGCCACCTCTCAGTCTTCTAAGTTTAAAAAACCAAGTGACCTTAGCGACTTCTCCAAAGTCTTTACCTTGAGGCCTTTCACTATCTTTGTTGTGCTCTGGACACAGTCTAAGAGCTTTTTATTCCTCTTTATGGAGGCTCCCAAAGCTGCACATCACTCTTGAGACTGGCGCCACATGAGTTCCACAGCCTGGGTCATGGTAGCCATCCAGTCAGGGAGGCAAGGCATCCTTCACCCCTCTTAAGTACCTGTAAGAYCACTTCTGGAGAGCTTTGTGCAGTTTGGGGCTCCACTGTGCAAGAAAGATCCTTTCATACTGGGAATAATGCAGTGGAGGCCATCAGGATGGCCAGAGGCTGAAGCACACAACAAATGAGAGGAGGCTGAGGAACCTGTTCATAGTGGAGAAGAGACTGTTTCCTGAAACTTATTATTGCTTTTGCTGATTTCATAGGAAAGGGAAGAGACAAAATTTCCCAAAGAGGYTGTTGAATTTCCATCCCTGGTGATATTTAAACTGCAGCTGGACACAACCCTAAGCAATATGGACTGACTGGACCTTCTTTGGTGTTGGACTAGAGGATCTCCAAGGTTTCCCTCCAACCTGAATTATTCTGTATGCTATGAAAAGAGGGCATAAAAMCTGTGAGATCTGGAGCACATCCTTCCCCTGAGAATAATACTGGATAGAGTAAACTCYTGTATCATTTTGCCTACTTTTAGTGTGCATCCTCTTCTGTGACAATTCAGATTCTCTGGTGAACAAGCAGTTTGCAATGAAAACTAGTTTCAATGCTCCTGTGCTTCTAGCATTAATTCCTTTTTTTCCCCCACTTTGCTTTATCTCATTTTCATTGTGTGCAGTTATTTTTGCACTTCCATAAAAACAAACATGTTTACCGAGGTATGACTTCCAGTTTTAGGCCTCTCTCACCCAGCATCTTAAAGACCCAAATAAGCTGCCAAGTGGCAAATGGACCAAAAGAAAGAAACGTTTATGTATAGAGAGATAAGGCAAATGAGAGGGAGCACAGGTATTATTACATGATAAGTTCTGAATAGCACCCACAAAAGCAGACTGAAAAAAACAGAGCATGTTCTCATTACCAGAAAAGGAATGATAATTTTATATTGAAGAGCAGAACAACAAAAAAAAGAAAAAGAGGGGTCCTTTAATTTTACATTTCAATATGTCTCAAAAAAAGATGTGACATAGAAAACCTGGAGCATTTTTGTTCCTGAAATTTTAGCTTGCAATGCCATTACCATGAATATCTTAATCTTTCTAAATGATCATTGTCTTCTTAATATTCCTTTGCATAATACACCATCAAAATTTAAATTCTAGAGCAAAACTTTTAGCTGTGAAGCATTTTCCTGCTGGATGTCATCATCTACAGTCTGTATACACATCATTTTCCTGCTTCTTTCTCTCTTGCAGATGTGTAGGTGAACTGTAGTAATTCTTTGCAAAGAGTGATGCTTTTCTACTCAAAAAAAATCTTATTTTCTCCCCTCAGCCATCCCAAGAGAAGCTAAAAACTGTAGATTAATATAATTTGACTTTGTTCTTCAAGTAGCTTCAGACATTTTAGAGTCTGGAGGTGCCACCAGGCTCACTCTGTCTTGGAGACAAGGCTCTTATATCCCATTCTTGTGTCTCCAAATTAAATACTGCAGTCTGTATTTAACTAAACTATTTCCTCCAAAGAAAAAGAGCTTGATCTTCAAGTCAATTTCTTTTGGTAATTTTATCTTTCTATTAAAAGTTTACACATGTCTTCTTATTCAAATATGTCTGATACCAGCTTTTGGATACTAATATTTTCTATTCCCTGTGAGATGAAACAATATTTTAATATATAACATTTTTCTTCCTGGGGCAGGTCTTAAATATTACAATCAAATCATCTTTTGATCTCCTTTATGGCAATTTTTTTTCACTGTCATTACTTTGCACTCCTTTCTAAGAATCTCACCCTAACTTTTTTTCTTTTTCARCCTCTTGAACATTTTGTGTTTGACATTCTTCATTTCCTCATTGTATTTGACTTCAGAAGAGGAGATWTTTTTGGTCTTACATTATATACCAAAAAGACTGTTTCCATGTTCTTTTTCATTTCTTTTTAGGTATCATTATGAAGATCACATCAATTCTTCACTCAKAACATTATACAGTGGTGCTGCCTTTACTCTCTGGGGAGTCTTCTGGGAACACTTACTTTCTACAGTATATAATATATATATATTTATAATAAGCATATGTAAAATGATATGCATTCCTTCACAACATCCACAGAATGCTTTGGCAGTGATATTATATCTGCTTCCTGATGAAGCATGAAAATTTGAGTTTGTGATGTTTAGCAGCTGSAACTGTCATCAARTATCATCAGGTCAYGGACACTGGTATCGAGCAGCTACCAATCCCTAGTGARGTAGTGAATTTACCTTTACCCTTCAAAAGAAGGTCTGKAAGAGCTACCTTTTGTTGTATCCAATATGTTTTGGACATGAAATGTGATCTTTGTCTTTTAGAAATTGATAAGAACTCTGGGCTAAACACAATTTTTTTACTTGTCTCCAAATTGAAACTTCGGATGAAGTCCATGTAATTTCTTGCCATGCCTTACAAAGGGACAGTGAATCTGATGTCTGATTTATATTTATAGAAATATATTTATATATTTGCTGKGCTCCAGTACACTCCTACTATGAAAGAAGAGCCTAGTAATTTACAAGCTCCACATCCCTACATAGGCAACAAAAATAACTGGCTCTATTTTAAAGCTTAAGACTTTCACTGCTTAACCTAGTGATTGGTATAAAGCACACATTCTCTAAAAGACAAAGAAATCCACAGCAGTAAATTTAGGGCTAGGAGAACACACTGCATCCTTCCCAGCAAAGTCACTGAGATATCTGTGACTTATTTATGCACTATCAAGGGACAGCAGTGGGCAGATTAATCTGAACATTGCTTACATTCCTCTGGCATTCCAATTGACCTTGCTCACCTCTGGAGCACCCCTGAGACTCCTTGTTATCTGTTAAATCCTCCATTCATCCTTCCCACCCTGGTGCTAATTGTTGTGGGCTGCAGTGGGTTGGCATTGGGSGTTGGAGTCACCTCGTCTCACTGTTCAAAGCCTGCTGTGTCAATGCCCACAGGTGAGTGTGCCTTCCCAGGCTCAGTTTGGAGTCACTGGAACTTGGTTACTCTGACTTATTTTAAATATCCATGTTGAGGCATTAAAAGGCACACAGAAAAGCCTGCCTCTCTCTGTGGATAGTAAGCCCAGGACATGAAAACCTACAGTGTAAATCTGGACATGTGGCTAGGTGAGCCCCACACACACAGCGGGTCTGGCTCTAATTGTGCTGGTTGCAAGGCTGCAGCCTGTCCCCTGCCCGTGGTGATAACGGGCATGGCAGGAAGAGAAACACAGAAGAGGATGTTTTGCTTTGAAATACTGACTAAATGCAAGAAGTGGGTCAAAACAAGCCAGTACTGGTGCATTCTCAGTGGGAAATGAAACTATTGTAAGTCATAGCAAAAGTCCTCTCAGCTACTGAAACCAAAGGATGTTCAGTTTTCAGTTTCAATWAGAGGCAATATTTTCAGCTGCATGTTTTTATTCAGGTAAAAGTGTGGGCTGGTTTTCTGTTCAGAATAAAARCCCCCAACTTTTGACTGATTTATTTAAATGTTAACATTTAAAATCCAAATTCTCTATCTGTGCAAGAATGCTTTTATATATTTCCAAAATGTCTTTGAAATAATTCAGAAGGCAGCAACACAGCTAGACATACTATTCAAGCTTGAATTATTCAGTTAGTTCTTGGCAAACTGTAAAACAATMGATATCAGTGAAAAGAGCACATTGCCAGCATTTATTATTGCATAATCATTGAATCTTCAAACATTTTTTTGTTCAGAAGGGAAAGGTAAGTTATGCCATGATCCTGCTCACATGGGCCCTGTTTTCCATGTCAAACAGTCTGGACAATGTCAGCAGGTAAGACAGAAAGGAGATAGGAAATGATGCATGTGTGCATGCAGTGTGTGGGTCTAACATCCTCAATGTGCAGAGGGAATAGTGCTGAAGAGGAAAATTACTTCAGGGAGTCATTCAATGACAGCAGTGAGTTGCACAGACACTTTTGAAATTTGCTTGAAAATTAACAAAAAAGAAGTATAAAGTATTTGTATCTTAGGAGAGAGGGCGTGGAGTGGGAACAGAACACCAGTGTGGCCCTGTGGCTGCATAGCTCCTGCCAGGCAGATCCCCTGGGCACAGGGGATGGGGATGCAGAGAGCACCCAGAGGGGGTGACTGTGTGGGTGGAGTGCAGGGGAACCCACACCCCAGGATGTACTGGGGGACCTGGGGAGGTTCCCCACAGTGGAGTGCTGGGAGCAGTGAGGCTGGCATGCAGTCACAGCAGCCACATCTCTCATGTGCAAGCCTATCTGAGATCAGAACTTCTTGGGATCAGCTACAGAAGGGCAATTTTAGAAACTTGTAGGCTACCTTAATATTTTGTAACTGTCAATTTTTTTTTCTCTTACATTGCCAATATTGATTCTGAATAGATGGTTCATGGATTTTATGACAATGATCTTCCATCAATAAATGAATACATGGTTTCAACAAACTACTTCAAATCATGGGAAATTATGTTCACAGCTTTTATTGTGGCATCAGGAAGGTTTGCAAGTAAACATTTCAGTCTATACTGCCATCTTTACAGAGTTTTTGTGAGCTGTTTCAAAATAAAACTCTTAGACTTAGCACATGAGGTCTTTAAAAAATACAAAAATAAGCAAAAAAATTCATTAGATTTCCAAGCTCACTAACCCTGCATCTGACACTGCCCACAGAGAAAGAGAGTGGGCTGCAGATGAAATGCGGGCATGCAAGGGCACATTTACAAAGGACTGGAGGAAGGTAACTCTAATCTATCTTTYTGCCTGGTGCTTCTCTGGGAGCATTTCATACAACCAAGCATTGCCCAGATTCCTAAGGACCCCAGGAAGTATTTCTCCCCAGACACACTTGATGTGTCACCTTGAATGACCCCTTCCAGCAAGCCTGGTCTGCTATCACTGTGATCTTKTCATCTACAAAAATGATCTGCAAAAGCAACTGGAAGTGGTTGAGCACAGTTTTTTGCTATATTGGAAGAACCTGGTTTGGTGAACTCATAAGCATTTGGGATAAGGAGGACCCAGGCACAGAACATTTCTGGTGTTTCTGTACAGTTGCAACATTCTCCTGTGCTGAATAACTTGTAAGCAGAATTTCTCTCTTTCAGTAAAGCACCATTAACTGCCAGTGCTTTAACACTGTAGTTATATTTTTTTCACATTTTCCTTTTTTTCCCCCATTTCTTTTGTGACAGTAATTGATTTTGAAAGAAAAATTGATGACAGTAGGACCTGTCTGGTCCTCCAGGTATCTCTATAATAGACATAAGTGCACAGCCAGCAGCTACTTCAGCACCTCACAGATACATTAACTGGTAACAGCCAGTGTTTTTTCCCCAGCCTTTTCTGGGAAAAAGATATGCTATCACTAATGGAATAAATATATACATATATATGTGTGTGTGTGTGTGTGTATAAATACAGGAAAATTATAGCAGAGAAGAAGCTCAGTACTATATAATTGGAATTTTCAGAGGGAAAGACTTGTGTCTTGTCTGGCACTATTCTGGCACATCTAACCTGCAAGACCATGTGAGAGCTGTTAAAAAAGACTTCCTTAGAGACAAGTCCAACAGCCTCTCGTGGTGTTTCTCTTCTTCATGTGCAGCCCTGAATGAAAACTCCAGTCTTTCATAGCAGAGTATGTTGGTGCACAATCCCTGTATGGACAATACCCACCAAATAGGCACAGAAATTAGTAACTGATCCCTGCATTTAGTCAGCCAAATGTAAGCTTTTTTTTCTGTTTGGAGCATGTTTCTTCATTCTCCTTCTATGAGTATTTCCATTAAAGTAGTTGCAAGACCATGGCTGTCTGCCTCCTTTCAAACATGTACCTATGCTGTTCCCAGCCTCCCTACTCCTGGAGATTCCCAGGTTCATTTCAATCACTACAGCAGGATGTCACCTGTAAGTTTGATTGTTATCATCCGGAGTAAAAATTTATGGCTTTGATTTTACGTGTTCCCTGTAGAAAAAGGAGGCTTCCAGGCCTGGGCAGCATGGTCTGTACAAGCACACCAGCTTCTGCTCTGATGGAAATCAGAAAATCCTCTTGGTATCAGTGGTGCAAAATTCGGCAGAAATACACTGCACAATTTATAGCAATATTTTCTTTTGTGACTGTCTGGGTTTTCTGTTACAGGTAAATTCTGCAGGTGATGTAATCCTGACTGTCAAATTAAAAAAAAAAAAGAGAATGACTTTGGGAAAAGTTGTTGAGCTACTTATCTACACCATGGAGAGCAGGAGATGGGCTAAGACATGCAAACTGGGGCACTGATGCAAACTGGGGCTCAGCTGCAGGAGGGTTTTGAACCAAGAGATGTTTAGTATTCAGATGCTAAGTTACTAATATGCAAGTCTCCTCGAGGCAGGAGATTAGKATGTCAAAACCTGACAATCCAGACAATTAAAAGCTTCTGTAATGGAGCCCATGAAGTAAGAGGAAGGAGCAAATAGGGAGACAAAAGGGAGGAGAAAGATTTAATTATTTCTTCAGGGAAATTAGTTTCCATTATAATTTTTTGTATTTTTGCCAATTTCTGGTTGACAAATGCATGCCCAGAAAGCAGGAATTTWAAAAAATCTGTATGACAACATTCCTTTCAATGACTATGAATTTAATATTAACTCCTTGTGGGCCCTAGTAAAAGTTCTAAATAAATAACCTTAAATAAGTCTGTAAGGTAAAATAGCTGCATCTGGATTGGGAAAAAGAGTGCAATTCCTGATACATGAGAGGAGTCACAGCACTGCCTCAATTATCACAGTGGCTGTCCAACAAATSCTTGCAAAAGGTTTCACCTTGAGACACATTTGCAAGTTCCTTAGAATCAGGTTTGAATGTCTCCTAAAAGTTTTGTGAAATGGAAGTCTCAGCTAATTTTCCTCACTTCCATAAAGCCCCCTGTGACCTGACAAGTATTCCACTGCTGACTTAAATGAAGGAAAGGTGTTATCGAGATACTTCCCCACAGATTTACAGTGAAATCTCTTTTTTTTTTTCTTAGCATGCAGTGTTTGGGTCTATTTTTTTGGGGTTTTTTTTTTCGGTCAGAACTTACATTATTTTTCTCATCTAATGTCTGTTTGGTGCTCCTTCTTCCAAACTATTTAATCTGGATTTTGCTATTTGACTTGAGGTTGCTTTTCCAATGTCCTCACAGTCCTGCAGATCCCCACCAGATGTCTCAGTTCCTCCCTGCTGACCTCTTGGGTGAACAGGCTCAACATCATGGGCAGTCTTCCACTTCCTCTCACCCTCTGAYTGYAGCCTTTCCACTCTGTTCAAAGGACTTGAATAGACCCAGAACCACCTACTTGTATGATGTCTGCAATGGGGTTTCAGTCTCAGTCCCCCCAACACATTTTCCACATAGCTGAGGGGTTTCAGCAGAAGTGAAGAGMATACTCCATTCTAAGTACCAAGCTGTCTGAAAACAAGGCTCTTCTCCTGGAGTGTGAGCACAGGAGGAAGGAAGATGTGTGCTGTGGGGGTGAAGTTTCAGCTGAGCTGAAGTTGTTCTCATGGTTCCCTTTCCTCCTAGTGAATTATTTAGCCTTGTGGCTAATGAAAAATTCATTGCTTTTTGTTGATGTAACTAACAGTGGGGCCTGACTCCTATCTTATTACCAGATTCAAAAGTTTATAGATTATAGATTTTTGTATTTCATTTCAGCCTTGTTTTTCTCCATTTCTCATAATTAAGAAAAGAGAAATATTAGGACAAGGGTAAAAGACTCATCCAGCAGTAGTTACCTTTCTCTGACAAATTTTGTCATGTACTARCTACACCCATAGCAAATATTATGTAGGGAAAAAAAAAGCTCCAAACCAAACACAAATCTGGGASCTGGRAAAAGACTGTTTATGTATTCTTTTATTTATGTACTTATTTCAAGACCATTACTCCCCAAAATGGCAAARTCAATTTTCTGAGATGGGATTCTCAAACAGAAAAGAAGAATAATTAAAGATGAGGGATTCTGTAGTGGAAATTAAAATTTATCATTAACCATGCTTAGTGGGCCTTTATGGATCAYACTGCTTGGACTACATCCATAATACTATTATGGATTGCCATTACTCTTTCCTGGTCCAGGTTAAGGTCATCAAGCTGGGTGACAGGACAGAATCAGGTATATGTATGCCCACTTGCCTCATGRTGKTGGTTCATACAAGGAGGAAAGCCTYMTGTCAGGGCTGATGTAGGTGCAAAGGGATGCTTCAGGAGATACCYGCATGGCAGAACATATATAAACTGCACAGATAAACTTTCTTGAATGGAGCARAATATACATGCTGCCAACAGTTAAATTCCAGCTGTGGAAGAAGTAGGTCATTGCATTTTTAACTATGGACTCCTTCCCCAAAGTAAAAGTGGATTAGCTGAGTTAAGAACAAGTTTAACTCTTTCATTCAAGTCACACATCAGCAAGGGATCTGTGTGCACTTGGTTGACGCAGTGTCACAGCAGTGCTAAGCTGCATGTTTGATTGTCAGTGGTGCTCCTGAGGTACAGATGGAAAGTAAGAGCTTGCAATGTGTCAGACAGTGAGGCAAAGGACATGAGAATGGAAAATTGAAGTGGAAATGTCAGTGGGTGTCTTGCTTGTACGAAGGCCTCAGCCCCTCAGGAACTTTCATAGTAGTTGTTTTCATAGAAGAAAACAACTGGGGAAAATTACAATTGGCATAAAAACTCTAGTACTAACAAAAGGAAAAAAGTAGTAAAATACACAACAAATAGTCAGTTTTCCAGCCTTGTATAGAACACTGCTTTGGCCATCTTAGACCAGATACCACAGGGAGAAGAAACATCAGTGGAGAATGGCACAGACATTTAAATTTAAACTACAAGTTTTGACTTTTTGGCATGGTCCTCATTCACTAGACCTTTCAAGCAAAACAAGATCCCACATACTGCTATGCTAACATCTCCCCCTTCCCAAATTWTTTTAATGTCTAAGTAAGACGTCAGAAGTTGTTTCATATCCTTGTGTGGTCACTAAAGTGAGACAGTGAGCAGCTGAAGCAAGTGGGACTGAATCCTCTTCTGGTCTCTTCACTTTTGGCGTGCCATAATCTACTGGAGACAGGCTCAGCATGGCCTGTCCTACCCAGGCTTAAACTGAATTCCTGTTATATTGTGGCAGAACCTTGAAAAACAAACTGGTTACCACAGGTGGATCTCGAAGCAGATCTTTCCTAAATGGACATTTTTCTCTAGCCTGGAGAAGGTGCCACATAGCCATTGAATTGCTGAGCTGTGGGATCAGCACTRACTGTGCCTGGTGTAGGAGCTGCCTCTCTTAACACGTTGCTATTTTTCAATCTCAAGAGTGATGTACCTAAGTCACRTACACATAATTGTATTTCAGCTTTTACTGTAGCATATAAATCCCTTTGTTAGGGCCATACCTTTGGAGTTTAAGTGTAATTGATTTCAAATGGTATTTAGGATCCCAATAGACTATTGAAAATTTTAAATTTTTTAACTAAACTTGTTTAGTTTCCTTGAAAATGTTACCATCAAATGTGTCTGGTGAASTCAATAGAATTTGCCAAGCCAACACAGGTCAAAAATCAGATCAGAAACAAAGGTGTCAGTGGATCCTCACTTTTTAAGTTTACTATTTAAAGTTTTGCTTCCCTAAAGGGAAAATACCAAAGAAAAGTCACGTGCAACAATTATTATATTATTTTTAATTTTTTTTTTTAACATTACAATGGCACTCATGCTTTTTCTTTTTATCAGTTCCTGACTGCTGTACTTGCACACTCATTGGGGACTGAGGCTGTTAAGGTCTCCTCACTTATTTACAGATATTGCCAGGTCTGGAAAAAATTAAGTTTTCGTTGCAAAGAAATACCTTTAATATATCTCTTCATAATGTCCACTTAGGTACAGCTTCATTTTAAGTGTCAGAGTTTATTTTAACAGGCATCAGATAGGRAAGGGAAGATTCACAGTTAKCAGGCAGCCCTTGGAAGGAATAAAGGAAATCCAGAAACATTGGCAGTATGAATCTTTCATATTGCATCTTGCTGGCCAACCACATTGACTGAATGTTTTGGTTTCCTGATGAAGAAAGCCTTTTTCTCATCTTCTCTTTGAATGTACAACCACTCACCAGATTGCAGCTGTGTGTGTGCAACTGTCTGTACCTCCACAGCTCCTAAAAAAATTATCCAGGAAGCAGCAACAGGGAGAAATGTAAAAACCTTTATAAGAAGCTAAATTTGCTTAGCCTCAAAGTTCCAAGACTGGTATGCAGTAAAGGCTGTGTGGCCAGAACTGGCTCTGCTGTCAAGTTAAAGCTTGCAGTTATTGCTCAGTGTTTTGCATTAATGAACAGGGATTAATTTTACTGAAGAAAGTATCAGTGCTACTTAGAGATCTTGTGGGAGCAGTCATGTACAGTTCTTGGCAGAATTCCTTCATCATCGAGTTAATAACTTTAGTTTCCTGCGCTGTTGACCCAGAGATCTTTTAGAGGAGAGATGGATGATGAAAATATTTTTTCTTTTAATCTTTGATTAAACATGATAATGACATACTTGGACATTGTAAGAGCTGTTTCAAGGTAAGAAGCCATGGGAAAGGCTGGACTATCTTTCATTAACAAAGCCTTTCTGTATATKAATCTGGTGAAACAAATTTCTCATTGTGTTAAGTGGTTACCATAGGCTCTTATTTTAAACTGAATGTCAACTTTGGGACCAAGTTTAATTTATTTTGTCAAAGGGGAAGATTACAGATAATCCTYCTAAGTAGATTTTAGTAGTTTTCTGTAGTTAATACAACATAATATAAGGAACTTCATGAAGTTACATGGCAACGGGACCAYTGTCTTCTATGTTCAGTCTCTCTTTTGAGATTTCCAGGAGCTAAGTTTGAAAGTGATGTGAATTCTGTTCTGTATGAAGTGGAAACAAAATCAACTGGTTCTGGAGACCAATTTTTGATCAGTTCTCAATCTGAAAAATGTCTTTTGCATGGCAAAAAACCATTAATAACTTAAATAATTTCACTTCCCTGTGTATATGAAAACATCCCAACATATCTGATATACTAAGCAGGGCACTGTGCAAAAACTCAGCAGTAGCAGTGCCATCTATTCCCCACAGCTTACCCTGAAAATTCACAGTAACTGAAGAGTACAGAGATCCAGGTGACTGATTTTGCCTCTGCTGTGTTAGAGTTTAGTGACTGCAGAAATACCTATTTTGGATAAACAGAACATGCTGGCCTGTCAAACACACTCATCCAATAAATTTGTCAGAGGAAAGAGTTAGAAAAGCTCTTCTTCTTTAGAAATTCTTGAGCAATCATTATTTTTTATTTGAAATTACAGAGTTTATTGTATTTGTATCGTTTTTCTTTGCACCATGGGRGGAATTGAAAGAATGCTACAAAATGTGTCCTCTTTGTTGTAAATTAACAGTTTTCTGGGATGGGGCATTGAGCAGCCTGGTCTAGTGGAAGGTGTCCCTGCCCATAGCAGGGGGTTGGAAATMKGTGGTTTTWWAGGTTTCTTTCAACTTCCAATGCTTCTATGATTTTATAAGATCAATAGGATTTTAACAAACCTCCAAAATCCTGCCTGCTTAATATTAAGGYTTGATTGCTCTCCATGCAATGCTGATTTGGCTTCCATACTGTCAGCATTTAAGTCASCCATCTAAGCATTCAGAATCAAATTTCCCAAAAACCCAAATTTTTCCAAGACTAAAATGAAACCAATCTAAAAAAATTCTATGATTTCTGAAAGAAGAATGATTAAAAGTCTTTTACWAAGATTAGATAAATTTATTTATTGATCTTTTGTAAAGTTAAAGAAATATCAAAAAATTAAATTCTTTTTTTAAAAGAATTTTGTAAGTTGCATCAACATCCTTTTTTAGAAATAAATTATTTCAGAAAWAAATTTATTTAGAAATAAATWTATTCAGAAATAAATTCTCTCCTATCTTCCTCAACATAATATTTGCTGTCTGAAAAGATTCACATAAAATATTTTGTGTTATATTGTTAGGTCTTTTCATTGCACTTTCATACACATAAGATTAAATTGGAATAAGCAATTTATGTCAATTAAAACTAGAGATATGGACATGAAGAAATAAATGAAAAAAATTACTTGCTAAATTCTTAAAACAATCTAATTTTTGTTTACAAATCATTGGCYAACACCTCCTGAGACAGACATACAGTATTCAGTCAGAAAAGTCTATGTGAGATAACATTGGTACAGGTGTATATATGATTTATGTCATGTTTCACTTCAATCTTATTCTCTTCTCTGTTTCTAGTTTGTGTAACTGTTGTAGATTTTTGGAAACCAAAGCAAAGATTAGTGATAAAGAACACAATTTGCTGGATGAACTTTGTATTAAGTAACAATTTACACTCTAGAGAAACATTTGGGGAACAAACCTAGGACTTGTTGAATACCCAGCAGAGGAAAGGGCAAGAGAAYGAGGTAGCTGCATGTGGGAAAGTGTTAAAACTATATGTTTTAATATGTATGATTAGCTCTTATAACAAAACTGGAATCTAGGAGGAAGCTTGAGGAAAGCAGAAGTATTTCAGGCATAGGGAAAACGTGAGCAAATGTGAATGCTTTACATGATCTCATTCACATGGCTGAGAAACCCATCTGTTTCTGTTTTCTTGCTTGCTTCCTTTCAGTCACACAGAGTTCTGTGATGCCACCCAAATAAAATAACCACCATCAAAGCAAATAAAGGCACTTCTCTCATCTGATAATTGTGGCCTTTCCCATCCCCTGCTGTGTGTGCTTCTTAAAAAACCAGTGCCATTGACATCAGCAGCTCCAGTACATGATGTCTCAYTTGTACACCACAAGAAACAGAGCTGGTAAGAAATGTTCCCAAGAACTCAAAGGCCATTCATCGTCAATTAACAACACACTTTAATGTGTATCTTAGCAACAACGTTTGCTTGAAGCATAGGCCCCTAAGGGATGTGTTCTGTGTTGTYGGACAAACAGCAAATGAAGGCAGCTATTGATCCTTATACTGTTGTGTGCTGAATTACAACAGACAAGGATAACTATTTCARAATTATGTTTGGAGTCAAAATGCTTATAGTACAAGATGTTTCCGTTAAGAATGAAATGTTCCTTCCATTTTCCCAGTGGGATTTGCACCTAAAAAGTACAATTTGCTGAAGGAATTCCAATCAGGAATYGCGAAAAAGGATGTCAAATGTCCAGTCTTGAAGTTAAAGAAACACGGTAAAGCTCCAAAACCGGTGGAGATCAAATCCAGGTGAAAATATTTAGTCAGAATATTTTTAGGGAAGACACAGAACCAAGGCATTGAAAAGCTTTCAAGAGACCATCCAGTTCTAGAAAAAATTTCCAATCTGAAGTATGCATGGCTCCAGGGCATAACTGATGACAAAATTTCTCTTAATGCTTCACATCATTTTTTGTGTAGTATCTGATTTTTCATCTTTCTGTTAGTCAACTACCTGGGCATGCAGGACTGCTCATTTTTTTTCTCTTTTTTTTGGCAAGCATTGTTTTATGTGTGTAAAAATACTATTTTTCTGAACTAAAAAATCCCATTCCTGGACTCATTCTGCATACAACAGGTTTTCTCAGTATCTGTTTACTTTTACTTCATACTGAGCATTTTTTCTTGCTTTATTTTTCTTGAAGRTGTTCCAGAAGGTGTMAAATCATAGAACAATTTGGKTTGGAGGCRACCTTAAAGATCATCTAGYTCCYGCCCTSCTGACATGGCCAGGGACACCTTTCACCAGCCCAGGWTGCTCAGAGTCCCATCCAACCTGGCCTTGAACACTTCCAGGGATGGGGGATGTTGACCAAAGTAAGCCTAATACTCTCATTGAGMTCTAACTTGAGKGAAAGCTTTGAYTTAGTGTTGGGGTTTGTGATTTTYYATTTGTATTGKTTTGTTCCAAGCTACCCCCTTTTRCTGTTTGCCCTTGGTTCTGCCTGGTCYRCCTCCCTGATGCAACCCCCCGGGGAAGTTATGCTATACCCTGGGAGGATTGCATCAGCCCTATTTCACCCCTCCCTGAGCTCCTGTYSGTCCCCCCTGTGCCCTCCCCTGGCACCTGTCTGTTTTCCCCAAACCTCRCCCTTTGTTCTAGAGAGTTCTGTGGTTTCTTCTTGGTGATTTGATGTTTAATGTTTGTCCCTCCCCCAARTTGTCCCTATTGCTCCCAGTTGATGTCCATCTAAGTTGTAACCACACGCTGATCCCTTCTGATTGGTTCTCTGTTACTGCTCCTCCCCCTGTTAAAAGGTGTTGCACTCCCCAGAGAGGTGCTCGTTTTGGGCAGTCCCTCTTGGGGTAAGCTGACCTTCCAGGTTCAATAAACCCTGAGAACTTAGACCCCTAAAGGAGTCAGCCTCTTTTTCCAACAACAGCAGGGAGGTTTCCACCACTCTTGCACCCACTGGGGTCTGTGTGTGGCCTCAGCCCACAGATCCTGGCAGGGTCACCTCGGGCAGAGCTAGCCCTAGAAGAGAGGGACCACCTGCAACTTAGTACTGTACCTTAAGTCAAAAACTCTGTTTATGTAGACAGCTGTGGCTGTACATCACAGGCTCTGTAACTGCTTCCCTTTCCTTGGGSTCTGGCTACACATGCTCAGGCCAGCTTTGCTATGGCCTGGTTGAATAAACTGTGATCACACTGTTGTGAAAGATCCAGCACAGAAAGAGGTCCTCTCTCCCTGGAGCTGCATTTGAACCCRTGGCCTCTCTGCCTGACCTTGCCTATTGCCTGAGTGTTGCTCAAGGCATGGCTACTCCTACACTGGTACCTCACTGACCATGACCACAGACTTGACCTGGCTGGACCTCAGCCCTGTCCTGGCCCTGTGACCATGCTGAGCAGCCACATGGCTCTGGGTTTACCTGGTCACCAGCCCCAGGCTTGCTGAATTCTATGCAATCCTGGCTGGTAAGGACAGAATCCCATGGTCACCCCGAGCACCCTGCACCTGGTGCAGCAGCTGGTCAGTGCTGTCGTCACCCTGTAACTCAGGGTGACCCACAGGGTCCTTTCAGACCCAATCAGTGTCTAGAGATTTGTTGTCCCTACTCTGTATGAAGCAGTTGGCTGTTTCAGGTGGAATGCTTTCCCTGTATTTTACTTGACTAAATGATGGACTAACTRGTATTTCTTTGGTCTTTTGGACCACCGCAAAAAAAGGTAATTACACAGATTTTCAGAGAATTATTTTAAAGGAGAGCTGTTGTTATCTACAACACAGCCATGCAATAGTCTTCAGTTAAATAAAATTTTCATTTTAGCTAGTTGATATTATTTGCTAGATGCTTATTCAGAGGGTGTTACTCATCTCTGACCAGTGATACTTGCTGGATCTGCCTTGTTTTCTGGGCTCATTCGCAGCTGTCAACAATGTTAAGCCTCATTTCAATATTTCTTAAAATAGCAGTAGTTGTTTGGGCACTATTTTTGTTATGTTTCCATTTACCTTTTAGCATTCATGCTAAAATGTAACCATCAAATGGAGGTAAAAATAAGCCATATGTTGACAAGGACTGCAGATAGACAACTTGTCTTCTCCTGGATGGACACTTTTTTCAAGGACTATTTCTTAACAATAATTTWAAAAGTGCATTACAATTTGTACAAAASCTGTACAACACAATGCAATTTCCTYGAAAGTACATACAAGACATTTTATTTYAAAGCCCTATTCATGTTTCCATTCTTGTCAAGTAGACATTTTGGCCGAGGTAGGACACTGAGGCTAAAAAACAATTATGAAAGAGGACAGACCCAGCATCTACCTTGCTTTCCTTAATCATTGCACTGCCTGGGCCCCTGCACAGTCCAGATGCCTGAGAGCCACCCCTATGGACTGTCACTGGTGGCTTCCCACCACTTCCCCTCTCCTGCCCATGGCCCAGGATGACACATCAGCCCACTGAGGCTGTCAGCCCCTGCAACACTACTGCAGTGCTGGTCCCCAGCTCCTCATAGCCCTTCCTTGCTCAGCCATGGGTCCTGCCAAGCTGGGACCATAATCCATTCCTGCCCCCAGGGAGGTACCAAAGCCCAGGGCTGGAGATGAGCCAGTGGTTCCCAGGGCCCTGCTCCTGGCTGGCAGTGGGATGAACTTTGACTGCCAAGCATTTAGGGAAAAATATATTGTTTCCTCTTAACAATGGCTTTTGTGCAGATATTTCTGCCACCCTCATTAGCTCTGTCCCAGCCCTTGAGGTCAGGGAGAAGCCATTGTTTAGCCTTCTGAGGGTCTTTTTCTAAACAGATCTCCCAGTAGTTTTGCAGAGTTGTCATGGTGTGTTTCCTTGCTGTGCAATGTATATATGTACGTGACTCCAAAGGCAAAGGCAGCCCTATGCTGGATGCACAGATGAGACTAAGGAAGCTGGCAACTCATGCCCCACTGCCATCTGACCCAGGTGTCAGGGGATTCTTTTCCTTTAGGGTGCCCAAGGCTACAAGCAAGTGGTGGATTTAGCTGCCCTTATCACAGGTCTTCAAACCTTTTACTTTCCTGCTTTGTCTTGGTAGCAAAGGAAYGGTTGTACCTGACTACATCCAGGAAAGAACCTAGGGATTTCATATCTAAGCCTGCCTACAGAAGTGCTCCTTGTTGACAATGGGATTTGAAGCAGGCAGCTAACTTGCATARCTAGTGTTTGTCATTGAATAGTGATAAGTTTTCTACTTTATTCTTCTTTCCAAATCCTAGAACAAGGTTTCTGTAATGTTTCTTCCTTGCCTTATCCACATCCATAAAAATAGCACCATAGGTGTTCTAGGCCTTGCAAAAAGTTCAAGAGAGAGAACAGTTCAGGAACCTGATTTCAGTGCTCACTCCATATTTAGCCTTTGAAGACGTTTATGGATAGACTAGACTGCAAATGCAAAGTCATAGCAGTCAGAAAAAAATCCTATGAGGCACTTTCTTTATCAGATATTCTACCGTACCTCTGTGTGTCTTGCTCTTTTAAAGAAATTAGGGCCAAAATAGGGACAAGGAAATGACAATTTGAAAAGGTTTCTTTMTATACTATGGGCTGCCTGTGTGCATTTTCATTAAGGTAAACTATTCAACTGAAACAAATAATTTAAAATAATCTTTTTTAAGTTAAACATTTTAACACCACATAGAAAAATTACCAGATTGTTCTTAAATATGTCTTGTAGGGTTCTTGTAGCCTAAAATACAAAATTTATTTTTGTGATTTGGCAAAGATTGCACCRTGGGTTTGTCACTGTTTCTGTGCAYGGATGTTGACTTTAATTCAAGTGGCCCGGATGATATTAGCAAGCATCAATACCCAAAGYATTTCTCTCTTCCGACTATGTGATAGTCATTGCTTAAGTCCCTTACCAACAGTCTTCTCTTTTTGAATTCAGTCCTTCTGTTACTCTTTTCTGCTAGTTCAGAACAATTTTGGGACTTGACAAAGAGTTATTTTCTTTCCAGTYAATGCGTAAATGTACCCAATTCTGCCACCGAGCTACGAAAGATAAAACAAGACTAAAAAAAAAAGCAAGATTCTTGCTTTCTTTACTCTCTTGTTACAGGTCAGAAAACTGCATTTTGACCAAAAAATACCCTCTGTAAAAAAAAACTTTTTCTGAATAATGTCTTCTAAACTTTGCATTTCAAGAATCTTCCTCAAGTTATGAACAATTTTTTTGTCTATAAAGAAAGAGATGGAGTCATCCACCCCCCACAAGTTTGGCTTATAAAATGGTTCTGTTTCCTAGATAAAGAAAGAAAAAAACCTTTCAACATTCTGAAGTAAACTGGTCATGTTCTTTCAGTTATGAAAAATTTCTGAAAATCAGGAGCTCTTATAATTTTGGTTTCTGGCTCTTGTTCTGGATTGTATGGTTTCCAGAGTGAATCTATATTTCCCATTAATTTAATAATCCAAAAGTCCCGCTATTCTATGCCATAAATTTTCAGAGGCTGTAGTGGATATCCCCAAGCAAAAAAATCAGCATAGATACAGGAATGAATTCAAGTTCTATTGATTTATATTTGCTGAGGATATGCTGGTTAATGTGATGCAAACAGGGAATATACTCACTGAAAGACAAGACAATGCTGTAAGGAAACCAGTTGAAGTTGCTACTTGCCAAGACAGTTCTTTTCCATTGCATTGATAGATAACTAGTATTTCAAAGCCAAGGAAAATACCACCTGGGAGTAACAGAATTCTTGTCTTACCCTTGACTTGCCATACATATTTTCAAATATTTTTGAAATGGCGTTTGGTGCCATGTGCCTGATTAGTATGCCTCATTAGAAACATCTCAAAGGGTTTATTTTCATAAAGATAATCTTTTAGCTCTTGCCCCCATCATCAAATTTAAAAAATCAGAAAGATATTTCAAGGGCAACTTTGGATTAAATATCTGTCTTCAGAAAATCTTGGTCATGGACATCACCATCAAAAAACAGAAGTCTATTGGCTGTACACTTTTGTCAGTTCTTTCTGTCCTGTGCCCCTGAGTTTAAGAGTTACAAGGCCATGGAAAAAGAATTTGGCAGTATTCCTCTTTGCCACCAAATCCGAAGCTATTTGATAACTTCTTAAGTCCTTCAGCCTCAGTGAAAAATATCTCTGAGGTGTCTGTGTTTGGCATTGTCCTACTACCTCCACACAAGTTTCTGTGTTCAAAAAATACATGAGAGAAAAGGGAACCTGCAGGAAAAGAAAGGCTGAATACAGTACTGAACCTCTCTCTCGAAGACATATCTGTTTCATAAGCTATCCTTGGAAGAGAACATGACAGAGCTTCTGGGTCATGGGATAAAAAAGCTCATCTCTGTGTAAATCAAATGGGGATCAAAGCAGTTTAATTTACAGCATGATTTAACTGATAATCAGTGCATTCAGGACTGATAATCAATACTGAAACAAATCTAAGATGTGTGTGACTATGATCACMAACTCAGTCTGTTGTGTTCTAGGACAGATAGAAAAGCAACACCTCTTAACCAACAGGGAAAACCTCAGGAGTTCCCGAGGTAAGATCTTCTCCACAGTATTCTGCTTTGCTTTCTTTCCACACGCTGTTCTCTGCTGGGTTGCTCCTGGTTGCCTTSCATGTTTTTCTCAGAAACAAGGAAAAGCATCTGAAACGGCTCAGCACGTGGAAACAGAAGAGACAGTGGTGACAAAGTATGGGGGTGGAGTGTGGTGCCCTAAAAATAGATATCCATGGGCTATTTAAATGTTCAGAGTTATCAGACTGCCACTTAAGAGTGCCCTGAGTGTCTTTGAGGATGGAGAACCTAGGAAGGGGTTGTGTCATAACTGATAGTCCACAAGGATTTCTTTCCCCAGTGTCACTGAATTCCTCATGGTTACTGACAGCATCAAGCCCAGTTCCACACATTTAGTGGAGTTTGGAGACTCAGTCAGCTTTCCATTAAGCCAATGCTTACACTTAAGAAGCAGAGAATCATGGAATTGTTGAGGTTGGAGAACACCTTTGACATCAATGAGTCCAAGTGTTAACACTGACAAGTCCACCRTTAAACCATGTCCTTAGGTACTGCATCTACACACCTTTTATATACCTCCAGGGATGATGACTCAACCATTCCCCTGGGAAGCCTATTTCAATGCTCGACAATCTTTTCAGGGAAGAAATTTTTCTGGTGAGCTTGGGAAGCAACCTCCTAGTAATGCTAAAATGAAGRGAAAGGGTTTATTTTGAAATTCCATAGGATAAAAAGTCAAAATAATGTTACGCATAATATACAGTAAGTGMCTTATGGTGTTAGAAACACAGCAATATAATCCATTTGGGAATCAAATTTCTTTGGGGAAGAGGGGGAGATTGTTAATGCCTATGTAGTATTACTAGAAGGATTGCAGAGCTTCAAAGGCCCTCTTATTCCCTTCCTCAGTGTAATGTAAGGGTTTCCCTTYGCTGGTGTTCTTGGCTTAAGAGAAAATTACTCCTGCTTGTAGCAAACCTACCTTATTCTGATTTACTATCCTTAATTCGTACTAGGATATTTGATTTAAGTGGGCTGAATCTTCAAYGATGTACACTGCATGAGTTACTGAAAAAGTGTCTCACTGTCTTTAACTTTGGCAGTTAAAAATCTAAACTGAGTACCTGTAGCACCTTTAAAGTTGGTTCAAAGGAAAAAAGTGCCTCCATAAATAACTCATCTYACCCTAAAATAGTTGTCCAAGACAGACTGAGTGAGCTGTCTCTGGAGTTGGCCATTTTCCCCTAATAACTTTACAAGAAGATTGCTGTGACTGGACCAAACTTAGCCATCTAACTTTCATGCTTTTAGGATACATTATATGCCATCTGCTTCGTGGCCTCTTAGGGTGTCAAGRAATGTCAAAAAGGCAATGTTGAAAAAAAGTCAGATTGCCAAGGAAAAAGGAGTGCCAGGTCCTTCATTCCATTTTGTCAGAACTGTGAATACTACARTCTTTGTGATGTTTGAGATACTTCTATTCTGTAATCAGACTTTSTGTGAAATGTTCACTTTCACATTTCTTTTTTCTTCATCAAATCATCAGGTGTCTCACAAAAAAGCTCCAGATTCACAGCGCTGTGAAAGGAGAGGAGAGATATTCACTGCCCAGACTTGTGTCTTAGTYCCAGGCAGCACATGCACCTCATCCACAACAAAGCATTTATTCTTGCTCTGCTAATCCTGAAGAAAAGTAGCTCTTACTCTACTTTAGCTCTGGGGATTATAGATTTAAACAGTCCAGAGAGCAGATACTCACAATTTGGATCATTTAAAAAGCATCAATTCTTAGCTTCCTACTACTACAACATGCGGAATTTGACATTTTAGTTTTTCAGCAGAAAGATTACAAAAGCAGTGGGGAACTGACTCTACACTATAAGCTAGAGAATAGGGAAGTATAACAATACAGAGACAACTATGTAGCAAGTACACAGAAGGGTTGGTTTGGTTTTTTTTTTTGGTGGGGATGGTTTTTTTGGTTTGGTTTGGTTTTTTGATTTATTTTTTTTTACTTTTCTCAGTTACAATACAGATTTGGTTTGGTTGTATGTRGTATTCATATTCCTACAGTCTGCTTTGTTTACAAAAAAGTAAAAAAGTATTGTAAATAAAAAGGAATTTGTAACTTTCTCATATGTCTAAATCAATGAATCATATTAGAAGAAAAATGTCATAGTGTTTGGGCACAAAAATTTTCTAGAGGTTTTTTATTGCTTTCAAATTACATAAACACAGAGACCAATACTGAAGTGACAGTCTCATTCAGTAAGAATCCCCTGCCAAATTACAGAGACTCAGCAGAGACTGCTGCCATGAAACATTGATTTAAMAGTGAATCCACATCGTAGGATCTAGACAAGAAGTGGCTTTCAGAGCAGGCCTTTGCAGAGTCACATACCAGGTTTCTTTCAGCCTTTAGCCCAGCTGTGTACCCACTGTAAGGATATTCCTGGGAGACTGAGAGGCAGGGTAGACTCGAAGAGAACATCCCTATATTTCAGTATCTCCAAACCCAGCTTCCCTTTGCAGAGGGTTTTGCTGCTCTGGGAACCCTCCACAGCTGTGCAGAAGGGACCAGATCCTCCCTGCAACACCTGCTTCCTTCAGACACCATGCAGAGGGAGCAAACACAGCAAGGGTGTACAAATGTTGTGTGTCTGTGCCCTCCAGTGAAAGATAGATACTGTACTCCAGAGAACAGAGTGTAGGGGAAACTAGGAAGGAGTGGTTACTGCATAATGCCTTTCTGAAGCTTGGAGATGACAAGGTATTTAACAGATCTCTGATTTGTTTAAAATTACATCAGCAAGAATACCTTAGAYCCTCTCTTATGGGAATCAAAACTTGGCTTAGATTTGAAGCAGTTTATATACACATTAGAAAGACATGCACAGAAGGTTGTCCCAATAAGGGTATACATCTATTATAATCAATACTGAAACATGATTTAAGAAACCCACAAAAAACTTGGAATAAAAGGTGGTTCTGTGGGTGACAACTTGGAAGCTAATTTTTACATTTCCACCTCTTGACTGTTYGGAATTTAATGCTAAATGTCAATGTTTACAGTTTGCACAACCGTAATTGTATTAATGATGAGTTAATGTTTGTAAGTTGAGGCTTAGCATGATTGATAATTTGTTGCACTAAATTTTAGCATTCATTACTTATTTAGCATTCACTAAATTACAGGTTTTACTTCACAAGTCTATCAAAAAAATAAAACTGAGATAAGCCATTTCCCTAAACTATGGACTACAATCTGATTAAACTAAAAKCAGATTTTTAGTTCTTTGATTCCYATCARTRTTTAATAAATACTTTTAGACTTTTSCTTTTGCTTTTTTATTTTTGCTTGTTTGTGGAAATACCTTAGAGCTAAATGGTAAGAAAATACCCAGCCACTGAATTCAGCAGCATCCCTCAGAAAAGATTTTGGAGGCTCACTGCAATATATTAAAAAGGCTGTTCTATCAAAATAAAGGTAAAATTGAATGAAAAGAACCATTTCCACTTCTTTGGAGCRATAGCAGAACAGAGAATCTCATCAATTCATACTCATCTGAGCATAGCAGTTCTTGTTCCCATCTACAGATGTAATCTGTAAATGTGAATTTTGTGTCTCCATCTGCTGTTTACCTCCCTGGATGAGTTAGGAAAGTTTCAAGGCTGAAGAGCTGTATGACCTGAGGCCATTTTGGTGGCAGAGACTGTCCTGGTGACCCCATGATCTCTTTAGATATATCACTGCCATTTAATAGGAGATAATGCAGTGCCTTTTCATGAGCAAGCAAGGGCGCTATAATTGTATCTGTATGGTCTCTGTTAGTTCAGGATGGGTCTGATTCAATGGTGCCTGCAACACCATAGGAATGTGATCTGATTTAAAATCCAATCCTATGCACAAGCCTGTGTCACATATAGTTGTTCATGTCTCAATAAATGAGTAATTTTCTAGTTACTAAGGGAGATCAGGACATTTGGTCTCAACMCTAAGAAAAAAGATTACATACATTTGCAGACTTGCCTTCCACTAACATATTTGGTGATTRTGACATGTTGAGACTTACAACTCTGTGGAAGAAGAGAAGGCACAAAAGCTAATAAATAATCTTTCTACCCATTGCTCATCAATCTTAACTAYTGAGACAGAGATTTGATCAAAAGGCACTCCTTAGCAACCCCTATTCTCCCAGAAGAGGGATTTTTAACTKCTCAGTTTGCTGACAGTGCTTATTGTACCAGTAACCACCAATAACAATGTCAGAGAAAAAGAGTGCTGCAGCTCCCATACATGAGTTGGTTTTCCCAGCTGTGTGTTTCAGGCTGCTCCTCAGGTCATGCTCTGGATGGTAAAGCTGCCTACTCTTCAGAGCAGGCAGGTTTGCCCAAGCTCCCCTTGTTCTCTTCCCCTTGATATCTGTTTCAGTCACTTTGCTCTTTGTCCGCTCCTGCCTACTGACACATTCCTCACTCCAGCACCAGCTGGGTAGTTTGCTCCCCACAGTAAAATTTCCATGGGTGAGCAATGTGTGTACCTCAGCTGAGGTCAATGCTCTGCAGTGACTATACCCTGTGCTGAATTCTTGCTCTACTAAATACCCTTCTTCTACCTCACKCCATCCATACTACTAGAGCAATTATATGGACTCCATCTGAGRCAATTATTCTTCTTTCAATTTCCCTTTAATTTCTGAAGTCGGCCTGTTTGCTGTATTTCTGCATAGGGAAGCACAAATCTACCCTTTGCCAAGCATTAGGATAATTTGATGTCTCATCCTGCTTCTTTGTCAATAAGGCCTAATAGACTATGATGATATCCTAGGCACAAACACAGTAACAGGAATATGAATACATTTTATCAAAATATGATCTTTCTTGTGTTGTTGTCTCTTACACACACCCAACATAAATGTCTTGACAACTTATCCATTACAACTTATCCACAAGTGCACAGCTGGCCTTTTCCTCTGTGGAAGGAGCTATGTGATTGCGTGTGGTTAGCACATTGTTTCCAGACTGAAACTTGTATCTGGAAAATACAGCCATTCAGCTGTTGGTTAGAGTGAAAACCAATTTGTGGATCCACACCTTTTTCCTCCACAACAATGTTCCTCTCACTTATTGTGGTCAACCCTACTATCTGTCCAGGTCATTGTTCAGTTGTTGTGTTTTCAGTTTATTGTTTTTCACATTCTGGCMGTGGCACAATATTGATGAATCCTTCTGCTAAAGTTCCTTTACACAGTATGACTCATCCAGGCTTTCACTATCGTACATCTTTATGGTACAAAATTATTTTCTTCTGCTTTAAGAGATCCCTCTCTTTGCATACCCATTCAGACTGCTGCTGCAAAGTGCTGTTCTATGAGTCATTAATTTTGATCATAATACTCTTGGTTTGGAAACTTTTTGCTGTCTTTTTTTTCTGTTCTGTCAGACACAGGCCACTTGTGATCTCATTCAAGGATCTTAATATCTTTGACTTTTTGTTTCAGTTCTGTTTACTACCAAAATGATTTCTTGCAACTCTTTTCAGTCTATGGCATCACCTGCACTTTTTCACACAGTCCTCTAAATCTTTGCAAAGTTCCATCAAGTTTGTCCTTCAGTCTGTCCTCTTTTTCTGTGAAGGTAGCAAAGACCTTGGCAACATCTAGCCTGCTGATGTGCTGGAGCCAATACATCCAGTGCCTTTGCAGTACAACTCTCTCATGTACCTGATATGTTTGTTGTTTTTCTGCATGTAGTGTGAAATGTGCCTGGGGAAAGGATTAAGTTTTGGGGGGGTTTTTTTGTGCTTGTATTTTCCAGTCCTGATAGACATGGTCCTCTTCTCTACCTGGACTTCCGAACAGCTGTGGATTACTGCCAGACAGTGGTGGGACTCTTTTGAATCAACATACAGATATGCTGACATAAGCCCAAACGAAAATACAATCCTATTGGTATACTTCCCTGAGTGGTATAAGCAATGTTGGGATAAGTACTCGGGACAGCTGCAATTGAATCTTTTATTACGGTTGCACAGTCAAAGTGATTGCCTTAAGTTTTAGCTTTCATATTTTTCAGATTCTGTACTGTGCTGGTATATAACTCTGAACTTCATCTAAGGTGTTAGCAAGTTCTCTTCACAGGGTAGTTAGACAAGACAATCCTTTTYCASCCYRAGAACCAAGGACACCAYGGCAGCTGTATAAGTATAAAAAATAGCAAATTGAGGAGAGCAACCTGGGAGGATGGGATTTCATAAMGTAAAGCTGYAATTRGACAATTGACCCCAATATGTACATGGACCAAATTTTATCAAAGTGTGAAAACTCGTGATCMGGGGTCCATTTTGGGTGTAGCCTCRGCCGGGCTCTTGCACTGCCCAAAGTGTATCCTTTGAAGAMCTTTTAGATAAATATCTACTTCATTCCTTTGATATTGCCTAGCCTCTGTTCCAGATTGCCTCTCGAAGCATCAAAAGCTGCAAAACATCCTTATTTAGAAAACCTGTATGTCTCTCTGAATCAATAATGAGAGACTATAAGGGTGGAGATGGGAATAYACTGCTGTGAKGGGCATCAATATTATGACAACAAGGGCTAGAAAATACRTTGGTAGATACGTGGYATACAGGATTATACAAGAAACACAKATGTCAAATTATCTGGCAGGACTAAGAGTGTTTTTCAGGGGGTAACAAGATCTTTAGTGACCACATCATCATTCATCTTTGTCAGTTGTCATGTCTATCAAATCCTCCTCCCCAGTTCCCTAGCACATGCATGGATTTGTACCTGCAGAAAATTATACATATTGGAAAAATATTAGAGATATAATTTTGCCTTCTTTTACGTTTGAACTATTATTCAGGCTTCTAATTGTTCTTCACCACTTCCCTGTCCCATTGGATTGTTTTCCAAAGAAGCATTCCTGACACCAGTACCTTAAAGCAACATTACAGGTTCTCACACTTCTTTGCYATGATGATGAAATACTAAAGACTTTTTTTCTCACAGCTGCACTAGGTTTAGCCTGGCATGGACTAACTAAGTTTGTTTGACCATATGCCCACTCCTCAAGTTTTATACAATGGAATAACCCAGACAGTCAAATCGGTTTTAAAACCCGGACTAAGAGTTGCAACTAGCAAGTTAAGAGGTATAGCATCTTGTTCTCTTCTAAATGCCTTAGCTGAAAAGAGTGAAGACTTGACATATCTGAAAATAAATYCTTTTACCAGATGTCATCCTGGGGAACTGAACTGGTACAGCAATAAAATTCAGAAAGAGTTCAGGTGTGGCTTAACTCTCTTTGTTTTCACAGGGAGACATCCCACCACAYACCCCCACCTAGAAATATAGTTGGRGCAATACTGACTCTTGTTTACATAAAACAATCAAGCAGCTAAGGCCCTAATTGAGCAAGTACTCTATTSTGCTAAATGTGTTCAAGTTACAGGCCTCTGTCTTGCTAATGTCATGTCCTAATTAGTTACATGACAAGAAATGACATACAGCAGTGGTCAAGGAAGCTGAGAATTARAGACTGCCATAGGAAATGATTGATAAAGCCTTTTACAGGGGTTAGTGTAATGGGAAACAATGATTGGAATAAAATTCTATTCACAGCAGCAGCTCCAAGCCCTCYAATTACTTCAGGTCTAATAGTGACTTCTTTGTATAAAACTTGGCCAAATCACAGGAGAAAGAATTAAGGCTACAGAGGCAGATCCAGAGGTTAGCTAGATACTAGAATGCCATTTTTYCTCCCAGACACACATGGCCTGAGGCAGAGTATTCCTCAATCCTAAATCTTTACATCAAGATATGGTTTGGAGCACGGCTGCTTTTTTTTTTTTTTTCTTTACTAGCCTGAGTGAGAATTGGCCAAGCCACACCTGTGATGAATCCAGGACCCTGATAAAATGCACATTTTCAGCATGAATTCATGGTTTTCCCTAGTTTATTAAGGTAGCCATCCCTCTAAATGGAAAAGTACAGGCAGCATGTATTTGCTTGTTCTATGGCCAGAGCCACAGCAGCCTTGGCAAACTGTTCTTGACTGTGGTCTATGAGACCAAGAGACCAAATACRTCTGGGTTGGGTACAGTTCTGAACCCAGCTTAGATCATCATGCTTCATTCCCTCTTCCTATCAGAAAATAAGAATATTGTCTCTCTGAATCTCCGAGTGGGGAATGATCTGTTAAACACATCACTTTCAACATCAGTTTCCGACAAGCATTTAATCAGACAGGGCTAAGTAGATCACAAAATCAAGCAATATAAAAACAGCAGATGTTTTGACTCTAAATAGAAGTATTTTGATAGTCATGAAGTGAATGGCAACTGTCCATCCTTCTTTAATGCAAGAAAAAAAGTTGTTTGACAGCACTACATCATTTGCTGCCTTTTCAAAATGCTGTCGTGTAAATGCCACTTGCATTATGGTCATTCACAAGAAATGTCACTTCAGCCAAGAAAGCTTGTGGCTGAGGCTCTGTCATTTTCCATCCAGTTTGCACAATGAATCAGGCACTGCGACAAAGGGATGCATGAGGCAGACAAGWGAGGTAAGTAGGGAGAGGGCATGCTGAGAAAGCTTGGCAAGAAAATTTTCTCTCAGCTTTGACCAAACTGATAAATGCTAAGAGAATGTCATTTACATTAAAACCATGGTCAGATTGCAAATAAAGTTTGGTGATTCACAATCTGCTTCTGTCCTTCTGAGACAATATTTGTAGGGCTGTGAAATATTGCATTTTAAATATAGTGCCATTTAGGGCACCATAAAATGGGAAACTGCTTCTGTTAAAAAAAGCCTGCAACTTGCATCAGCCCAAGGACACACAAAAATTAATTTGCCATAAGASTTGTATCCTTTTTTGATGCCATCATTCCCTTTTGTCTCCTCCTACACTGTTCAAAGTCCTTCCAATGGAACTGGAGCTCCCAAAAACCACTGCACCATCTCCTGTGAGCCTGAGGTTCTGCTGAATCGAAGAGGAATCTGTACACATTGGCAAGATTACTYCAGCCCTGCCCTTGCAGCTAATAGCTAGAATAGAGTGTGGTTCTGGCCTTATTGGTGAGACCAAAAGATAAGAAGGAATAGAGACTGTTTGCAACTATCCAAAAGGAGTGAGAGCTGAATGAAATAAAATGCTGGCTTAAGTCTTTTCCACCTTAGCTTAACTRGTGTCTCTGTAGGAAATCAAGAAAGAGTGTGTGGGCAAGCTCRTCTTTCAAGACTCACCAAGCCAACAGGTTGGTTGTTCACTTCAGGCTACATTCAATGTTAGAATTTACTGCCATGTGATTTAAGCAAGTTTTCTGAGSTCATGTCCATCACAAGCTATCCAGTCAAGCTTACAGAATTCCSCTTCTTATGTAGGACAGTACTATACTTGTCCCTGCAATACTGTATTTGAACAATAAATGAACTCTGACTACTGAGTGGACTTTGGGGGCAAATAAAGATCTTACCATCAGTCTTTGCAGAAACATAAATTYAAGTGTATGTGAAACCAAATCCCTTTTCCCACTCCTGCCTGGTTACAATCATCACTCTAAATGGATTGTCTACATGCAAGTGGCTGGATCATCCTGTAGTAATGTGGTAAGGTATGGGAGACCAGAGTATCTCTCTGGGTCTCCCTGGATGGGCAGGAGCCTGGTCTGGGGGGCAGGCCCTCCTCAGCCTGTGTCAGAGACAGTGGTGGCKTTGATCTGAGCCYGTGGGAAGGACTGCCAGGGCTGTCTGAGGATTTGAAGGTCAYGAGAGYTTGATTGGTGTGATTTTTGTTATGTCACTGGGTGAGAAAGTAGGGTTTTYAGATTTTGCTATATAGGTAAAATGGGGCCAAGATGGAGGTAGAYCAGTGTGATAAAAGCACATTTTCCTGTCTTTCTTTTCCCCTYCCTCTTTGCAAAGGGKGATGGTTTKTTGGGATCRGGTGAAGGTGCAATTTCACTGCATGACATGGGTTTTAGTTATTGGYGTTTAGAGAAAAACAATGTTAACATAGTCTAGATTATAAAAGTCCAGGTGCCATYGTTAGCRGGGGARATTCCATCTTTCCARCTGCCTGTGAACTTCATKCTGGACAGAGAGAACCTTGARATAAGCTTTTCTAAAAYAAACATCTGCAGACCACAACCCAGACRTTCTCCAATTCCTTCTTCCAAGCATGGGCCRGTGAGAAGAAAGACTTTACACTGCCAGGGTTAATCTCAGATCTGACAACTCCAACATTAAGGGACACATTGATGCTGGAACAACGGTATCTAAAGTTGGGCTAACACTGGTCCTGTCCTTATTTGAATCATCTCTTTTAAGAATAATTTGGGGGCAGCATCTGAACCCCAAGCAACTGAAAAATGAGAGGTAAAACCAAACTAGAAAAAAGCCCAACAAGCTGCAGTAAGAAGTGTAGAATGGAGAATCAGATGCTGATTTTGCCATGAGCGTTCTCTGGGGAATCAGTACAGTAGCAGTCTAATATATTTTATTCATGACCTGAGGAGAATTTATCCCAAGTGTGGTATACCATGATGGTATTTCACTGAATGTAGTGAGCTTCACTGATCAGAACATGAGAGCCCACAGTTCAAAAGAAATAGCCTATGAGAAGAAAATGTTAATGATGTAGAGGTAATAAAGACCATTTGGATTTTGTAAGGACTACGTATTCTATTTATCACAGTGACTTTTAACTTGCTCTGTTAGATGCAAACAACATGTTTCACAAGTGGCTTTAATTCCAAAAAGTTTGTGTGTTTATTTCTGTAGTAACTTTTCCTGATTTAAATTTGGAATCTAGTTTTATCTACAAGCTTAATTCTGTGAACTGTCTGGATCATGATATTGCCAGGGTGGATTCAGCCTGTTTGGAACACATGTAATACAGCCTGACCTTCAGGAAATGTACATTTTAACACAACATCTGAATAAACTAGTAACTCATCCAAAAATATTTTTCCTAATATAATCATGCCATTTTAACAAACTTGATTCTCTTAAGCCAGCCAACACTAAGTATGGGGTTTATTATCATGTGGTATATTTGAGGTCTATGAGAAATATTTTAAGAGTAGGTAAAATATCTGGTTTTAATTTCCTAGAAGTAGAGGGTGATGGCATCTRCTTTTGCATTCTCTTTAAATTACTCTTAGTTTCTTTTAGTTGTTTTTTTTATTTTCAAAGGTGGTTAGAAAATACATTTTGAAAATTTTCCTGGGTGTAGATTRCAAAACCACTTTATTCATGGGCAAAAAAATTATTAGACACTGTATTTAGTTGTTCTTCATCATTAACAGCGAAACTAATCAACTGTGACTGTAAAGAAATTCACCACTTACCATCATTAATCCATAATGCTGCATCTTCATTGGAACTGTAGGCTTAAGGTAATTTTGAGCCATTTTCAAAACTTAAAAAACAAAACTAAACAAAACAAAAACAAAACCAAACAAGCTTCTTCCAGTCTTCTGCTTTTCTAAAGGAAAAAAATGATAGTTATAAACACAACCTTACATAAAGACCTTCAACAATGACCTTCAACAACTTTCTTAATTGTAAACATCAGGTGTCTCCAGACCTTGCAGCATGAGCTTTGAGTTGTGTTATAGGAGGTCTCTTTCACCCTTGATGGCTCTGTGACTC